>OY744525.1:75116843-75196843 GCA_963556195.1 Sepiola atlantica | reverse complement strand
AATAGAGACATATTGTTTACAAAAAGGAGTAGGCAGAGTACATATTACTAAGGCAGTAGTTTTTACGATGTGGATACCCGATGCAAATACAAGAGTCTAGATGATTTATTTTTTAACTAAATACATGTTTTATACATTTACAGAAATTAACATAACATAATAACACATTACATAAATATTTTATTTAAACTAAGTGACTTTTTTTGCGGATAATCTGCAAAAGATAGACATAAAAGATATTCGTCATTAGTTCAAAGCGAATTATTTTTGCTTAAAAACATAATTTCTAATGTTTTTTGGCCAATAAAAACAGTATCTAAATACATTCATCATAGTTACTTACTCTGTCATGCAAATACTAAGTAACATTCTTTTTCCACAAAATTTCACAAATATCTTTCGACTTACTAGCTTTAGAATCTAGGTAAAGATGGATGCAGTAGAATCTAGGTAAAGATGAAAATTGACATACCCAGGTACTGTACAAACACTGCTCATGGAGTGGGTATAAACTAGTTTCCAATATATGCTTCGAAAATTTGTAGATGAGGATTGATAATTTGGATTATTTGGACTACTGTTCTTATCTTGGATATTATTCTCACAACAGCTATAAGTGCTAAGTAATAATCAGTTCTAAGGGACAGTCTTCTGGAGGTTGAAGGTTCAATCCTCAGTACAGGCGATATTAATAATACAATTACGAATTACTTAAGACTGTTACCTCGTCATCGCTGAGGGAACGAGAGCAAGCTACCAACCCGTCGATTAAATAAACGGTTATATTCGAAATTTCGTACAGATTCCTGAGTTCGACAAGACGCACCTGAAGAAGGTCGGAAGTTACATCAGCCGAAACGTTATGAGAATAACATCCAAGATGAGAACAGTAGTTTGCATAATCCAAATCAGTTTCCAATAATTGTGTTGCCATTAATAAGATAATATGAACATTTTTTGATAATTCGAATTCTTGTGGTTAGAAAAAAAATGCAGCTTTAAGGTCAATATTCAATACTCTGTCTTTCATGTTATTTCAACATGTAAACATTTTCTAGCAATTATAGGAATATATTCTTAAATGTTACAGTAATATTTAACTAAGAAAAGTGATGTTTTTTAAGTCGAAAAATAATTTGACATTTTATGTTATAAAAATATATTTCAAGTCTACAATGTTTTCTTTTATCATTGTATTGGATTATATGCACATCATTCTGTTGTAGCTTGCTAAAACATATATATATATATATATATATATATATATATATATATATATATATATATTCTTTCTAAATATGATCTAAGGTTAAAATCGGATTTTAACTCTTCCTGGTGAGATCTCAGTTTAGAATAGCTGTTGATCGATAACATCGACATACCAGTGTCGCAGATTTTGTACATGTCTGTGTAAATAAAAATAGTCATACTCAGACTTTCAAGATTTAAGTTCAATAGATGTTAATTTTTTAACTCCAGAGAATGTATGAATAAATAATAGAAGGAAAGATTCCAGTAATGTCTTTATTCATTTCTAAAAAGATCATTTCTTGGCAGACCATTTCATTAACACTTAGACAACCAAAATACAATTATATATCTTGCTTTTTTTCTATGAATGTAACTCATCAGAAGGAAGACCAAAAAATAGTGTCCAAAACATAAGCAAATAAAAAACAAAAAAATAATACAACTCACATCACCAGAACATTTATATGTAGGTTTCATTAGGAATATCAGTTTCCGTTTATTTCCATGGATACCATATTTGTTCACGTTTTTTTGGGTCCTTCATTCTGATGAGTTATACTCATAGAAAACCCAGGATATATAACTCTGTATTTTGGCTGTCTAAGTGTTAACAAAACGGTCGGTCAAGTAATTATCTTTCTAGAAATGTATAAAGACATGGTTACTGGAATATATTCTATTGTCTATTTATATATATATATATATATATATATATATATATATATATATATATATATATATATATTTGTGTGTGTGTGTATTTGGGCAGTGATTTTGCATTTAAGCAAACATTGTTAAGAATAACAGATTTCTCTGCTTAATTATACCATTTTCTTAGTTTTTCGATTTTTCTAATAATCTTTTTTGTGTTAAAATAAAAAAAAATAATGTATGTTTCATATGTATCACGGACGTTTTCGATTCTTCTATCGAATCATCTTCAGGTGAAAAAGCAAATGAACAAAAAGCTGGAGAAAAGAAGAGAATTTCAAAAGATAGCCGAGAAACGGGCACATGAAGTCAGTTAGATACCAAGCAAATGTTCTCACAGTGTTCCAGGAAATACGTTAACAATTTAAATTCTGCGACGCCAGAATTAGCGTCACAGGATAAAATTGTATTACGTTAAGCATTTTAAAATGTTGTTACTGGTTTCATACATAATATTATTAATTGTAGGCTGTTGGGTTTTAATGAAGATAACTTTGAGTATTTTTAATTTTTTTTAAATTGGTTTCAGAATGTATTATTTTAGTGTTATTAAATAAAATTTGTTTTAAATCAGAGCTTCATGGATAGTGAGGGACCTACCAGATTTAAGATTCTTTTTTGGACCTGGTCTAAGATGGAGAGACTAGTGGATGGTGCACCAGCCCAGATGTGACAACAATACTTCATGTATGGGCGGATGGTGGCTTTCTAGAGATATAGGATACTGTCAGGTGTGAGAAGTTTTCTAGCATGGTAGAGGGAGCCCACCTTTGATGTAGCAGCCTTGGCAATATCTTCAATGAATTTGTTCCAATTCATGTTACCTGTGAATGTTAGTCCGAGGAGTTTGAACGTTGGACTCTCAGGTAGGATGTTATTTGCCATGGCAATCAGTGGTTGAAGAGGTTTCTTGTAGTTGTTGAAGGAAAGGAGCTTTGTCTTAGCAGCATTAAATGTTACCATCCATTTATGACCCCATTCCACTACAGACTGGAGGTCGCTTTATAAGGATTCAGCTATTGCCTCGGATATGGGTGCATTCGTTTTACCCACATGACGAGAGTAGAGTGTGGTGTTATCAGCAAATATACCTATCTCAGACACAATGTCATCAGGGAGGTCTTTTATGAAAATCAGGAACAATAAAGGTCCAAGGATCGATTCCTAGGGCACACTTAAATTTATGTAATGTTGTTTGGATGAACGGCCATCCAGGACAACCTGGATCTTTCTGTTAGATAGGAAGAATCTAATTATATTAAATATTCATCCAGTAATACCATATGAATGAATTTTTATGATAAGACCTTTATGCCAGACCTTGTCAAAAGCCTTGGATATATCAAGACCCACTGCCCTAGCTTCACTTGCCTTGTTCGGTGTATGGTATATGCGTTCAGAGATGACTGTTAGAATATTCGCAGTAGACCATGCTTACCTAACTCCATACTGATGGTCAGAAAGAAGTTTAACATTAACGAGGTGATGGACTATCGCAAGATTGATTAAGGATTCAAAGATTTTAGCAAAGAGCAAGAGTAGACTGATGGGGCGATAATTCTGAGGGCAAGTTCTATCTCCAGAATTTTTGACGACTGGTACCACAGAGGCAATTTTCCAGCTATCAGGGAAGCAAGATTTGACAAGGCATTTGTTGTAGAATTTGGAGAGGACATGGGCTAGTTCAGCAGAGCATTTCTTTATTACTATTGCTGGTATAAGATCATGCCCACATGCTTTGGAGGTGTCAAAGTTTTTTATGGTGTCCCGTACATGAAATGGGGTGATGGTCAGATCATTAAGTGTGGCTTCAGTCCGCAATGGGAAATATGTGAGCTACCCAGATCTGGCTACAGTACTCCATCTTAGGAGATATTTGACTCTTATACAGGTAAAGGATTGCTGAATGATCTAATGCTTTATATTTCATTTCATTGTTACTGCATGCAAATAGAGGAAAATTGGAAAATATTTATATTGTGTATTGCAATGCCAAGTTGTAATTCTGCAACAATAACCAATTTTTTTCTCAGTGTTATAAAGTGATCCATCACAGAATTAGGGAGTGTGTACCCCTTTTCTGGCATGTTTAAGGCAAGTATGGCCTTGTGGTGTGTAAAGACGTTGACAATGTATGTTAAAATCGTGTTGATAGAGGAAGGGTAACAAGACGTTGCCAAACTTATTAGGGATATCAGAGCCAGCAAGGCAACTGGTCTTAAAACAAATCCAGTTATTATGTTAAAGAAACTGCTACCAGAACTTGTTCTTATCCTAAAAAAAATCGTTGTTTCAAGGAAAAATGCTTTCCATCTCTTTGGAAAACCTTGCTGGTCTGTCCAGTATTTAAAAATACTGGTAATCAGTTTTCTGCATTTTTTTAATGGAAATCTCTCCAGACAAGGCATGAAACCACTTGATGTAAGGAGCTAAAAAAAAATCGTACTTCAAGATGAAAAACTAGCTAAGGATAAGTGTTATATGGATATATTCCAACCAGAAAACAGCAATTCTTCCACCACCCCGTTTGGCAGAAACATCATTCATGTAATGTGAGGACTAAAGGACAAAATAAGGGAAGCGAGAGTTATGAGGCTGCCGAAAATAACCCCATGGTCAACTTTCTACTGTCCTTATATTTAAGTACAGACCGATCAATCTGCTATGTGTCATGAGTAAGCTGCTTGAATTTGTGATAAATCAAGCAATTGTCACCCACCTCAGCAAAAGCAATCTAGTGACAAGCTATACTAATTTCGTCCTGCAAGGTCAACTACTGATGTGCTAACTGTAATATACATAAGATCAGCTAATCTCTTGCTGAGGGCTTAGTTTCTCGAGCAAAGCTCTCGACATATCAAAGGCCTTTGATAGAGTCTGCACAAAGGGTTGCTTCACAAACTTGCCTACTATGGAATAACTGCCAAGGTTTTCACAACCACTGAATCTTTTCTCTCTGACAGGTCTATAATAGTAACCATTGATGGGCAGAACTCATAGTATCAATTCCACCATGCCTCAAGGATCTATTTTAAGTCCAACACTCTTCCTAATCTTCATTAATGATCTTCCAACTCTATCTTCCAGGATCTATTTTGAGGTCATTTCATGCATATGATACAACTGTCTATGGCAGCACTTCGAAGAGCACTTGTGATCAAGCTGTCACTGTCTCTCTCTCACTGTCTCTCTCTCTCTCTATCTCACTGTCTCTCTCTATATATATCTCACTGTCTCTCTCTCTTCCTATCTCACTGTCTCTCTCTCTCTCTCTTCTGGTCTTGAGCACATGATGCAATGGAGGAAAAAGTGGCTTGTTTCTTTTAATACTTCTCAAACCAAGCTTCTCTCCTTCCATCATCAACGCCTGAATCCCTGTTTTGCCCCCATAGAAATGAATGGCTATCTCTTTTAGGAAGCCCATTACTTCAACAAGCTCCTATCTTTCACTCCAGATCTAAAATGGAAGACTTACTTCCATCCAATCTGTTGCTAAAGTCACTTGAAAAATGGTCGAATAAATCTACTGCTCCAGAAAGTACCTGGCTCCTGCTAAAATCCTCTATCTATATAAGAGTCAAATATGTCCTAAGATGGAGAACTGCTGCCACATCTGTTCAGAGCAGCCTCCGTTGCCTAAACAAAATGCAAAATCGACCCTGAAATCTAGTGGAGAGATAATCTCTTTTGTTTCTTTACAGCCGCTCGTTATTTCCATGAAAGGTGCTCGGTTGAACTCTGATCTGTGGTTCCTTCTCATAAGACATTAATAGCAAGAACACGTTTTTTTCTACCACAACGGAAAAATACTTTCTCTTCTTCCTGCGTGTGCCTAGCATCAGGAGGAATTTCCATGGACAGAGCTTCTTTGCATGGGCCTCCCGTCTGTGGAACGCATTACCATGGAACTTCTTCTCTGCAGACTAAAACATAGTTGTCTTCAACTCCAACGTCGATAAGTATTTGTCGTGAACCACCCCACAAGTAATCAAAATAACCATTCATTGTATTGATCAATTTCGACTGACAATTGTTCAATCTCATAAACCTTTATCCTCGAATGGTTCTTGGAATTGGTAAATGGTGACGAAAGAGTAAAAAAAAGTCATTCATTCCTGAATGTATGTTATCATAAGATAATTATATCTACACATGAATTTATTTTCTGTGTCTCCTATGTATACTTTCTGTTAATTATTTATAGTATTATTTACTGTTGCTTTGTATATGACATAAGCTGCTAAGCATTCATTAATGGACTTCATCATCATCATAATTGTCATGAATAAATGTGTGTCATCATCATCATATCTGGTTCAACATCCATTTTATATGTAAGCATGTGTTGGACGACTTTAAGAAATTGACTTCTAAAGTAACCTATCCCTGGTCAGGTTTTTATTTACCACTTTTTTCCCTCAGGTTCATTTTTATCACTTGCTTTCCATGTTTTTCTTTGGTCTTCCCCTATGAACTGAACCTGCTACCTCAACTGTTCTATATCTTCTAACCTAATAACTCAGCCATTCTTTCAAGGTGGCCATGCCATCGAAGTCTACTCTTCTGCACAATCTCTCTATACCGTCCAGATTTAAGCCTGTCTTTAAGACTCACATTACACATCCATTGTATCATTCTCAAATCATTTCTTTCCATGCAACACATGTCCTCAACTTTCACTGGCCAGGTTTCACTTCCATACATCATTACATTGCGTACACATAGACTCTTCCCTTGGTCGCCAGTGATAACGCTTATTTTTTATTCTACAATAATATAAATTGATGTCATAATTAACAGCATTACCACGATTATTATGACATATTTTCCATGCAACACATGCAACAATTACTAAGTTTAATGCTATTGATAATTTTAGATAGCTTATTGCTTTTAAGGACATGTTTAGCTATTATCCTATAGAATATATTTTACTAATTTTTATTTTACTTAACTTTGATAAAGTGGATTGAGGTTGTTTTTTGTTATTGTTATATATATATATATATATATATATATATATATATATATATATATATATATATTAGAAAATAATGTGACCCGTTGAGTCACTCATTGAACTTGAGTAAGATTGAATCAGGAAAAAGTGAATTTGCAAAGTCAGTTAAATATAAATAATAAAAAGACAAAAAGATCAAATTTCTGCTTGCTATATCTCTCCCTCTATTTTTTTTTACACTTCAGCTACGATTTATTAAATAGAATTACTTCTTGTAGTGATATTACCTTTTGTCTATAATAGACTATTCCAATCTTTTTATTCTTTCCTTTATTTATTACCTTTGACTGAGAGAAAGAGAGGTAGAAGTGAGAGTGACAGATATCATATAAAATAAGAGCATAGCATCAAACAACATATAATGTGTGAGAATGATTTGTAAGATATGGGTGACTTGGTGAGTTAATTGCAAATAATGGCTAATAAAAAACAGTTAAAATGGAAGTTTTTTTAAAAACATAACTCAATCCCAAAACTGAGAAATATTTTAGCATATATTTTGGTACAGGAAAAAAGCCTTGGAAATATGACAAACACTTTGTTTCTATTTAATTTGTTGTTCATTCTGACTAACTTGAGAAAGTCACACTGTAAACTGAACACAAATTTCTCAAGCGTCATATTATTGTCTTAAACACTTCTTTATTGCTCAAGTTTTCAACTAACTTTATTCATTTTCTTGAAAGAATTGTAATAAAAAAAGAAGAATGAAAAAGGCACAACTAAAAACAGAATACATAGAGGAAAGAATTTTTTTTAACATTGAATAGAAAAAATATTCAAATTGAAAGGGATTGCATGATGTAATTCAGTTTGTGAATAGAGACATGATCACATAAAGTTATGGTCACAATGTATGTCACGCAATCCCCTTAAAAGATTTCGAATTTTTCCTTCGTTCAAAGTTAAAAAAAAAAAAAAGGAGAAAAGTGATATCCTTTCATTTATGGGCTTCCGTATTTGATCGAGCTCTATGCCTATGTTTACAATTTCCCAAAAAGATGACTATAGTCAGTTGAATGCTCGAGAAATAAGGGAGGGGGGGGGGTATAAATGAAGATCAAAACAGCAACATGACTATTAGAAAATTCTTATTTACTTTACACTCCGATTCATATAAGTTGAAAGTAATGATCAACAGACAAAATGTCTATTTTATTTAATGAAATATGCTTGAATGAACGAATGTTGCCTAACTACACAATATTCTTTAACCTTTTTGGCTAGGGGCAAAGTGTAGTATCTGTTCTGATACAAAACTTCATCTTTTCTGTCCTCGGTCAGTGAAAAAAAAAAAATTTCTAGACCGAGACAATTTTTATTTTTGTTCCAATCCAGAATGCCTCTTTTTAGGGTGCTGGATCTTCCCACATTAAAAACCGACCTTGTGTCTAACTATGCCCTCATGGGGAGGCAAGTAACTAGGAATTATATAAAAAAAATCAACTCAAAAAGGTCTTTAAAGTTCATCCGGTGGTGAGACCCCAATTTGAGAGCTTTGGAAATGGCAGAATCACCCCGTAGTTATCATTACTATCAGGTCCACTCTGATCCGGAGTAGTGGTATTACCTGTCAAGGTCGTATCTATGGGTTAAATAAAATGTGTCTAGGGTATGTCACAAAATTAAATCTGGTGCTGAGGACCCCTTTGAGATCTTTGGAAAGTTCAGAGTCACCTCTTAGCGATCATTACTCCAAGGTCTACTCTGACTCGGAGTAGTGGTACTATCTGTCAGAGTCCCATTTATTTACAAAACAAATTAATCTACAATCTATTCATATGCAAAATGGATTTTATTAAATACTAGATGGCTTTGCCGACTCGCCATTGCTTTGCAAAGTTCGCTACTTGAAATACTGGAAGCATTAATTTAAAATAATAAACATTTCGTTCATAACTTGGTTGTAAACACAAACAAAATCTTTCTCATTTATTCAGATAAATAAACATCAACATCTTAGCAATTTCGATATAAACTTATTAATCTTTTAAATATTACTGTAAAGAAAAGAAAATAGAAATCAATTTGCCTTTTCACTTGCAATTTCGAAATAGATCACAAATTTTAAAAGAAAGGAACATTTGAACACAAATGCTAAATATTTGTACAGGAAATAAAGCAATATTGCAAAACAGAACTATTTGTTATATTAAAATTTAAAAAAATCATCGAATTAGGAAAACAAACAAATAGTTAATTCATAAAATATCCTTTTTCAAAACCAGTATGCAAATTAGTTAACCTTGCGATCGATATATCACAGTATTTTTTTAAAAAATGTGTAAAACTAAATTAACTTGATATAAGGCGTTTTGATATTTGCATGAACCTGCCCCAACTTTTGTGTTTATTCATCTTGATTTTAAAATATTAAGTATTTAAGGCGTACAAATTTTTATCAAAATAAGTGTATTTGACCAAAAATACCCTAAAATTAAATGTAAAACAAAAGCAAGCCAATCAATTTCTCAAAAACCGAACGAATATCTTTGTAGATATAAAAGACTCAGTATCTTTTTAGCTTTATGAAAATAATACACAATTAAGTTTTCAAATAATTCAAATTAATTGTCTAAATCAGTGGTCCACAACCTTTTTGTTGCCGCGGACCGGTAAGCGTTAGACAATTTTACCGCAGCCCGGGGGTAGATTGTTTACTTGCAACTTACATGTAGCATCGTACCAACAACATAACATGAAAATAAAAGCCTCGAAATAATAATAAATATATCATTAAAAAGTTTACATTAAAAATTTACTTTAAACATTCCTTTCAAAATAAAATACAGGTACACCAGAAAAACGAATATAAAGTGCATGAACATTTTAACATTACTAGAACACCAAGTCAATGAGAACACTAGTGACTAAGCTTACAAAGCGTATGACTAATCTTATGACAAAGCGTACAAACTGAGATAAAGAGCTTTAAAAACTGCGCACATGTATGCAAACTATATTTCTAAACTGTATTTCTTACGCGGCCCGGTACCAATTGGTCTATGGACCGGCACCGGTCCGCGGCCCACCGGTTGGGGACCACTGGTCTAAATCATATTCAGTTTTACATCTGTTTTACATGCTGGCATGTGTTGGATGGCTTTGTGAAATTGACTTCTGAACTAACATATCTTTGGCCAGCTCTTTATTTATTCCCCTTTATCTCAAGTCTATCTTTATCACTTCCTCCCATGTTTTCCTTGACCTTCTCTTGCCAACTGACCCTATTATCTCAGTTGTTCTACATCTACTAAACCATAAACTCTCATCCATTCTTTTACCGTGACCACACCAACGAAGTCTCCTGTTCTGCACAAATCTTCCTATACTGTCCAGATTTAATCTTCCTCTGAAGTTATCAGAACTAAGTCTGTCACTTATTTTATAAAAGATTTTTCTCTTGTCACTGAGACACCAGAGAGAGAAAAGAGAGAGAGAGAGAAGGAAGCAGTTAGGTTTTTTGGATAGCTGCTTCCATGGGAGAGGAAGTGGGTGGGGTGTTGTATACTTAAAGGAAAGAATAAGATCCAAAAGATATTTTAAAAACCCAAATCCATCTGTGATATCTATTTATTAATAGCTTTTATGAATGCTGTTATTGAGAAGAAGACGAAGAAGATGCCCACAACGACGGAGTGAAGGAGATGGAAACTTCGGTCGCCTCATCACCACTGCAACTACAGAAATTCGACCAGCTCATTCTGTCGACAAATTTGACGCACTGTGGGGATTGAAGAACATCCAGCTATGTTACAGGTGTAGGCCAACCAGAATTTTGGAATAAAAACAACAAAACTAAAATAAGGAAACTGTTTTGAACATAAAAACTCCAACAGATTCTGATATGATTTGGTTTATCTCATTATGTATCGACAGAATCAAATTTAGCAAGGTAAATGGCGGAAGTTGATGGATGTGGTAGAGAAGAGGGGGCTAGTGATTTTCGTATCATATGATTGCAATTTTATCAAAACTTGCACGCACCTATTTTGATTTTAGTAGCATTTATTTGTTTACTTTCTATCCACATCTCATTGTAACCACTTACGTATCCTTATTTGTACAGCTCCAATTACACTACAGATTTGCATCTTCTTTATTTTCTAAAGCTAAAGTGAGGGGAATTCAACTCATTCATCATTATCATCATCATCTTCATCATTATCAAAAACATTCCACCGTAATGGTCGTCACTATCATCACTATCATAATCGTTTTAATCATCATCATTATCATTAATTTCTTCATCCATTATCATCCATTATGAACCTCATGTTTATCACTCATCATCTTTATCTTAAATATTCTCATCATCTTAACGATCATCATCATTGTAAGCTGCATTCTAATCATAGCATCATCATCATCATGTTCTTCACATCCACTATCATCATAATGATAACCTTCTTTATCATTTTCATCATTATCATTATTCACCCTGTTAGTGGGGCCACGAATTTGCTGACTGCAACTCCATGCAGAAGGGGTAACCCCTACCCCGAAAACGGGGCCACCTGTTGGCCGTAAGAAGCGATTTGTGATGCTGTAGGACGGGATCCTTACTTTGGCTAGATGGGAGGTGGGAGAGGCCCGATCCAATCAATCAGCTGATCACGTCATACCCTAGTATCTATAAGTTTATCAATTTATTCCCAACCGTATTATTCAATCTGATTCTATAAAAAATCAAAACTTTATTTCTCTATTTTATAAATAGAAAAACATTACTCTTTGAAAACATTACTCTTTGGTATTGTTAATCTTCTTTGTTCACAAGGTGATTGACCCTGAGCCACCGCCTTCTAGTATTTATTTAGAGAGAAAAATGAATAGGAGAAATAAGGTTTTTATTTTTTGAAGAATCAGATTGAATAATACGGTTGGAGATGAACTTATAGATACTAGGGCATAATAAGACCAGCCGATTGATTGGATAGGGCCTCTCCGACATCCCATCTAGCCAAATTAAGGCATCACGGGTCACCAACCACGGCTTACAGGTGGCTCTGTTTTCGTTTTATTTTACACCTCTTCATGGGGTTGCAGTCGACGAATCTGTGGCCCCACCGACAGGACGAAATTTATTAAATAGATGTTGAAATTTTCATTAAGTTTAATTCTCTAATGTTTCATGATTAACGACTGATCCATTTTCCTTAACTATGATTTGTTTTTAGCTATTGTCATAGTGGACATGAAGCCTCTATCTAGCAGAGCCTTTCATTATTATATATTTCCTTACAGATTTCCAAACTATCAATTCAAATCTTTTCTATCTAGTCACATTACCCAACCAATCCGCTATCTACCCTTTTCAACTTTTGACAATCATATCTGAGTAACCATAAGTGTCAACTCATTCTATACTTAATTTTATAACATACTAGCTGTCCCGATATGGCGTTGCCCGAGAGTATTTATACTCTCATTTTTGTTTCCCTTTTCTTTTTAAAGTTGTATAGGTAAATGAGTTCTACTTCTGTGTTGAGATAGTAAACGGGAGTTATCTGCCCATGGTACAGGAAGTACCATGAGTTATCTGACCCTTATTACTATATAAGAAACTGTGGGAGCAACCATTTGCAATTCAGTAGTGAACAGTGACAGACGTTGGAAGGGACATTTTCCATATTTTACAAAAGGCTGCCGTTGTTATTGTTTTTATTAGGATGTTATTATGTTTTAATTTCGAAGTTGTTCTTTCTAACTCTTAAATTTACAAATAAGAATATACTAAGAGATGAAGTTTTATGGTCCTTGTTTTTATAAAGGACATTTTTGTAAACTTAACACCAGCTCATTTTATTAATAGCTAAAAAAGAATACTCGTCCTAGGCCGAGTAAAATTAATTCTCTGAACAGAACAGTTTTGCACCATTTTTATGTTCCCTTACGAAGATTAAAATCAATACATGATAATGCTAAGCCTTATTGCAAGTTTCATTAAAATCCATTACATAAATTTAATTTTAAAAGATGTCTCAAATTTAAGGCTTAAGTTTATGGGGTCTTAAGAAAAAATTGAAATTTAGGGAATTTTGCTTCATCGGTATCTAATTACTATGGATAAAATTCAATGAAAATCTGAAATATTTGAATTTTCAAATTGGGGGTTGTGTCCATATTATGCCCGCTAAAATCCCTTTAAAATACTCCAAAGAAATAGAAATTTTGGGAATATTTATTGATGTCAAATACCTATTGTTAAAATTTCACAAAAATTGGAGGTATCTGAATTTTCACTAAGGGCTTCTACCTTATTTGCAGAAACTAAATTAAACTAAATATAGCCTGCATTTGGATCCTAGCAGCTGTGTTCCAAAATTCCTAATGATTGGTTAATTAATTTAGGAGTAAATCCTGTGCATACAAATATATGAAAATACAAATATATCTAACTTTATAAATATAGAAATAAGAAGCTAATAGCTTTAGTTTTAGATCTGGAAAAAAAAAATGTTTCCTTTGTTAAAACAATTTCGAAATAAATTAATATTATTGATTTTTAATCTATGACTTGCATTTTGTGTATTTGTAACACACGCTGCAATGTGATTGATTAACCAAATTTAAAAATGTATATCACTATCTGTTTCGTACTAAAGGAAGTATCGGTTTGGATATAGTATGTAATTGACTTGAATTTTAATTTGTGTTTGTAAAGAATGCAAACTGAAAATTTATGTTGAACATCTGGCTAAGCTAGGCAGAATCAAATATCGATCTGTCAGATGCAATTCTATTGCTGTCTAACATCGAGACTCAGACTGGCTTTTCTTTATATATTAGATTACTGCTAAGTAATATGTGACATATGCTTGAATGAACGAAAGCTACGTAACTGATTGACAATTTTGCATGCGACATCTTGTTTGTCAATGACAAAGCTATTTGTCTGTTTGTGTAAAATGATCTTGTCAGTTTTAAAATCTCTTAAGATCTTAGCATTCTCATTTTCCAAAATCTTATCCAGCTTATAGCTGCTGCAGTTCACATCAAAGCCGTACTTAAGATGCAAACATCAGCAGAGTAGTAAACAAAACGTATCATAGACCTTCTTCACAAACATCTTTCTGGCTGTTTTCTTTCTTTTGAGTCATGATGTCGAGCAGATGCAATCCTCACAGTCTCTTAGTTTCACTTTATCCCAAATACAGCCCAAGGAAGATAGACTTAATGATGCAATAAACATTCATCAGTTCATTTTCGCAATAATGACTTTAAGCGATTCAGTCACTCTAGATAGAGAGTATCTATTCAATATACAACGAGAAGCACATAAAAAATTCTAGTAATCTAATTAATAAAGTGAAGCTGATCTATTTCTCTAAGTTTGCCATTGATAGCTTCCATCCTACAATATTTCTTTCTGAATAGCCAGTTATTCTTCCTGTGCCACCATGTTCTTCAGAATAATAAAATGTAATTTGATTCGATTTGATTTCTTTCAGAAAATAATTTATCCAACTAGGAATATTTTTAAGATGGATGCCATCTTTGTTATTATCAGCAAATATTAATTAAAATGGAAAGCTTACCCCCTTTTACCCAATCAATGCTAGCTAGATCCTTGTGTACTACTTTGAAAATTTCAATCCCTAGCACTGCATGCTTTTTCAGCTAGTCTAATCACTGTATAACATGACAAACATTCGAATAAAGGAACCTGCTGTCCTGTTAAAAATCTTTCATTGATTTTGGATTTAAAACGAATAAGTCTCATGGCAGCGAAGAAGTATTTTAATAGTTCAGCTAACAAATTCCATGCTGAAAAACCATCATCATAACTCATAAAGAAGGTGATGCCATCTTTGAAAGAAAATAGAATGAGTATTTTACCCAATACAGATCAACTTATGCTTGCCGACACCGTCTTTATTTTGATAACGTGATCAGCCACAAATTAATAGAATGTTGTTTGTTATTTCATTTGTAACAGAAAAGACAGAAACACAAAGTTTTTAGAAAATTACGATAATATCTTAATTTTTATTGGTGGAAAACGGTATTTTTTTTCATTTAATTACTGCGTGGTTTATTCCATCGTGTTTACTCTTTTAATTTGTCGTAAAGAAGGTGATGTCATATTTGACAACCCCCACAATGGTTCCACAAACCACTCGTGGATATTGTAGTAATGGTAAATGAAGGATGACCCCACACTCCCCAAATTGGGGCCTCGCCACCAGATGCATTTTAAAATCATCATCTGAAATTTCTATGAACTGATTTTGAACCCAAACATAATGTTCAATGTTAACTGATTGAAAATAATAATCTAGCTTTCACATTTGCTAAATGTATTCAAGGGGAAGGTGTCATTTATGAAAGTTTTACCTATCAAAAAAAACATCTCCAAATTATCTACAGATGCTCTTCTCTTCCAGATAAGTATTTCTTTTTAATGCTTTCATTTTAAAATCTCAAAATATTTTTTCATTCTCTTGAATGCTTGCATTAAAAAAATTGAGCTGTTGAAATCTGTTGATCAAAAATTGAGCTGTTAAAATATATCAGTCAAATCTGTTGATCGAAAATTGAGCTGTTAAAATATATCAGTCAAATCTGTTGATCGAAAATTGAGCTGTTAAAATATATCAGTCAAATCTGTTGATCGAAAATTGAGCTGTTAAAATATATCAGTCAAATTTGTTGATCGAAAATTGAGCTGTTAAAATATATCAGTCAAATCTGTTGATCGAAAATTGAGCTGTTAAAATATATCAGTCAAATTTGTTGATCCAAATATCACATCGAAGGAGCTCACAAAGTTGTTTTGCTTTATTTTTATAAAAAAATTGATATCTCTTTCTGTCATTAATATAATTTGTGTATTTACTTGCCTCTTTACGACTCAAATATTATATCAATTTTACCATGAGTAAATATGGTATAGATACAGTTTATCTCTATCTGTACTTGTTCATCACCTAAAACTTGTTCCGTACAAGTGTATGACGAATATAAAATCTTTTTCTAGGCAACTGGCTTGTATTTCTTCTTTTTTCTTTTTTTTTAATTTAAAAAAAAATTTTTTTTATTTGTGGACATCTTTTTGTTTTGAACATAAAAATTACAATCTACCGTAAAGAACATTTTAAAGTTAAAGTACGGATATAATGTACTATAAATCAATCATTATCATTATAAATATCTACCTAACTCGTAGAATTTCTTTGAGAACACCTAAGTATGTCTCCAGTGCTCGGAAACACCCTTTAAGAACCGTTGTCTTATGCAATAGTAGTTGTATGAATTTATATGTAGATCGAAAACAAACAGATTTTCATATTAAAATCAAATTATCAATTTTCTAAAAAATAAATAGTCATAAAAATTTGAACTTTTCACATTATTTATGATAAAAATTATTTTTTTATTTAATTCTTAATTATTTAACACTTATCTATGTATAAGGACAATTATAAAATGTTCTGCTATTAAAAAGAATTTCATCTAATATACAAAATATAAAGCCAGTCTGTTTCTTGATTTTTGCACCGATAGTAGCTTTTTCCCTACCAAATAATTATGGTGCGCCAGTTATTTTTTTGTGGATCGTTGCAATATGTTGTTAAGAAGAATAAAATGTAATTCTATTTAATTCCTTAATAAAAATACTTTGACTGGGTCGGAATTATTTCATATTGACGCCATCTTACAAAAAGGGACATAATGCTGTATCCGTCAGTGCAGAGTAATTTCTCTTTGTTTGAAACAGAAAATAATAATATTAAAAAAAAGCGCATAATTAAAAAATTGCAAGTAAAAACACGACTAGGCAATGGCAGGATATATATATATATATATATATATATATATATATATATATATATATATATATATATATATATATATGTTATGGATACTAGATAAATAAATTTATGACATATTCATGTACATACGTTCCAAGAATTAGACATGAACAACAGTTTCGTTTCTGAGACGATATGGTTTTTTATTGATATCAAGAATCATCATAGGGAATAGACACAAAGTTTGAAGTTAAAACATAGCATCATGACTAGAGTGCAGACAATACTCAGTTATACAGAAATTCGATAGGTTGAGGGAGAGATATGATAATTACAATCCACTAAAAATAGGTTACAACGCAATTATATTGAAAAAACAAAGGGGCACAAAAGGGGGAATAAGGACTGTTCACATTACAGGCATAGAAAAAACATACAATAGAAAAAGGAATTTTCTTTTAAACAATTACAGATTTTTTTCCAAGAGAAAAATTAAAAAATATGAGAACATATATTTTAAAAAATCAGTTAATAGGTAAATTCACTATTAATTAAATTGAAGAGATATTCATTTAATAAAACTATTTCAAGAAACATTATCCTAAAACATATCTTGATATAAAAAGTTGAAAGAAAACAGTAATATAATTTTCAGTTTAACACTAGCACTAAGTAGAAGTAAGTTTTAAGATAATTATAAAAAAATTATCCAGAAGAATAAAAATTAAAAATAATGATTAATAAATATATAAATAAATAAAATGATAAACGGGAATAAATATAAACGTAATTATAATTAATAATAATAATAATAATAATAATAATAATGAGAATGATAATAATAATAATAATAAGAAGAAGAAGAAGAAGAAGAATGATGATGAAAATTTAAAAGATAGAAAATAATAAATAAAAATAAATATACAATGAAATAAAAGAAAAGAATATACTAATAACATAGATAAATAATGGTAAGAGATTAAAAAAGATAAATTCATTAATTCAATGTTAAATAAATTTAAAATATTAAAAAAATTACATATTAATTTTTAAGAAAATACCATTTTTTAGAAATAATTATCCATAGCATCTGTTCAAAACCGGTTGGAACCCAGTGTGTGTTAACTAAAAATATTATACAAAAAATATATTATACAAAAATATTATACCAAATATATATATATATATATATATATATATCTTAAAAGAAGTAGAATTTCTATGCTAAAACATTGTTAGCAGATGGCATCATAAATAATTCATTTTCAATAGAATTTTCAGCATTGTTGAAAATGAAAAGCCATTGTTTGTAACTTCTACAAACAATGAATGTTTATTTCAGAATTCTTGAGCATTTTTTTGTGGGATTCACACAATGTTGCCTGACTCACTAAATAAACTGTTTTGCATACATTATTGAAAAACCGTCTGCTGAAAGAATTACAACTTAAACTCGCTTTGATTATAATGTTAAATGAGGATGTAACACAGAAGCGAATTTTGGCATTATATTTGATTTAACGAGAATATACATATTCTTCAATAGCAAAAGCAAAGGTAAGTGTAGTATGGCTGTTGCAGAACATTACATCTCAAAACTCACTCATTATTATGACGACTTATAAAGCATGAATAAAGGCCTCTGTTTAGCCATGAGATACAATGAATATCCCCTGCGCAGTAGTCTATAGTGAAGCAAGGGTTGCGCAATCATCAACCGCACCTCTCTTGAACTGGTATTGCTTGTCTAATGGAAACAATGCCAGGGTAAGTAGAGAAAGACTGGTGTTGTTTTGGAGTTTTCCTTCTCCTATACTAGTTGCACAATTAAGGCTTGTGAGTTCAGTCTCCCCTACTATTTAATCCATTAATGTTGAGGGAAGATATATGAATTATCTACCTTTCCCAAGAGTATTAGTAGAAGTGATGCAGTAGTCTCTACAGGACTCAAAATCGGCATGCTAAGCCCACAGTCGCACATGTAACCATTATACCATGCCACACCAGAAGTATAAATAAGACACCGCATTCAATAGTGTTGACATTCGCACATATGGCTTCCAAAGCAGGATAAGATTTTTCTCAAAATCGAGATTTTAATGCCACATAATTGCAATACATACATTTCTTGCGAAAGAAAATAGCATACATAAAGGGTCACGATGGAACAGACATTTCTGGTTGTTTCATTAAAAACACAAGCATGTAGCACAGCAAAATGATTTAGGTTTTATATTTAACATGCAATTTAATTTTAATGACAATTTATATATATATATACTCTTCAATAGCTAAAGTGAAGTCAATTATAGTGTAGCCTACCTAGGTGCCCTTAAACAAGGTGTTCATCGCATAACCACCTATAGGGATAACTCTATATCATTGAGAAGGTAGGAGATGTGGTTTATAAATGAGAGAGGAAGGGTTATATGTTCAAAATAACGTTGGAAAGGGGCTTATAAGACACGTGATTTGAAAATCAAACTCTTTTACATAACACCGTTTTTAAAAAATATATTTCAATTGATGCCTGAAATAGTTTATGGGTCAAGCTAGTAGTTTTGTAAATGTATATAAAGTGATTACAGTTATCTCCCCTACATTCTTAATGTGTTTCTCATAAAATTTATACACAAAACTGTTGCTTATATTTATAAAAAGTAAACAATAGATATCTTCTATTATATAAAGGGCAGTTGTGTGTGTATGTATGTATGTCCAACTAAAAGTCCAAAACTACAAAACAAAGGCCCACAAAGTTGGTATATTCTTGATCAGTGTTGCTCAGAATTAATAATATCTAAGATTTAGACAAAAATATTTATTCTTTGACCCTAAACTGGTGCACATTTCGTCAGGGGGTCCTGGTTTTCTAGCTATTTTCATGTACAAAAGGGAAGTAACTCTGATTTTTTAATCAAGGAGTTACTTACCTTATGCCTCGAGAAATCGAAAAAAAAGGAGAGTTGTTTGTGTGTGCATGTGTTTATCAAAGGAGAAAGAGGGTGGTGGGAGAGGTAGGGGTAAACGAAAAAAGAATAGAGAGGAGTAAAAGGATAGAAGTTTTAATAGAAATATGTTACACTTTTGCCCCGCTAGTCTTATATATAAAATAGAGTGAGATTTTCCCATGTGCCGTTGGTGGACATAACTTGGTAACCAAAAGCTATATATAAAAATCTACTTGGTCAACGATTTAGACCATTTATATTGGTACGTGTTTCCAAAAACAAAAAAATTAGTTTCATTCAAATTTGTTGATTGTTTATATTAAACCCGAATAGTCATTTTCATTTTTCTTTTTGTTTACTAATTTCAGTGTGGAAGTAGGAGTGACTATCCCCCACCTCAATCAAAGTCCTCATCCTTTAACACATCACATTGTAAAGAAATACAGAAGAAATTTAATTAGTAGCTTTTTTGCATTACCCCTACATATATTACTGTATTAATCGCATATAAATCTTCATATTAATTACTTTGCCGATAAACGATTTCAGACTAATAAAAAAGTTTTACAAAGTAGCGTTTTCAGATCATAAATAATACAAAAAAAAGATATTCTTTCCCATGCCATTCTTAGAATATACATAACAAACCGTCCCCCACATTTCTTTGCTTGAAACTCAAACTTTATAAACTATTTTTCACGTTCGTTGCAAACACATGAGTGATTCAGTTTTCAGTATAGTTACTACTGCGTTTGTCGTCTGCATATGGCGAAACTAACTTGTAGAGGGATGCAAAATGATCAAATAAATGACAAAATCAATCCGTACTAAAATATACACAATTTTTGTTTACAAAAAATTATCAACTTTTATATAGTAAAACAAGAACGTTTAAACATGGAGAAAATAAAAAGGGTATAGTTGTATAGAACACTAAAAATAATTTCAACATGGTAGCAGTAATTTTAGTTACGTGCGTGGGTTGCCGCACAAGAGAGTAAGTGTTCCAACAGGTCCATTGCCATAGCAAATGGGATGAGTGCATTTACGCTGACAATATTTTGGCTTGGCTGATTTTTCAAATCTTCGCATGTATGTACATTGATGCGAGAATGTTCATTTTTAGTTATGAAATAATACAAAAGTTTAAAAGATCATCATTATTTATAAACTTAATAATTAAAGAACACAATAATTAATAATTATAGTTACAAATTCGGTTAAACATACTTCAGGGGGCGTGAGCAGGAGTTTATTGGGTTCCTCAATTTCCCTGAGCAATGCCGGGTCACATGTCCCACTAATTAATAAGAAATATTATTTATAATAATACATACTCTGCAATATCAGAAAATAAGTCAACTATGGCATGGTTGTTAGTGAAACATCATACTTAAAAAATTAGGACACAAATAATACACAATCTCTATATCGAGAGAAAAATGATAGTATGCAATCGGTGAGAGTTTTAATTTCCCAAATTTTTTTATTTATTAAATTGTTAGGTGAAAGTACAGAATAGTTAACAAAGTTCTTAGCTCCCCATGTTAAGAATGTCTTTCTAAATAATAACATTATTATTTCAGCACTGTCCGTAAACTGCAAAAGATTATTTAGATTATTTGGGGAAAGGGAGGGGGCTTTGTTAACTATTCTGTACTTTCACCTAACAATTTCATAAATAAATTAATAAATAAAAATTAGTACAAAACTTGGCAGACCAGAAAAGTAAACGACCCAAAACAGGAAGTCTTTAATATCAGGAACTAAATCTGACTGAACACCGTTTGCTGCTAACTTTGAGTCAGGTACTCTTCCAATTTGCCATAAATTGTCTTTAAATGAGAGATTATTAAAATCATAGATGGGACCCTAACAGGTACTACTAATCCAGGTCAGAGTGGAGCTGGGAGTAATGATTACTAAGGAGTGACTACACACTTCCTGTGAAGCTACCAAATTAAAGCCTCACCACCGGGTGCATTTAAAGGTCATATCAAGGACCAACTTTAACGGAGGATGGGGGTCACCATAATTAATTTTTTCAATTCAAAACATCCTGTATACAGAGTGCTTGAAAAATCGATGTCATAACTTCGGAATTATGTTCTATATGTGTTAACAATTCCGGAAACGCTTGGTTTCCGAATTATTTGGACAATTTAAACAAATACTGATCAATATACATTATTGTAAGCAGCCAACACATACAATGTGTGTGATAGTGCACTGTTATTTCTACATATGGGATATATAAACACTATCCCTGTGACAGGATCACAGGTAAAATAAGCCTGGGCCTGGTGTTGCAACATATACCAACAAAACCACGAAAAGAATTAGATCAAACAAATACATAAGCCGTGGGGCTCAGAACAAAAGTCTGAGTGTCATGGTCGGTAGTGGCTCCTTTGATAACTAACATGGGGTATCCGGTCAACATCCTGTGAATGGTCTTTCAATCTACATACGGTAGTGAGGCTCCAATTATGGAAATTTGTGGAATGTGGAGTCACTCCTTTTGCCATTTTTTTTTTCAGATTCATATTGGGTCAAGTGGTAGTACATGTCTATGCATTAAATAGAATCATCTGGTGGTATAAACATACATTTACCATCAACTAGTAAAAGCTCACACCATGAATGCATATTTTTAAGATATTAAGAACTTGAAACATGAAATCTTTAATCAAATTGATGAGAATCTGCCTTAAAAATACTAAATGGGTTGATACGCTGTAAAACTAAACAAAACAAACGAAATGTATTTCTATTTTCTTTCTTTTTCCTCCATATTTACCTCACTTATTCATATAGTAGAATATTTTCTCCGAATTAATGCCAAAGAAATATTTTTACAAGAAGAAGGTAAACATGTAACTAAAACGGCATCTGGATTAAATAACATCATATTTCATATAAAAAGTATTTTTCGGTCATTATTTATATAATATTCTTATATAATACATGCCCTGAAGAGAATATTCTGAGCCAGCTGTGTTTACCAAACTAGTACAAGTGCAAACGTTGAGTGCCAGCAAACAAGAAAACAAGACTTTCTTTTATCATCATCAACCGGTTTATCTGTTGAATCAGACCACAATTAATTCCCCTCCCCTCTTGTTTTTGGTGAGGCCCGACGGAATCCATACACAAGCACGTTTGACTATGTTCTCCCAAAACAACTAGGGTTTGCCAGAGGTGGTCTTCTCTGCTGGCACATTCAACTGTCGGGCTTTAGCAATCCAGCCATTATGCATTCACTTATCCATTTACCTTTCTCTTTCCTTTCCGATTGTAAATCTGTCTTTAGTGTGAGAAAGATTTCCTTAGTTGATAAACAATAAGAATATAAGAATATGTCTCCTGTCAAATGAAACAGATTGTGCGTAAATATCTCCGACATCATCAAACAGTTATGAAAACAAGATGAAAAATAATAAAATGAAAAATGACAAGGAAAACATTAACAGTTTTTAAGATAACATTACAACGAATCAACAAATCTTGATGGTTAAAGCAGTGGACAAAACTCTACAGGACCAATAGGTTTGTCTGAAGCATGTGTGTGTGTTTGTGTGTGTGTGTGTTTGTGTGTTTGTGTGTTTGTCTCTTTGTAGTTCATAAAAGGAAGAAAAAAAATGCGCACACATGAAAAAAATCAAAAGTCCAACCCTAGAATTGTATTAGCAATTCTCCAAAACACGATGATCCAACTTTTAAAAAAAATCTGACTCTCATCAATCGAGTATTGATTTACTCCTCTCCAGGAGTTAGGCACAAGGCCAGTTTTTATCTTACTCCCACAAGTAAGATGTGATCCAAGGTCGGGTCGGGAAAGTGGGGTTTAAAAATTGCCTGGGCAGCCCTGTTGGCATTCCCCGGTAGGGGCGCCTCAGGCAGTAAGCAATAAACTTACTCCTCCCAAAAGAGGGGAAGCGAAGCCTGGGAGGGTGGACCTCCTAGAACTGCACAGGACAGACCCATAGACCGGCGTAAATCAAGCCCCGAAGGCCAAGATAATACCAGTCTATGAGGTGCAGTATCCATCGGAACAGATACTACACTTTGATCTTAGCCAAAAGGCCAAGAACAACTCAACACAAAATGCCAATTCAATTTCTTTCTTCTTTTCTCGCTTAACACTCGATTTACAGTAATATTATCGCCACACCCGAGAGGGAAAGTTTCTACTTTTTTATTTCAATGAGAATTCGCTCATGTAAAACAATGGTCATTTGCATAAGTGAACTCTTGTCCTTGCACAGAAATAACAAGATTCTATTTTGTAATCAGAACACACTGGGTTCAATCCCCGATCCACAACACACGTCTGTCTGCCTCTGTGTATGTCTTTATGTGAGAGCTTTTTCTTATTATACACTATCTGTATCTACCCGGCGTTGCCCGGTTGTATATTTACTTGTCATTTGTTTTGCTTTTCTTTTTAAGCTATGCCAAGACAATTTTTCAAAGATATTGTTTTTTTGTTCCAATCAAAGGGAAGTAACTTTGAATGGACGAATACAGATGGCGGCCATTTGAAAATAATTCCGATGCCGACAAAGTATTTTCTGGAAGAAATTCATTCGAGTTACATTTTATTTTTCTTAACAACATGCTGCAACGATCTACAAGAAAAACTGACAAACCAGAATTAAATATTGATTTTGTAAGAAGAAAGCTGACGATTAGATGAAAACGATAAAAAGACTGACTTTACTTTATATATTAAATGACATTGTGCTTGGTTATATAAAGATGGTCTTCTTCTTCGTATTTGTATGTGTTTATGTTGCTGTGTAGTTCTATATTTGTATGTGGATGTGTCGATGCCTGGGTGTAGATGTGTTCATCTATGTTTGTGTGTATGTGTGTGCATACATGTATGTATGTTTACTTATGCTTGTATGCCTGTATATATTTGTTTGTGTGCATGTCTGTATGTATGTGCATACCTGTGTCCCTATTTACTTGCTTCCCCACGAGGGTAGAGTTAAACACTAGGTCTTTTTTATATAGGGAGATATCTATCTCTCCAAAAAGAGGCACTCGAGATGGAGCAAAAATTAAAATTGCCGCAGTCAAGGACAGAACATATACTGCATTTTTATTCCAGCTCAAAGGCTAGGAGGTAATTTATGCATCTATGCTTGTATTTTGTGTTTGCTTCAGTGTCTTTGCATGTATATGTGTGCATAGTTTTGCCTACATGAAAGTTTGTATATGTCTGTATGTCTGTGTGTGTGTGTGTGTTTTATATGTATGCATACATCTGTGTTTTTTTTTATTCTTGTGTGCCTGTGTGTCTACGTATGCATGCATCTGTGTTCTATTATATTTACATATGTATACAGATGTGTATGCCTGTGTCTATATTTGTTTGTTTGTGTGTGTGTATCTGCAACTCAGTGTATTCAGGTGTATTTATGTTTGTGTGTGTATGTCCGTATATGTTTATGTGCGTCTATGTATGCATGTTTGTGTATGTATGCATGTATATATTATTGCTACTATTTGTTTATCCTCGTCTTGTCTCATGCTTCTGCGGTGATATTGTTTTCTGCCCATTTGTCAATATTGCTATTGTCAGTTCCTGAGATTGCCATAACCATAGCTACCATCTATAAAATGATGACTGAATTTAAAGTAGGTTCAACTTTTTAAGGATCTCATCTTATGGCAGCATTTAAAAGGTTTTATAAATTTTAGTTACAAAAAAATAAAAATAAACTGAGGAGTAAACATAAAAAATATCTTATGTATAAAGCAAAGAAAATTGCAGGAATTTGACTAAGATCACAAACTCTCTTGAAATGTTGAGAATTAGAATATTTAAAAAAAATGTTTGTGTATATATGTGTGTATCTTTGTATATGCCTCTATGTCTGTATGTGTATGTATATATATGTGTGTTTTCAAGATTGTTATTATCAGGATGACAGTTGAGGATAAGCTCTCATCAACTGTTTAAATATTCAAAACGATAAGCGTATCAAAGATACTCTTACAACTAAATCCAGCTTCTGGTTTACTTGTGGCAGAAATATTTTGAACAGATAAAAGAATCGGTGAAAAACAGATTGCTGACGACTTGAAACCAGTTTGCTTTGGGCTGACAGCTTTTTTAGTTTTGGATAACTGTCTGACTAGGAGAAGGATCACTCTGTTTTCATTATTAAGGTAGAATGCGCTTCTCAACCAGGTCTATGGCAGTTCATCTAAGAGAAGGAAACTCTGATGTAAAACTTGCATCAAAATTGATTAGGGATTATCTTGTCTTGGCATGTCAGCGGATTATAAGTATGGGCCCTAAGAGAATGGTACACATGTTGTAAATGCATTTGTCATTATAATAACATACAGATGTCTCTGTGTGATCTCAACCATCTGTGAATATGTGTATGTGGACTCATACCCATGTTTTATAAAATTAGAATATTTTATATTCTATTTGATCATTTGTATAGCGACGCATGTGTTGGAGTCTCTTCTCCTACACGAGCACCATCATGCTGAATATATGATGCAGTATTATGGATAACACTGTCACTAATCTGGACATGTGACGATATTGCCAGTGTCAGTTACTGAGATTTGCATCACTATGGTTACCACTTGAAAAAAGATGAGTAAATCTCAAGTAAACTCAACTGTTGAAGGATCAATGGCTTCATCTTCTAGAGGAATTTAAAAGCTTTAGTAAACTTTATTTATAAAGAAAAACAGATAAAACCCCAGAAAACATAATAAATGATAAAAAAAAAAAAATGAGTTTCCAAAGCAAGACAAATGGTGAGACTTGACCTAAGATCACACACCTTCTTGAAACGTAGACAACGTGAAAAGAAATGGCTGACGCAATCTGCCAGATCAGAGAGCTCTTGACAGAAAAAAATATTTTGATGAATTAATTTTTTTTAAATCGTCTATGAAATATAACATAAATCGATCAGTCCATTTAGTATAGTTGTTTATTGAAGGTAACATTAGAAACTTAAAGAAACAAATTTAATCTAAATCAATAATTACTAGCATTGAACCGTGGAAATTCCATAGGTAATTAAGGAAAATAGGTTTTGTCATATAGTATGTAAATAATGAGAATGAATTCCTACGGGTTTTATGTTTCTATAAAAAGATCAAGAACTAACAATGTAGAGATATTTGATGTGGTTGAGTTAAAGCGATGTTAAAAACAGAAATGTCAACACAAGGTTAGATTAAATTAAAAATGATCAATGGAAATTCGAGGTTAATAAGAAGGAATTTTCCATTAGAGGGTAAGTTAAAGGTTAGGCTGATGTGTATCGGAAGTTGCATCATGGGAGGAAGTATGTGGCAGAGAAGTGAGATCGATTCTGAGGATTTAACATCAAGGCAAATTGACGTTATATATGGCATACTACTGTTGACACACCGGTTCTCATTAGATCACAAAGTTAAGCAACATTGAATCTGGTCAGTACCAGATGGGTGACCATTTGGGAATACCAAGCGCTGTATGTGGGAGGATGGTGACACTTCCATGCAAAAAAAACCCCTGTAAAACCTAACATCGTTATCTCCCCTAATTGGGATAAACATGCAACTGTAGACTGCTTGTGAATTTAATATTCCCGAGAACCTTTCGTCCTTTGGAGGAAGCCCGCTCAACCTGCCCAGGGTCAATGGACGTCTGTTTTCAAGACACTTCTATCATCCACATGTGCATTGGCCAGCAAGATACAATTCATCTAGACATACTTGCTGTAAAAAGTAAATGAAATCCTAAAAGGAATAATTGCTTCTATTATTCCATCCACAAAGACAAAAAGCAGAAAATATCAACATCTCTACGGCTGCTTCATCACCACTACGGCCATCTTTACAACTAAACGTTACTACCCATTGCGCAAATTTTTTACAAAGTGGAAACGAGAGATGCAGCTGTTTTCTGTCAACAAGAAGATCACGAGCCATCTAATGGGGATTAAGAAACTCCCCATGCAATGTTACAACAAAATCTCGTTGGACTTGCTAGCTCAACCTAGCGATTGCTACATTACTCTGTTCACCTGGTATGTTTTGTTTAGTAAACCTTCTTTTCTTTCCTTAATACTTGTTGGAGTTTTCTCCGATTTTTTTTTTATAAACTCATCAACTCTTATCAAGGCCCATATGCCACTCGAGGATAAGGGTTATTGGGTAGGACAGGTAGATGATAAGCCACCAAGGGGATTTGTAACGATGGTTGTAAGGGGTAGAGAAACTAATTATTTAAGAGGACAGCTCAACAAGAATTTGTTTGTATTGGAGTTGAAAACGGCAATGATATAGTCAGCAAGGAAGCAGCCCCGTGACACAGACGGGCAGTTCTAGGAAAGAAACTCTGCCCATGGAAGTTCTGCTTAGTTCTAGGTTTATTTTCTCTGTTAACTCTGATTTTCGGGTTACAACAGGTTTTAAATGTTCTTATTTCTATGTATTTAATATATATTTTGCTGATGGTGGCATACTTTTTCATTGCTTCCCAAATTACGTACAATTTTTGTAGTAAAGTTTACAAGAACAAAATTATGTACCCATGTTACTTATTGCCTAGAATATATATTCCAAAATTTATAATGATCGGTTCATAAAAAAAAAATTACATACATGCACCACCTAAATGTTAAAATTTACCCCCAAAAAATAATGTGCTCATGTTACTCACCGAGTTGCCTAGGATATATATTCCAAAATTCATATGGGGGTGCCACCGATACCTTACCATACACCCCAAAGAAATAAAAAAAAACATTAAAATTTCAAACAAATGCTATATTTATTACTTATACTCGTCATGGGACGGGTATTCTTCTAGTTACATATATATATATATGACAATAAAAGGATAAAATAAATCCGACGGTATGAGTTAAAATGGAAAAGTAGAAGACCTAAAACTCAACGTTTCACCTAACTGTTGCATGGGCTTTTTCAAGAGAGAAAAGCCCATGCAACAGTTGGCCGAAACGTTGAGTTTTAGGTCTTACTCTTTTCCATTTTAACTCATATATATATATATATATATATATATATATATATACATATATAAGTGTACACTCTCCGTCAAAAATGACAAGAAAAAACTATGCCCCATTAATGTTCACACTAAAATTCATATAAAATCATAGAATTGCATCTACAGAATTTAATTCTTCATATATAAATTATTATTATCATTTCTGATGACCTCAAGAAAAACAAACACCTATTGTTAACTTTGGAGTATTTCTTTTCAACTTCATTTCAGACAGCAGGGGTTGTCTTCCTATTTGCTTTCTCACCCTCCTCCCTCACCACTTGAAATGGTTTTGACTGGAGGCTAGAAAAAGACATGTTTTTGCTTGCTAACTTTTGTGTGATGTGACGGATATCTTATATTTATTTATATAAAACTATGCAAATAAATACACACTGATCTTTATTATAGAGTGTAGGATATATATATTCTACTTTTG
The DNA here is from genome assembly GCA_963556195.1 of Sepiola atlantica. NCBI lineage: Eukaryota > Metazoa > Mollusca > Cephalopoda > Sepiida > Sepiolidae > Sepiola > Sepiola atlantica. Next base: position 75,167,667 of record OY744525.1, on the reverse strand, counting down.
GCCATTGTGGTGATAAAAAACAGTAATTTTTTTCATGATCTGATTGTTCAAGAAGAAACAAAGCTAAAAGCAAAAACAAATCTGAGATATCAAATTCATTGAATTAATTTGTGTGACTTTGAAATTTAAGCAGTAAACACAGACTTGATAAACAACGAATAACAAATTCTGATCTGATATTTAACATATCCCCAAGGTTCCGCCAGTGATGTGCAAGCAAAGATTGCTTCTTATCTTGTAGCATTCCCTCATAGCTGTGCAATTTACTCTATTGGCGCCGCACACATAAAAAATGCAACCATGTATTTTAATTTACAAATGGGGCCTTTTTTGTGCTTGTACATTTCCATGATTAACTCATTTTCCAAAACAGAAGTTTTGTTTCAGTAAAAACAAGAATGGATAAGCTTAACATCTGTCCGTTCGACATGCCTGTTTATTGATGAAAAAAAATTTTTTTTTCAAACTTAAATTTGACATAACAACACAAATGCTATTTCAAACTAAAGCATGACAGACCAACTAAAATTCTATTCCAAAGTGAACCTGACAGACTGACGAAAATGTTATTTCAAACTTAAGCATGATAGACGAATGAAAATGCTATTTCAAACTTAAGCATGATAGACGAATGAAAATGCTATAATTCAAAGCGAGGCTGGAGAGAGCCAATCAGTGTGTATTGGCCATGACATAAGGATGTATCCCGGGTGTAGCCGGGTGATCATGCTTGTGTATAAAAATAGATGCACAGAGTGAATTTATCAATTTTTGAGAGTTTTCAAAGTTTCCAGTTGAGTTTGGAGCAAGTTTGAGATGATAAACAATCAGCCAATCTATGTACCACCCCCTCCCCTCCTATTCACATGTTACAGTCGCTAGCTGGAATGACGACTGCCATGACGATAACTATTGCAGAAGAAACAATCGTGAATTAAACTAATTGAACAATTGCACCTAGCATCCAGAACTCTCAGACAACATCCTTCATCAAAGCTTCCTGTAAATACTAGGATATATTTTTACCAGAAATACAAGACAAGAGCCTTGTTGTGTTTCTTTGACATTGAATGAACTCTGTAAACTTTCATATATTTTTTTTAATTTTCTACGTCCAGTCAGTAATTCCTGGAAAGCTGTGAGACATACTGTGTGACTAGACCGATCACAACATGGGGCGTGGAGTGTGATCCCGCTGACAAAGATACTGAGATCATTAATTGCAGTCACCGTCACAACCAGCATAACAGTGACGATAGCATATCAACCTATGAGGATAGCGGAGATCCGAACGAGTGTACAGCAGTATCTGGGTTGATACGGAAAGGGTAATCGGTTTCTAATAATTGAATGATATAATATTATTATTGATATAGTAACAGGGGTGGAAAAATATAAGAAATGACTGACAACTGTGAAAATTCATTGTCACATCAAGTGTTGTCATGCTCTACCTGTACTAAAATAAAACATTTACCTTGTATCTGAGATTATCATATGGATGCCATCTTAGTGGTGTAGATGATGATAATAAAATGTACTTAGCTTTAACATTTTATCAGTTTTACGTTATCACCGATCATCAGAAATGTCTTTGACTGGTATCATCAAGCTAAAATCGTTTTTTTTTTCTTTCAAGGTCCTTTTTATTTTCATATACGTTTTTTTTTACTTCTTAGGTTCCGACAAAAATATCAAATGCTCACAAAAAAAAAAATTGACAACTGAAAATAATTTTTGCATAAGAGTCTCAAATTGACAAAAAATACATATTAGCCTTTCTATTTTAATAACTAACTATCACGTTCGTATGAGCATTTGCAAATAAAATGTATTATGTATGCATTGTAGCTGGGTCAGACTACTTGATGACTCACAGTTAGAGTACACCAATGCTTGGCCCTCTTTCCGCTGCTCTTCATTTTTGTCATGGACGCTACTACCAACTATCTGCACTGACCACTCTTGTATGCAGATTATTTTCCGCCCGCCTCAAAGAGGAAATCCTACCTGCAACGACAAGTTCGGTCCTGGAAGGACAGACTGGTGCAGTCTGGTCTGCGGCTGAACCTCAGGAAGATGGAATGTTTAACCACCAATAAATCGAACATGGCACCATCCAATTTGACAGACAGACAGAATCTTCCACGAATGCACGCTTTCAAATATCTCAGTTCGACACTCAGTGATGACAGCAACATCCTCGGCGAAGTTGTTGCACAACATCAATGTGACGTTGCTCAAGTGGTGCACCATCACCAGCATCCTCTGTGACTGCAAGATCAGTAGCCAGGAAGCGATCAAGAGGAAGGCTGATGATGAAATAGGCAGACACCCTTCACAAAAGTTCTCTGTAAAACCGGTCTTCACTCGGACCAAGCCTGTAATCGTGGAAAGTAAAGACAGAAATCCATTATTGTCGTAGCTCAGGAATAACACATAAGAAAAAGATGTATGCATTGTAAACTATAATTGCTTTAATGTAATTCTGTACATACAAGGGTGCATCAAAAATTTGTCAGTATTTTCATAGTTGCTATTTTGTGGCGCTTGTATCACATTAATCGGCCCATTTGGCATAATGGTAAGAGTGTTTGCTAATGAGCCATGAGATTGAAAGTCAGTCCTCGGTAAAGTCATACCAACGGCTCAAAATTGATGCTTCCTTGGTAAACACTATGAAATAATCATGAACTCGTAAAATTTGGGTGCAATAACAAACAATAAATTTGTGTGTGTTTTTTTTGTGTCAATTAAATTGTTATATCTATGGGTATCGCCATGTTGTTTACCTTAATGTGTGCATATATATATATATAGTATTGATTTTGAAATTTTTATATTTCAGCTTCAATCCAAATGGAAAAGTTCTGTCTAACATCAAATTATATACAGTTATAAACATATATCAGACGTTATATTGCTGACTAAAGAGCTCAATCTATTTAGCGTAGAGAGCAAATATTTAAGGCTATAAGGTAAGTTCATCGGGCAAATTTCAGACACTAATTATTTTGGCCCATAAGCCATTTTCAGCAAGTTTTTTCTTCTGTAATAATCCTTGTTTTCTAGGACATAAAAGTTTCAAAATATGCTGGGAACATGTTTTCTAGTTGTTTTCTTGAATATTAACCTAAATTAAAGAAGAAAATTCAAATTTTAGAAAATCGAAAATTCTCGTGTACGCAGACCTGTCAGATTTTACCATTTTCAGCAAGTTTCTTTCTTCTGTAATAACCCTTATTTTCTAGGACATAGAAGTTTAAAAATATGTTGGGGATGTGTTTTCTAGTTATTTTCTTGAATATAAACCTAAATTTAAGAAGAAAATTGAAATTTCAAAAAATCGAAAATTCTAGTGTCAGATTTGGCCATTTTGAGCAAGTTTCTTTCTACTATGATAACCTTTGTTTTCTAGGACATAGAAGTTTTAAAATATGTTGAGAACATTTTTTCTAGTTGTTTTCTTGAATATGAACCTCAATTTAAGTAGAAAATTAAAATTTCAAAAAATCGAAAATTCTCGTGTACGCGGACCTGTCAGATTTTACCATTTTCAGCAAGTTTCTTGCTTCTGTAATAACCCTGGTTTTCTAGGACATAGAATTTTAAAAATATTTTGGTAACATGTTTTCTAGTTGTTTTCTTTAATATAAACCTAAATTAAAGAAGAAAATTGAAATTTCAAAAAATCGAAAATTCTCGTGTAAGCGGACCTGTCAGATTGTGCCGTTTTTAGCAAGTTTCTTTCTACTGTGATAACCCTTGTTTTCTAACACATAGAAGTTTAAAAATATGTTGCGAACATGTTTTCTAGTTGTTTTCTTGAATATTAACCTAAATTAAAGAAGAAATAGAAATTTTTAAAAATCGAAAATTCTCGTGTACGCGGACGGACTTGTCAGATTTTGCCGTTTTTAGCAAGTTTCTTGCTTCTGGTTTTCTAGGACATAGAATTTTAAAAATATCTTGGGAACATGTTTTACTATTTTTTTTCTTGAATATGAACCTTAATTAAAGTAGAAAATTAAAATTTCAAAAAATCGAAAATTCTCGTGTATGCGGACCTGTCAGATTTTGCCATTTTCAGCAAGTTTCTTGCTTCTGTAATAACCCTGGTTTTCTAGGACATAGAATTTAAAAAATATCTTGGTAACACGTTTACTAGTTGTTTTCTTGAATATAAACCTAAATTAAAGAAGAAAATTAAAATTTCAAAAAATCGAAATTTCTCCTGTACGCGGACCTGTCAGATTTTGCCGTTTTTAGCAAGTTTCTTGCTTCTGTGATAACCTTTGTATTCTAGTACATAGAAGTTTCAAAATATGTTGCGAACATGTCTTCTAGTTGTTTTCTTGAATATAAACCTTAATTAAAGAAGAAAATTGAAATTTCAAAAAATCGAAAATTCTCGTGTACGCGAACCTGTCAGATTTTGCCATTTTCAGCAAGTTTCTTTCTACTGTGATAACCTTTGTTTTCTAGGACATAGAAGTTTCAAAATATGTTGGGAACATGTTTCCCAGTTGTTTTCTTGAATATAAACCTAAATTAAAGAAGGAAATGGAATTTTTAAACAATCGAAAATTCTTGTGTACGCGGACATTTTCAGCAAGTTTCTTTCTACTCTGATAACCCTTTTTTTCTAGGACATGTCAAGTCTGGAAACTCTCTCTCTCTTTCTCTCTGTATATATATATATATATATATATATATATATATAATATTTGTTAATTAATATTTTATTATTTAAAACCTACAGACACTGGTGTTTTATGTTTTATTCAATCATCTGTGTAGGAGGTGCTAATCAGTGCCAGTCGAATTATTCAAACCGAGTTAACAAAGTCACCTATGAGTTCGCAGCCTTATATCCTACCCTTAGGCCAGCAATGATCAGCACTGGAAAGAAAGGGAATTTAAGTTCTATAATGTCAGATTAAGCTGACAGATACAGCAAGCGAGTCAGAAAGTATTCAATTGCAGACACACGAATATCGCATCATGCCAATTTAGATTCACCGTCATCATAGAGGCCCATCCTTGTTTTGTTTTTGTTTTTTTAAGGGAGCGATAACAATAAATATTTTATTATTTAAAACCTACAAACTTGTAATATAATACAGTTAAAATTTGATTAGACATTGGTTGACATTGGCAGTTTCAAGGTGTATGGGAGATCCGGCCGGTTGGGCTAGAAAATAAACATGTCATTCCATCCTAAGTCAATAAGTACCCTTACTGACTGATGATGGAGTAACGTGTGTATTTCCTAACCCAACGGGCCGGATTTCCCATTCTTCCTGAAACTGCTGCTATCAACCAATATCTAATCGAATGTTCACTTCATAGTATTAAAAAATAGTATATATATATATATATATATATATATATATATATATAATATAAATATATATATTAAACTCTTATAAACGTAACTGAGCCCTTTGTGTTTATTCCTCCTAAACTGCATAACTATACTGCATGTATGTATGTATAAATGCCTGCATAGGAGCAGGAAGCTGTACCATTGTGCCCCACCCTGCTGGCGCCCGCCTCTCAGCTGACACATGTTTTCATTGACACTTGCCTTTTCTCCTGTCACTTCCATCACGTGTCACTCGATTATCCGTCACTGATATATCGGTGGCATCTATTCAAACCCCGCACTTCTTTAGAACTCCAACGCTAATCATCATTGTCGTAATAAAGAGTTTTTTCTTCTTCTTTTCTTTTAATTCCTTGTTTTTTTGTAACCCACTAACTCCCCCTACCCCCCGGTTTTAATTGAGTAGAAAACAAGAAGACAAAACTCATAGAAAAAAAAATCAAAACAAGAATAAATTAAAAAAAAATTGAATTACAACTTAATACATTTAATTTACCTGAAAGGTGTCTATCCACATCCATGACACTCTTGGTGGAGGGCTGTGCTGGGGCAACTGACCCCCCCCCCCCACCGACAACCCATGTTTTTTTTTAATCGAACAGAAAATTAAACAGACAGTTCTAAATTTATCTAAAGGTTACTTGGTCTAAATCTATGACAGTTCTATTGATCTGAGTGTTTATATAAAATGACATTGCGATTAATTTCAATGTTTATGTAAAATAACAATGCTATTGAGCTTAGTGTTTATGTAAAATGATACGTTCCAACCGTGTGTTGCTCTCAATCCATTATGTTCATTTTTTTTTTTTTTTTTTCTTTTCATTTTTTTTTACTAATGGTTCACCACTTATCAAGACCAGTGTGTCACTCGAGGATAAGGGTTAAAGAGACCCTCAGACGATGATCACCACCACGACAGGATTGGAAACAATGGGTAGAATGGGCAGAAGATCACTTAACAGCAATTGATTATTCAAGAGGACGGCTCAACAAGTATCTGTTTACATTAGACTTGAAAACGATCATGTTGTAGTCAGTTGGGAAGCAAACTAATGGTATTTTGTTTAACAAATAGGACGTTCTTGAAAAAAAACTTTGTTCATTGAAGTTCCGTTTGAGTTTTGCTACAGAGAGTAAGAGAAAGGGAGTTCTTGCTGTGGTTGTAGCTAGACAAGTTCTTGCTGTGAATGTTCTACAGTGGGGAGGGGGCAAAGATTGAAACTCAACCGAGCACCTACCATGACAATAAAGTGGAGAGAGGCTAGCAATATCTCTTCTGTGTAAAAGAGGTTGTAGGGACGATAAGAGATCATGCCCCACTAGATTGCGAAGTTGATTTTCTACTTTGTCAAAACAAGAAAGAGTGCTCCGAGCTGCACCTCTCCAAATATGACAGCAGCACTCCATCTTAGGACGTATCTCACTCTTGTACAGGTAGAGGATTGCATCAGGAGTGAGATACTTTCTGGAGCAGTAGAATGATCCAACCATTTTTCCAGTTACCTTAGCAACAGATTGGATGTAAATTTTCCATTTTAGATCTGGAGTGAATGTCAGTCCTAGAAACTTGTGGAAGTAAGGAGCTTCCTCAAGACGAGAGCCAGGTGTTGGTGATGGAAGGAGAGAAGCTTGGTTTTAGAAGTATTAAAAGAAACAAGCCACTTTTTCCTCCATTGCATCATGTGCTCCAGATCAGGAGAGAGAGAGAGAGAGAGAATCAGTGAGAGCTTGATTACTAATGCTCTTTGAGGTGCTGCCATAAACAGTTGTATCATATGCATAGGTGTCAACAAATGATCTCAAAATATGATTTGGAAGATCATTAATGAAGATTAGGAAATTAAACAAAAATAAAGTTAATAAAATATACAGTTCGGTTGAAAATAAGCTGTCCGCCCAATTAGTAACAATTATTAGCTGTATTTTTGTTTAATTTCCGATTTTTGGACGATTTTCTAGGCATCACGTGGTTCCCCCGCACCATTTTTACTTTTTTTCATTCTAACGTGAAGTTATCGAACCTCCTTTATTTATGGAAGTAAAAAAACGCTTTAAAATAAGTTAAAACACAAAAAAAACGTATCCAAGTAGGTAGAAGAGTAACTTATCTTGCCTTTGGTAACAATTATTAGTTTCATAGTTGTTTCTTTGACCCCTATTTTGTTCTGTTGACTTCAGTAAATAATTCCTGTATTTTCTTAGAAGAGATTAAGAGAAAAAGCAAAAGAGTGAAGCAAAACTGAAAGTAAAAATACCCCTGGTAACTCCCGGGTAGAAGCAGCTGGTATTTTTTAATGTAGAAGTGTACTTTGTACTTTCTACATACAGGTGCAACACTAGTTTTCTGACACTATATATTCCAAAGCCAATTTAACCTTAAACATAATTCATTAACCCTCGTAACTAAATATACACCTACAATGTCTCTTAGCCATGTAAACAAACAAATTGATAGTACGCTACACACAGAGCCATCTGTTGGCCGCCCAGTAAACTAGTCTGACAGCAGCGGGATGATCAAGTTCCCTATTGTTATTTTGTTCAGATGAAAAGAGATGCTGGACCATCAGCTGCTGGAACATTAGTGTTGCACCTGTATTGAGATTACCTGGCACCTGGTACGGCATTCACCCTGGGCGGTTTAGCCAGCTTCCTCCAAAGGAGGAAATTTCATGGGAGTATGAAATTCACAAGCAGTCCCCAGTCGCATGTATATCCCGGTTAAGGAAGATGACAAGGTTAGGTTTTTGCAGTTCTATCAGGGAAATGTCGACGTCCTCCCACATACAGTGCCTGGTATTCCCAAATGGTCACCCATATGATACTGACCGTACAACGTTGCTTAACTTCGGTGCTCTAACGTGATTATGTTATAGACCATATGTATTGAAATCATCTTAATCTAATAATTTTTAAAGAAATCTTTGATGTGCTACTGCCTGAAATACCCTGCCCCATGATGAGTTCATAATATTGAGGCAGCCTGGGGACTTTTTTAAAATTAGAAGAAGTCGTTCCCCAAAATAACTGAAATCAACAAAAACAAACATTAACTGCAATGGTGAAAACTGTGTAAAAATAGAGCTTACATGACTTAAGTTATGGGATTAGAAAGAAGTTAATTATTAAAAGTTCAAACTCCCATTAAAGGGTCTTAAACTGATGAAAATTTGCTCACATTTGAAAAGCAGTATGATTGGGTGTCTATTAACAATTCTTTTATATCTCACTAGTTTCTAACCACTCCTTGAACGGTGTTGGTACAGTACCTGGGTATGTCAATTTCCATCTTTACCGAGCTTCTACCGCTTTATAGCTAGTGGTGAGAAAAATACTTGTTAAATTTTGTCAAAAAATATATGCTACTTAGTATTTTCATGAAAGAGTAAGTAACTAAGATGAATGTATTTATGCATTGTTTTTATTGGCGAAAAAAACATTAGGAATTATGTTTTTAAACCAAAATAATTCGCTTTAAACTAATGTTGAATACTCTTTATGTCTACTTTTTTACAAATTATTAAAAAAAGTCAGTTTTAAAAAATGTTTATGTAATGTTTTTTTTATGTTATCATATGTTTATTTCTGTAAATTCATAAAACATGTATGCAGTTAAAAAAATCCTTTAGATTTACATGAGATTCGAACTCGGGTATTGACAACATATTACTGTCTTAGTAACGTGTACTCTTGGTCATAACTAAATAATATAAAACCTTCTATAAAATGACCTTAACAATTACCCAAAGTTGGATTGGAATCGAACCTGAAATGGTAGATCCTTAGCTATTACAAATACATATAAAAAAAAAATCACATTAAAATAAAGAAATAACAGTTTTCTGCGTCTTTCTTAAATAGATAGGTCAACAGCCAAATTATTAATTTTTTAAAGATTAATATTATATATGAACCCCAGCCCTGACTTGAATACTCTGATAAACTTACTGTGATCATCATATTCTGTTTTATTACTTGTATTGATTTTTTATGTGACTTGAATTGTGACAAATCTAAATATTTTTTATTTAATTGTATTATTTGGATTATTCGAGCTACCATTCATATCTGGGTATAACAACGTTTCGGCCGATGTAACCTCCGGCCTTCTTCAGGTGTTTCATTTCGAAATAAAGAATCTTTGCATTGAACTTGGGAACAATTTCAAACTGAACCCTTTATTTAATCCATGGGTGTAGAGTGTTCTCGTTACGTCAACGATGACTGGGGTTAAAGTGTTAATTTTTATCTTATTCTTAGACATTACCACCTTTAGTAAGGATTGAACCTTCAACCTCCAGAAGAATTAGAACTGACTGTTAACCATCGCTTGTTTTATTCAAACATGTGACTTTTTTGTTTCTGTGCCTTTCTTTGTTTCTGTGCCTTTTTTGTTTCTGTGCCTTTTTTGTTTCTGTGCCTTTTTTGTTTCTGTGCCTTTCTTTGTTTCTGTGACTTTTGTTGTTTCTGTGACTTTTTTCTGACTTGTGATTCGGCAAGAATATTTCATGTTTCTGAATTTTTGAGATGAGGAATGATAATTTGTATTATTTGGATTACTATTCTCATCTTGGTTACTATTTTCACAACATTTAATCCGATGTAACCTCCGACCTTCTGCATGTGTATCTTTTTGAACTTGGGAATCTTTGCATTAAACTCGGAAACTATAGGTAATTTCAAACTGAACACTTTATTTAATTCACAGGTAGATTGTTCTCATTCCATCAGCCATGGCCGGGGTAAAACTGTTAATTGTTAGTTATTATTGCTTGTTATAAGCATTGAAGCTTCATCTTCCAGAAGATTGTCACCACTAATTTTGTTTGGATATCTGATTTCTTACCTTGCCAAATTGAGACTTTGTCTTAGACATGCACTATACACATATGGATGTATAGTTGGTAAATTACTCATATAGCAAAATGTATACAATTTAAGTGACCCATTGTTACGTGCAATAATCACTTTTTATTCATGAAACAAAAACATGAAAATTCAAGATTGCCAATAAAATGTTGACTGCAAAGACAATGCAGAAAATTAAGTTTTATACACAGAAAACATTTTTTAAAAATACAAAAAGAATACCCAATTTATTTAATATTGATTTAATATTAAGTTCAACAAAATTTAATTGTGTTTCTATTCATTCTGGCGTATTGTTACGGTTCAAGAATATATGGAGTATTTGAATCAGTCTTATTTTTATTATTATTATTATTATTATTATTATTATTATTATTATTATTGTTTTGATTATTATTGTTTTGATTATTATTGTTGTTGTTATTATTATCTATTTATAGCCTCAAACTGTGATCTAAAATCTGGCCTGTTATTAAATCATTTATAGATCATTTAAATGTTTTCTTTTCGTATTTTGTAGCCGAGAGTTATTATGGATTTTATGAATAGAAGAAAAAAAATATTTTCCTATTTTTTCATTTAGTTTTTTTTTTTTCGTCTTCGGTTTTATAGCCAACCAGAGCGATTTTTAGACAGTAAAGGTTTTTACCCTAAAGGAATATCGATAAAAACAAGAACTCCTACTGAGTGTGTGTGTGTACACATGAATAACTTTCCTGTATGTTTAGCTTGTTAAGACCCCTTTAATATTTTATTAAAATATCTGTTTTGTGAAATGTATTCTTTGTCAATGAAGTAAAGCACTTTGTAGTACTGTTTTTTTATAATGGAAATTGCTCCAGACAAGGCATGGAACCACTTGATGTATGGAGCTAAAAAAAAAAATTACTTCAAGGTAAAAAAACTAGCCAACGATGTGTGTTAGATTGATAGATTCTGATCCAGAAAACATCAATTCTTCCCCCTTTGTCAGAAACATCGCTCATGAAAATAAGGGAAGCGAGGGTTATGAGGCTGCCAAAAGTTAACCCAAGGTTCACTTTCTACTATCCTTAAAAGTACAATAGTGCGAATTACTTGAATTTTTGTTTTGCTCTTTGCCCTCTTCTTCTTCTTCTGCTTCTTCTTCTTCTTCTTCTTCTTTTTTCTTCATCATCCAGTTTTGGTATTTAGAGTGCTTCGAGTCTACCATTCTCTGGGTGTGGGCAACACCAGACAACGTCTATCCATGCAGTTCAGTCAAAAGGACTGATATCAGGCTGCGTGCAGTTATACAGTTTCGTATGCATTCAAACCACATCTTTTTAGGTCTACTATGCGTTTAAGTGCCCGGGATATTCAAACATATTATGGAGTTGATGCAAAATGTAGCACATTGTACAATGGCCGAACCACCTGAGACACTAAGTGTGTAAGGCATCTGTAAAAGAAAAAGCATCAAAACATGGCAATAATAGCAAGAACAATAAAATAAAGACTGTCAATAATTTCCTTTTCTCTCTCTCTCTCTCTCGAACTAAACGAAACTTCCATGAGCATAGTTTCTTTCCAAGAACTATCCGTCTGTGGAACACAATACCATAGGGCTGCTTCCCAGCTGACTACAACATCGTCATTTTCAAGTCCAATGTAAACAAATTCTTGTTTAGCCGTCCTCTTAAATAATCAAATTCTGCCTAATTTCCACCATCATTACCAAACATCACGGTGTTGTCTCACTGTCCACCTGACACCCATTGACCCTTGTCCTCGAGTAACCTTTGGGTATTGATAAGTAGTGACACCTTAGTAAAAAACAAAACAACAAAAAACTTCATGAACATTGAAACCAAGAATAAAATTTGCTTTGTTGAAACATTAACAAGGACTGATTATAAGTCAATGTGGAAGGTTTATGTATTTTCTCAAACTAAATATTTTTTTTTCCTTTTGAAACTATTCCCTTTTCTTCTTAGATAAGCAAGACAGGAATGCTTAATTTTATGTGCTGTTTGTTTAATGGAATGGAATTAAAATGGCACAGTAAATTTTGGATAAATTTCTAGTGCATAGAATGGAATTGAAATGGCACAACAACTTTTTTGGATATATTTTTCAAAAAAGTTGTGAAGTTTTTAAATATAACCATCTTTTAAAAATAAGCGTTTATTTTTGTAAATGTTGTTCCAACAATCTTTATCTTCCTTAAATATATCTAATATATAAAATTAAGCCAGTCTATTTCTCTATATTTGACATCGATTGCATCTGACAGATCTATATTTGATTCTGACTAGCCAATCATTTATGAAAATTGTCAGTCTGTGTCTTTGCACCAAAAAATAAAATTAAAATTCCAATCGAATTCCAATCAAATTAACCGATTGCATATTCCATCAAGCCCGATAATTCTTTCAGTAACATATATTTCAAGAAATTCTTCATTAATTTTTATTGAATAATCAACGGAGACGATTATCTAATAAAATTACTCCATTTGTTAAAATTGGTAAATGAAAATGGCGTCCTAATTCGCTGGGTAAGTCTTTTATCGAACCTTTTTTTAAATTTATATTATGCTTTTGTTATACTGTTCGTCTCTCTTGCTTACATGTAGTTGTCTCTCAGTAATGGTCACAATGGCTTCTCTTATTCATTTTGTTGTTGGAATAATCGAGGCAATTAAAAAGAACAACAAATGACCATTATTTGCTCTGAGATTTGGTTTAGTTTTTACAGTAACCTTTACAATAATGAGTAACCAGATGAACTGCATCTTCCTCTTCTAACCCTTGTCAGGTAGTGGATGCCTCAAAAACAGCATCCACTCACCTTGACGCCAGAAATAGGAACTCTCTAGCTTTTCTACCACAAACTTTCTCTCTTGACACAACTTCAGGTACACGCCAGCCTAACTTCTAACTTGGCCTCTAATGGAAAATTTCAATTCCTTGCTTAATTAACCTTGTACATAATCTTTCATTTTTAACTGTATTTTTATACATGCAACATTGAATTTTACTTCACAAGATTCTAATATAGACTATAGGAAGAATATGAGCTTCGATTATGAGTCAATATTGAAACTAAGGATGGTAAAGAAGAATAGACGAATGGATAGACTGGTGGGAGAGGAGACAGAAACATGAAGCTGATACCATTGTTGTTTCAGAGTTTTTCTTCTCCTATACTAGTTATCCTACCAAGGATTGAGAGTCTAGTCTACTCTAGTATTTCACACATAGCTAACGTGGTGCGGGAGAAAGATCAATCCATACTTTTGCCAAGATGACTTTTATTGACAGTCACTTTCCTTTCTAAAACTTTTCAAATCACCACCCAACATTGAAGTTGGCTACACCAGATTATAATAAAGACTATAGGAAGAATATGAGCTTCGATTACAAGCTGATATCAGTATGAGAAACTACAGATAGTAATGAAGAATAGGTGGATAGAAGAAAGGATAGACTGGTCGGAGCAAGGTGGAACTAGTGAGAGAGCGGACCGAAAGACGATCTGGTACAATTCGTTATTTCAGAGTTTTCCTTCTTCAAGACTAATTTCTCTACCAAGGCTTGAGAGTCTCGTTTACTCTACTATTTCACACATGGTAGAAAGGTTGATCCATACTTTTTCCAAGAGTAATAGAGAAGGTGATTTTTATCGACTGTCAGTTTCTTCCTTTCTTACAGCACTTCATATTTTCAAATCGTCACCCTTCTATGTATTAACCAAGCTCACCGTTGTGATCTTATGTGAGGACTGCTGTGTCTACAGGATTTAGCCGTAATCCATATAATCAATGCAATGCAATCAAAACATTCTTTGGACTTTCTCGACCATCCAGTCTAGTCTACCCTACTATTTCTCTTATCACAGAATGCAGAGATGGATCCATATCTTTTTTCCCAAGGCTGTTAGAGTAAGTGACATTTATACAGCCACTTCCAGCTCCAAACTTATGGTACATGGTATTGAGGCAGAGCCTTACTTAAAAAAAAAAGTCACTTACAAATAATTGTATGTTGTCTTCTCACCAGAGTCAACAGCTTGTGTGTCTATTGTTATCCCGTTGGACTAATGATAATTTTTTAAAGTTTAATAGAAAGCCATCTGACATGCATATCCCAGTAATTATTCAATTAATTAATTAAGCACAGGATCTTTTAGAAGATGAATGATTAATTCATAGCAGCCATATCCAATCGTCCAGTGGTGGGAAGAAGAAAAGGCAATATGAGAGTTAATTACTTATTTTAAGCATATGGCTTAATTATTATCGTTTTGTTAGAGCATCTTAAAACGCATATTGTCTCATTCAAGCTTCTATCGAGATTCCCAGCAATCATATGTCTGACGTCATCTCTTCTTAATTTTTATGAACTTCCTTTCGCACGAATCCTAGCTTGTTTTAATGCAAGGTCACTTCCATGACCTTTTGATCTTTGTCTAACACTATCCTGTTTACAACATAACGCCAAGGTTATTTGAGCAGATGTATTTAGCTAATATTTATACTAGCAAACGTATCCACCAAAATATTAACAATATTCTGTACTTATAGTGGTTAGAGTGTTTGCCAATGGGTTGGGAGACCAGGGTTCGAGTCATACCAAAGACTTAAAAAACGTTAATTTATGCCCCTTTGCTAAACACTTAGCATTATAAGGTGAAAGAGCAAAGGTAAGTGGAGTAAGCCTTTGGGTCTCCCTCGGCTATGGTCAACCACTTTACTTTTATTTTTTTAGAGTCAGTGCAATGCAATTAAAAATTCTTTTCCATCTGGTCCGATAATTTTATCGCAAGTATGGTGGCGGGGGGGGGGGGGAACGATTTAGAGATTGAATGGATGAATGTGGAGGATAATCTGAATGAAAACAAAATTGAATAAATGAATGAGTGAGGTGTAGGCGTATTTGTGAAGCACCGAATGTGGATGAGAAAATCTGAAAATGGTAAAAAAAATTGCCGCACACGATACCAAAATGTGTTCAAACCTTTCGCCAACTTAACTGAGAAGATACCAATAAAGACGCGAGGAATAAGGCCGGCTTAGATTAAGAGTCGATATCGGTATAAGAAATCAAGAACGATAAAGAAAGATGGACGGATGGAAGAAAGGAATGGTAGACTGGGAAGAAGGGGGGTAGTGGAGTAGACAGAAAGTGAAGCTGGTGCCATTGTTTTAAGCGAGTGTATGGCCAGGAAAGAAGAAAACACACGACGAAAGCTGTTAAGTTCTCCACTTGCAGTACATTTTCGTCTCCATCTCGAGATCGCATATTCCGGGAGGAAATTTTATTTTTCCGGATTAAGTAGATTTTTATTTCTCTCTCCTTCTTAGTGGATTAACTCATAGAAGCATAACAGGTTTTATCTTCTTCCTTAACTCCCGTCACCATCCCTTCCTCCTCCCGCTCCATGGATATTTCCATATCTGCTGTGAACACTTTTTCATCCAATTCTTTTCTTCTTTTTATTCATTTATTATTTTTTATCTTTACGGTTATGAATTTTTTTTTGTCATCAGAATAAGTGTTGGAGTTAGCACTTATCCTTTTAAATCTCGGATTTATTTTATTTTATTCATTCCTCTCTCTCTCTCTCTCTCTCTCTCTCTCTCTCTTTATTTCTATAACTCTCTCCACTCTCTCTTGAATTCTTTCTTACTCTAGCATTCTCCATTTCTTCTTCTCTCTGCCTTGTTCTAACTATCTCTAATCTTCTTTCTCTCTCTATTCCTCCCTCACTTTATCTAACTCTTTTTCTCTTTCTATTTATCATCCCACCCTCTCATTCCTTTAACGCTCTCTTCCTCTCTTGAGCTTTCTATTTTCTTTCTCTCTCTCTGATTCTCTTTTTCTATTTCTTTCATTCTCCATTTATTTCCCTTTGTCTCTAACCCTCTTTCCCTTGCTTTATATTCCATCCCTCCCTCTCTAACCCTCTTGCACTATTTCTCCCTCTCTATCTCCCTCCCTCTCTCTCTCTTTATTTTTTTTCTTTCTCTCTCTCTCTCTCTCTCCTTTACTCTATCTTGTTCTCTGTGTCTCAATAAGTGAAGGTGGATCTTCTTTGAATAACATCTTTCGCTGATGACTTAAATGTCTCACTTCCGTTAAAACTTCTCAGAGATTTATTCACACAAGCCGAGATGATCAAATAAAGTCGTCAAATAAAATATCGAAACTAGCGAACTACCTATTTAGGTCAAATTGCTATATACACCGTTTTACTGATGAGTGTATAAAGTTTTTTACACACACGAGTTGATCGTCTTGTCGTCGTCGTCACCACCATAATCGTTCTGAACCCAAGTTGTTTATAAAACGTACGCAGGTTAATCATCCCGCCACCACCATCCTAGTTGTGAGCCCCATTAGTTTTTTGTCTGCTGATACAAAACTACGCCGGCATTTGTTGGTTTGTTTATAAAAAGGACATAACAGAAACTTTGTGTGTGTGTGTGTGTGTGTGAAAGAGAGAGAGCGAGAGAGAGAGAGATTTCACTCCATCAGTTGCCCGGCACATGCTGTCCTCATTTTTGGAGGACAGCATACAAAAACACGTCTTTTCTCGTTCAGGTCTCGCCGGCTATGAGAGTGAGAGGGTCCCACCAGAAGTCATGTGATTTGCATAACTTCCACCCGCTGACCTCTAAACTTTTCCATTAACACGACTAATACTCTGTAACGAAATAACGAGCTTAGAATATTTTATATTCTATTCAATTCGTGGGGAGAGAAATAAAAGTAATTTTCGACACACATCGTGATTTGCTATGACAAACTATCAAGACAGTAAACGAGACAAATGACTTGAGATTAAAGATACACAATACATTGTTCTCATGCAAAAATGCACAAGTTATTTCGATAAAAGTTTAAAATATAAGAGATGTTTGAAGCAAAAACTTACATTTTCTTGTGGCATCTTTTCTGTTAGACCAAGGATGTGAGTTCTCTGCTTTTTAGCAGAATTCTGCTTTTTTTAAATCCAGAAAAAGTGGAGTTCTGCTTAAATCGTTCGAGCCTCTCATATATGTGATTTATCAGCTTTTTGAGTGAAATCTGCTTTTTTTAAATAAGAAAAGGCGGATTTCCCTCTTATGACAGTTCGTTCTGATTACTAAAAATGTTAATTTTGCTGTGAAGATTAAGACTTCAAACAATTCATGAAGAGGATAGGGGCGTTAGATAACTTTTGTTTCATCAAAGAATTACTTATGATTTCTTCCTCCCAACATATGCCCTCGATGTCTTTCTCTTAATTATTTGAAACTGATTGGAATTGTTTAGTAAAAAAGCTGTTTTTTTTTGTGCTGCTCTCTATCCACACACAGGTGGCTGTGACCCCCAGGTTGGGAAATTTATCTCGATTTCAGCTTTTTTCGCAATTGGCTATCCACATCTCTAGGTAGAGGATGTGCTTAGATTCTGGCCTGTAAGTAAGCAAATGAGGACAGAATATGATCTTAATTCTCGACCAAGTTTGAGAAACTGACGAAAATGCTATTTCAAACTTAAGCACAAAAGACTAACGAAAATGCTATTCCAAACTTAAGCACAAAAGACTGACGAAAATGCTATTTCAAACTTAAGCACAAAAGACTGACGAAAATGCTATTTCAAACTTAAGCACAAAAGACTGACGAAAATGCTATTTCAAACTTAAGCACAAAAGACTGACGAAAATGCTATTTCAAACTTAAGCACAAAAGACTGACGAAAATGCTATTTCAAACTTAAGCACAAAAGACTGACGAAAATGCTATTTCAAACTTAAGCACAAAAGACTGACGAAAATGCTATTTCAAACTTAAGCACAAAAGACTGACGAAAATGCTATTTCAAACTTAAGCACAAAAGACTGACGAAAATGCTATTTCAAACAGGCATGACAGAAAACCGGGACGTGCCAGTATCTTTCAGAATTTTTACAGGCTTTTATTCCCTTGGATAGCGCACGGAAGATACAAACTCATCGGACATAAACGGTTTGTAGTCGTCCATCGTACCTCTATTTGTTGCATTCATGAATAATATCAAAAATTCTCTGTGTTTCTTGCGACTAAGACTTTAAACAATTCATGAAGAGGATAGGGGAGTTAGATAACTTTTGTTTCATCAAAGAATGACTTATTATTTCTTCCTCTCCACATATGCACTCGGTGTCTTTCTCTTAATTTGAAACTGATTGGAATTGTTTAGGAAAAAAGTTTCATTGTTTCTTTTTATCTAACAATTTAACATGAGGTGTCCTGCTTTACTGCAATATGGACACATCGGGAGTTTTCTTTCCTCTAAAATAGTGGTGATAGATTTATTTGAATATTTGTCCAGTCCTAACATGTGGGTTGTTTTGAATTAATCAACTGACCTCCGTCAGCATTTGGACCAGCGCTAGGCATCATTTTGGAGTTTCTACTTTCGAATTTGTTCTCAATTTTGACTCTGTCTTGCTTATGCATTACCGCATATTCATCGGCGAGGGTGGCCATGGCATATCCACTAATTGCTCTTCACCAAGAAAGACATTTAACTCGTTGTGGACAAAACGTTTGGATTCTTCTATCAGTATAATTTGTTTGAGGCTTTCATAGTCAGTCTCTCGCCACCTGGAAGTACATCATCTATTGAAATGTATTTTGTCTGAAGAAGTTTATATGTCTGCTAATCTTCCTTTTTATAAGATCGGAATTTTCGCCAGTAGGCTTCTGGAACCAGCTCATAGCTCTGCAGAACAGCTGCTTTGACGACGTTGTAGTCTGCACAATCCGTAATCAATAGTGCTGTAGATACTTCTTGTGTTTTGCCTTTTTATGCAGTTTTCTGGAACATCGACCATGATCTTTGAGGCCATTTCAAACTAAAGATAATTTTTTTCAATATATTGGAAATATTTCTCAACATCTTCTTTATCAAAGGGTGAAACAAGTCGAACATGTTTGGCTAGGTTGAAATTGTTCATCCCACTTTCTTGGAACGTTTGTTTCACATCTATTTTTCTGAATCAAATTTTTTGTTCCATTCGTGCTTTCTTTGAGTCGGCCTCAATTTTGGCCTTGTCAAGTTCAAATTGAACTTGAAAAAGTTTGACCGAACCTTCTGTCAGAATCTGTAGCACGGTCTGATACGACCCTAATTAAGTGGGGTTTCCTCATGGATTGCCTATGGCTTTGTCCTATTTTGAAGATTGCACCCTTCCTTAATCTTATTAAGCACTCAAAGGAAAGAAAACAAAGAAAAGTATTTACAATCGCCATTCTGCGTTATGTTTACTTCACCCATTCACTGATCTTTGTAGAGCAGATACTCTTGGTACAAGCCCCCAATTTGTTATGGATCAGTCGTGATGTGTCGCACAAGAAGACACGTTTTCTAGATTCAAATGGAAATAATAAAAAAAATTATAACGTGGTTATCCATTCCAAGTCTCAGAGAATACGTCAATAAACACGATGAAGGAACAACACTGACACAGAAGATTGTATAAATCATATAATTTATTAACGGGATATTAATAAAATAGGCACAACAAGAACAAGGAGAATAAACAAGTTAATGAGGGAGGAAAAGATGGTTTTTCTGCCTTAGGGCTAAGTAAGGTTTGGGGCACAATACAAATTCACAATGTTAAGAAGTTGGCATGAAAAATGGATGATGTTTTGGGTTGGAATAAACAAAGTCTCTGTGAATGAAAAACGATTCAAAAGGTACTTATTTTTTTGGTGCCGGTCGCTGAAAAATTAATATTTTTTCAATCAGGAAGAATTCGACAGAGTTCGAAATTTGAAGAGCAATATCTTCATTTATATACATATATCGTGGGAAGAACAATATTTTAGTTTATATATATGTCGTGGTATTTACCGAATGAAATGAGTTCTAAGGTGAGAGGTTGAATGTTTTCTTTCAATCAAAATCAAATTTATCTGATAGAATGCAAAATGCAATCTTTGACGTTTCTGGGTTGATAATTTTAAAAAGATAGATGGAAGATTCTGTTTCAGAAAGTTATGCAAATAACCTTGTCAAATAACCAATAATGGTAGGATGAAAACTGAAAAACTCTGACCAAGAATCGTATATGTGAGAAAAGTGAACGTTTTTTGGCATCGAGTCATGTGGCCATCAATATCCCTCAACTCATCTTGTTTTTTCCTTTTGCCGAAAGTAATGAGAGGATTTTGAGATATACTTTGACGTCCCAGACACCACAACATATATTCCTTAAAAAGTCTCTAGGATCAGTCTTAGCATAAAGGTGTGAAAAATATGAATTTGGATTTGAGTTCACATTTGGAAGTCCTAGTCACACCATTAACTTTTGCTTTTCCGAATTTAGGAAGGGGATGGAAAGAACAAAATGGATATATTTTATGTTTAGAGAAACGTGAAAAGGATTCTAGTTTTTGACCAAAATAGAAAAAGTTATTTTAGGGATGGAGAAAACGCATAATAAAAGCTAACAAAAAGGAATTTATATTTATGGAATTCACCTCAAGTGATTATAATGTGTCTATATCTGAGCAACATTTTTTCTTGAAGACATATTTCATTAAATATAATTGACAACTGTCTGCATATCTTTTCTTTGATCCTGTCTAAATTCCTGATTAGTTTTCGAGTTTCAGGTTGGAACTGGTCGATGTATTTGTCGTACTCGTTGTGTACCCTAGTACTTCCCTTCCATCTGGAGCATCTTCAGGGGTGGGTATCAAGTAAAGAACATGTATTTAAAAATATTTATGGATACTAAGCCATGTTGGTATTAAAGGGGATGAAAAGGCAGATAAATTAGCCCCCCAAAACCCTTAACAAGAACATAAATAATATCAAAATATCACATAGAGATTTTAAAAGGAACATCAACGAATAAAGGAGTGACGATGGTTAAGTGGATAATGACATAGACTGACGACATGGGTGTGCCAAGTTCGAATCCAGTCGGTTCCACAGTACCACTGTCACTTAGGGATGTTGGAAACCATTATGTGGTCTCTCCTGCAAGAATGCCAACAATAGAACTAAGCTAGTCATCAAAGTTATAGCATGTTGAGTCATACGAATTTACTAACGAATACATAAAATTAAAATAGCAAGAAATATGGGACACCTTTCATCAAAACAAATTGTATGAACATACAACCAGAGTTGGAACAAACACCATAAACATGATAACCGATCGAAGAGAAGACACTGTATTAATACATATGTATATTGACCACACAAGACTGACCCACATACATCTGCTTGGAGGAGAAGATGAACCTTGGTGTACCCATTGCAAGCAAGGACTAACAATAACAAATATATTAATTAAATGCAAAAAATATGCACATATACACAAATATTAAAAAGTAACAAATATAATAACATTATTTGAAGATATAACTTTTTCTCAAATAATAAGGTTTCTTAAAAACATAATTTGTACAAACATATTTCATTAAAAATATATCCAGTATTAACAAAATAACATCTGACTAGAAAGAAATATTAATTAACCTACATAGAAATGTTAATTATCTTGTTACCAAGCAAACAATTTGAAATACACGTTTCAAAAGAATGGCCCAAATAATATCTTTAACAACCTAAAAGAAACGAAAAAGCATACCAAAATCTAAAAATCAAACAGAATCACTCACTCATTTTGAATAGTCAAATTTCACATTCTATAAACGCCTTCACAAAAAAGAAATATTGTAAAAACTGTCTGATTTTGAATAAAACAAAAAGAATACTGTTTAATTTGGGATGATCTTAGGATCGTTGAAAGGTAGTTTAACACTAACAAACATACGTGCCCTGTCGGCGGGGCTTACAATTTGCAGACTGCAACTCCATGCAAAAGGCTAAACCACCCCGGTTAGCCTTGGGTGGCGACCTGTGATGCCGTAGGATGGAATCCTGGTGGGTAGGCATTCGCACACTTTGGCCCTTGCTTTGGCTAGATGGGAGGTCGGATTACCCTACTTATGGAATTATATTTGACAAACATATTTCAAATAACACAAAACTAACCGTATTCATCTGCTTCTTGTGGTATTGTTGGAGTCTTTTCCAGCTTGGGTGTAATTATTCTCAAAGAGTAATGTTTTTCAAAGAGTAATGTCTTCGAGGAATAATGTATTCTAGGAATATAAATAATTATTCTACCTATAGAATTATATTTGACAACTTTATTCAGCATTAAATAACCCACAGTTGGTTGATCGGCCGTAAACCAAACCAAACCAGCAAACATACAATATTCGTTGTATTTATTACAGTATTTATTGGTGATAGAGTGTAAGCATATCAAATCTTAAAGACTATGGTAAATACTGCAAATCACCATACACTGTTGATTCTATGTCTACACTCTTCATGCCTTTACAGTTTTTATTTATATATCTTTTATATATATATTTTATATATATATATATATATATATATATATATACATACATTTTTTCACGCGGAACTACAAAAGGTTCTGTTACAGATCTTCAACATGCCTCGGATGTTATGGTGCAGAAGGCAATGCATTCTTGTAGATTGCATTTCCCGTTCTCTATGACATACGTTCGTCGAGATTTAATAACTTTAAAAAGCCCAGAGTAATTTGTATTTATTGTACATATTTCTTCTTTTTTTGTTGTTGTTGCTTATAATGGTTTATGCTTGGTTGAAAAATCACTCTTCATTTCCCAGCAGAATGATCAGCTATTTTCACAAGTGCATTAAGTAATGGAAACCACAATCTAAGTGACCAAATTGCAGGTAGGGATCCGTTTTGTAAAATTGCACATTTAATGTCCTCTTTTTATGTTATAGTTGCAATTATATATATATATATATATATATATATATATATATATATATATATATATATATATATATATATATATATACATACATACAAGCTGGCTTTGTCAGCTTGCTATCGCTTCACAAAGTGTGCAACTTGAAATACTTGAAGCATTAATTTGAACACAAAAGCTTAACATTTGGTAAGAAAACAATATTGTTGAACAATACTATTTGTTATATTAAAATAAAAACAATAATTGAATTAAAATACAATTATAAATAATAGTTAATTTAGTAATATGTCCTTTTTCAAAACCAATATTGACTTTGGATATCGAAAAGACCATATGAAATAACCTTTTTGTTGTTTTTTTCTAATTAATAAAGTTTGACTATGTTCATACACATTAAATTTACTCAACATTGTACTATATCGAATAACACCATGACAATCATCTTGTTGTTTTTCACAAAATTGACAAAATATGAAATGAAAATTGTTTCTTTGTTTTACTGTAAAGATGGCAATAGCTTGATTAATTACGGCCCGGACAGTGGGTAGGTTTTGCTAGTTATATATAATCAACTGATCATCATAAAATTTGGAGCACAGCGGCTAGGTGTAAGGGTGTGTAATGTGGGCTATATTTAGTTTAATTTAGTTTTATGAAAAGGGGGCCATGAGAGGGTGGAAGCCCTTCGTGAATATTTAGATAATTCCGATTTTTATGAAATTTTAACAATAGGTATGAGACATTAATAAATTCCTAAATTCCAGATTTTAAGGGGCATAATATGGGCTTAACTTCTCTTTTGAAAATTTTAATATTTCAAATTTGCATTAAATTTGATCTATATTAATTAAGCAAGATTCTCTGAATTTCAATGTTTTCATAAGTCCCCTTAAATGTTGGACATTTTCTAAACTCAAATTAATGTAATGGATTTTTATCAAAATTGGAATAAGGATTCTAGACATGAGGTTTAGTATCATTATATATTGATATTAATCTTCGTAAGGGGACATAAAAGTAGTGTAAAACTATTCTGTTTAAAGAATTAATTTTACCCGTCCTGGGGACCGGTATTCTTTTAGCATATATATATATATATATATATATATATTATGTGTATGTGGATAAGAATTAAAAATGCTATTTTTCATAATATTGCTTATAGCCCCCCCCCTCTTAATGCTAGGACGGGCCCTTTAAGATAATTATAATTAAGCTGCCAAATTTAATGCGTAATGTGAAGTTCAACCTAACTAGGTCGTTGAACACTGTCTATCAGCCTTCTAGATATGTTCGCTTGAAAAGACACAAATAGACCGTAATTCTCCCCCTTTTATCATGGTTGTTCGGTTGGCTGCATGGTTCTAGGGGTGCAAACAGAAGTTAAAAAATAACTCACGTCTGAGGTTCGGATCGTGTGACCGGCGGAACAATCGTCCACCATACTGATGGTTCCCAGAAAAGGATTAAACACATGTGTATGTGGATAAGAATTAAAACGAATATCTATCATAATATTGTGTGTATATATATATATATATATATATGCATTTATGCCTGTGTCTTTGTGTAAGAGTATGTGTGTATATGTGTACAGATGTTTACATGAGTGTGTAGGTGTCGGATTATCTGAATCTTTTGTCTACTATTGATTTAAAATATTGATTGATCGGATTGACTGATACATGAAATTTTTGTTCTGACTGAAATCTCACGGATAAAGCCCTGAACATGATAAAGAACTCATATCTATGAAAAAAAAAAAGACAAGACATTTTTTTTTTATTTCACATAACAAGAATGAAGCCACTGATTGCAGTAAACACTGTCAAAATTCTTAGAAAAAGAAAAAATAAAGATAAAAAAATTATTAAAAACAAAGTAAAAAAACCTTCCCAGGGGGAGAGAAAGCATGTATAAACTAACAAAAAGACTATATGAAATAAAAATAAAATAAAATATCATAATGGTCGGTGCCTATGATTTCAAAGACATCTATTTCAGCTGAGTGCTTTCATTTTTTTTTTTTTGAAGTTGGTGCCAGCCTATCGCAGACTCATAGTGCCTAAGAATATAAGAACCTCCCCCCTCCCCCAAACAACAACACTTTTTCCATCCAAAGAAATCTATAGCTCATTTCATGGCATATGTGAATTTCATATCTTTATCTGAAAGAATCAATGCTTTAGACATGAATATGCGTGAACGTGTGTTTGATGCACATGCGCTTGCATATAGATATACACTATTACATACATGCATCAAATACTGATTTTAATGCACCTTTATGCTACCATACGATATCAATTATGAAAGCCCCTCTAGATCCCCCCTCCCGCACTCGAAGTAATTTTAGGAGAGTAGAAAGTAGACCTAGAGTTTACTTTCGGCAGCCTCGTAACTCTCGCTTCCCTTATTTTGTCCTTTAGTGCTCACATTCCATGAACAATGTTTTTGACAAAGGAGAAAGATTTGCTGTTTTCTGGGTTGGAATCTATACATCTAACACTTATCGTTGGCTAGTTTTTTACCTTGAAGTAGGATTTTCTTTTCTTTTAGCTCCTTATATCAAGTGGCTTCATGCCTTGTCTGGAGCGATTTCCATTAAATGTTTTTTTTAAATATCCCTCATCTAAAATGATTCTGGGCTTCTTTTTTCAACCTATGTTTAGTTATTTATAGCACTTTGGTCTGATAGATAACATGTGAGTCTGCAGGTAGAGTGGTCGTAGCAATAGTCTATATAAGATGTTTTCCATTTATCCTCATTCATAGAAATACATTGAATTCGTGCAACTCTATCCTACTCTTCCAAATGTTTTCTATAGAGCCTCGTACATGTGTTATACATGACTTGTGGTAATATACATTTGGAGTTAAGTATAGATATAGTTTGCAAACAGTTATTTGTACTCCACTAACGTAAATACCCCTAACCGACCCGACTAGCAGCAAAACCCCATCCCTTCACTGTAAAAGTCCTTAGATGCCCATAGATTTTCTATTCAAATAGCTTCTTTCCTCAGACCACTTGCCTTAGGAATTCCCTCTCTGCTCCCTGTTTCCCCGGCCGTACCAATATGCAGAAATGTAAATGTAATGTGAACAAACATATTGCTGCCCAGCTCTGTAACCAGTCTTGTTTGGGGTGAATAAAACTTTAAAAAATATATATAATAATAATAATATCATATATAGACAGGTTATAGGTTGGTAAGTCTGATCATGTTATTTAGAAAGGATTTGAAGTTAGATTTCAGTTGTTTTAGAAAAAGAAATATGTAATGTAAGATTTTGCTAGTAGAAACTCTTATCTAAAGAAAAAGGGATATATTTAGTTAAATTAAATATATACTACTTTACACCCTCTGTCAAAAGCAGTCAAAAATGTTATGCTTTGCCAGTGTTCGCACATGCTATTTATCTAGGTATATTACTGAAATATTCATATAAAATCATAAGATTTTGTCAGTAATTACATCTTTCCTATATAAATTATTATCGTTTGTGATGACCTAAAGAAAAATAACGAGTTTTTTTTTATATAGAGTCGAGAATTTCTTTTTGAATTCATTTCAGATGTCGGGGTAAGTCTGAGGTGTTTGTCTAATTTGCTATTTCCCTTACTACTTAAAATAGTTTCTTTCGGGAAGGGGGGGGGGGGCGAAAAAAAAGGCACGTGTTTTACTCTCTAACTTTTGCATGATGAGATGGAAGTACATATATTTATTTATATATACATATACTAGAAGAATACCCGTCCCAGGATGGGTAAAATTAATTCCCGGAACAGAACAGTGTTGCACAACTTTTATGTTCCTTTAGGAAAATTAAAATCAAGATATGATGTTACTAAACCTTATGTCTAGAATCCTTATTCCAATTTTAGTCAAAACACATAACATGATTTTGATTCAGGAAAAATGTTAAAAATTTTAGGCTTAAGAGGTCTTAAGAAAAAATTGTAGTTCAGAGAATTTCGCATAATTGGTGGTTTATGACTATGGATGAAATTTCATGCGAATCTGAAATACTTAGATTTTCAAATTGAGGTTGTGCCCATATTATGCCCCCTAAAATCCTTTAAAATCTCCAAAGAAACTGAAATTTGGGGAATATTCACTAATTGATGTCTAATACTTATTGTTAAAATCGGAGGTATCTGAATTTTCACGGATGGTTTCTACCCCCTTTTTACTCCCTTTGCATAAAACTAAATATAGCTCACATGTGGACGCTTTGCACCTAGCAGCTGTGTTCCAAAATTCATAATGATCGGGTAATAAGTATAGGAGTGAATTCTGTAGATACAAATATATAAACATATGCACATATCTAACTTTATATAAATAGAGATAAATAGACAAATATATACACAGTCGTCTTTATTATAGAGTGGATGATATTTCAAGTAAAAATGAATGTACAAGCCTAGTTGATAGAAAGATATCCAAACAACAGCTTCAACCTTGCCCCTCGTAAGGGGAGGCAAACAACATCCACATGTTATAAAGATTTACTTGAGACTGTCTGAAGAGATGAAGATTTCTTCTGGCAAGTTATAATAGTCAATGGTTTAGTTTTTGCTTCCGGTTTTGAATATATTTATCTGTGCAAGTTATAATAGTCAATGGTTTAGTTTTTGCTTCCGGTTTTGAATATATTTATCTGTGCAAGTTATAATAGTCAATGGTTTAGTTTTTGCTTCCGATTTTGAATATATTTATCTGTGCAAGTTATAATAGTCAATGGTTTAGTTTTTTCTTCCGGTTTTGAATATATTTATGTGTGCAAGTTATAATAGTCAATGGTTTAGTTTTTGCTTCCGGTTTTGAATATATTTATCTGTGCTTTGGAATGGTATTGTTTGATGTTTATTGACAAAAATATCCTTACCACTTTCACTTGTTATAAAGAAGAGGCCATTATGAATTATAACAAAAAAGTATATCTCTTTTGTACTAATTCATGTTTTGAATGTATTTCTTGTTTAAGTCACCTAAATTTGAGTTCAAATGAAAAAGAGAAATTGTAGTTATGGTTTGAACGATTATAAAAAGGGAGATGGATCAACTTATGTTACTCATATTCTCATAAGTTAGATTACACTTTAAAATAATAAAATAAGCACTTATGAAAAGAGAAATAATAGTTTTGCTTCAAATGAGGAATCATTTTGAAAAGAGGAATTAACTATTTAAAGTAGAATTATCTTCATAGAACAAAAAAAATCAGTGCGTAATGGAGTTATGAACAACACACTTGTAGTCTATAACAAAACTTAAACACATTTTAGATATCAAAATATCAAAACTGCATCAAAATCTTCTGGAGTTCGATATGAGTGTGCGGTTGTAGGTCCTTTTGGAACCCACTTCGGTTAAGATAACCTCTTAGCTAGTTAAGTGAGTGAGTCATGTCCCCTTTTTATTCTTCAGTAAAAGAGATCCTCCAAGATGCCTACTCTCCACTTTTATTTTTGCTCTTGACCTCCCCAAATTGTTTTTTTTAATCTTGAAGAGACAACGGTCACTGTATAATTCCATCCCTATTTCTTTTGCTCCCACTTAGGTTCAACTCCCACTTAAAGATTGACCTGCTTGTTTTTATTTCTAAACAAACAAGAGAAAACTGGGCGGTCTATTCTTAGAAAAGGTTGTTTTTTTTTTACTAATTTGCCCTTGATTATATTTGGTTTTGTTATATCCTAAATTACATAGGACATACTAAATTAAGAATACGCCGAGTGGTTTGCGTTTAACAGGGATCCAGTAGGAAGTAGAGACGTTTACTCTTCGCTCACTTCCAGATATGACTGCCCGTCTTATATACGTACTTTCGTATATAGTCAATACCGGATTACTTCCCTTTATGTTAGTTTCGTATTTATGCCAAATCATAACCTTTACAACACCTTCCCCTGAAGCTGAAATCTTCCCGATTTTAGCTTTAGTACCGTTTCCTTTTAGGATCAGGGCTTAAACGCCTGATGCTTTTCCTTTTTCTGGTGCTCTTCCTTCTGGTCTGCGTTACCTGCGGTAAGGAATTCTGTCCACCCCGTATGGTATGTTCAGGGGATACATTCATGGTTTCAGGTATACACACTGGCTTTGGTATATCAAATGTATCACATAATGTTTCCATTGGAATTTCTTCTGTATTTTGCAAAATTCTGGGACGGATTTGATTTATGTGTCTTTTACAGACAAAACTTGGGCCTTGAATGGTATAAACCATGTTCCCAATTCTTTTCATAATGAAACCGTCCACCCAATGATTTTTTCCATTCTGAAAATTTTTTAAATACACTTTGTCCCTTGAGGAATAGCACTTTACTTTCAAGTTTTCTCCTTTAGAACTTTTCTTCTTCTCAGGTATAAGTCTATCGAAGATAGATCTAATTTTTCTAGCAAACATCAGTTCTGCAGGGGATGAATTAACATTATTATTTGGGTTCGGGGTTACCCTGTAGATTGCTAGAAATGTTTGTATAGTTTGCTCATCTGTGTCCATATTCAGATTTTTCTTTATTGCCCGTTTAAATGTGTCCACAAATTTTTCTGCCAACCCATTCGACCTAGGATGGTAAACAGGTGTCGTGATATGTTGAATATTCAGCGATTTGCAGAATTCTTTAAATTCGTGACCTGTAAATGCTGTACCATTGTCACTTACTATGGTTTTTGGTACACCAAAACGGCTAAAGATTTCGTTAAGTGCATTTACAGTGTTCCTTGCAGTTGGATGTCTGGTTTTAAATATCTCTGGCCATTTAGAGAAAGAATCTACTACAATTAAGTAGAAAAAACCATTTAGAGGTCCGGCAAAATCAATATGTAGACGTGACCAGGGTAGGTCCGTTTTCGGCCATGGGGTCGTTTTTACTGGCGGATCTTGGGCTGCTAACTGACATCCTTTGCATGCTTTGACACAGTTTTCTACTTCTTTGTCCATACTGTAATGTCCTTAACAAATAAAGGGAGATTACCGCAGGTGTCACAGGAGTTACGGCCCCTGGCGACATCCGGGTTTTTCTCAGTCTGATATTCACCGAGCACCATCTTTGTTCGTTCGTCTCTCTCTCTCTTTTGCTAATCCCCGTCCATCTTGCAACCTTGCCATAGTAATAACCGATATCTAGCAAGTATCGGTTACTTACTACTTGGACCATCACATTGGCGACGAGGACAGAGATATTTACAAAAAAATAGACACAAGAAAACACAAGAGAAAAAAAAAAACAACAACAAACAGTCCCACGTGTTGCAAAACAAACATGGCCGCTTTACCTCACTACCCGGAATTCGACTGTGAGTCAGAAGCCAAAGCAGCAAGATGGACGAAATACATTAGCAGATTGAGAAACTATTTTATCGCCCACGACATAGAGAGTGATAAAAGACAAAAAGCAATTTTGCTAACGTTTGTTGGTGAGGCGATGAACGACCTCATTGACGAATTGCCAGCCGAACAGACCACACCAGTAGAAAACGAAACCCACTTCGACAAACTCGCCTCGGCCGTACAGGCTCATTTCAACCCCCAAAATAACACGGAATACAACCGGTTTGCATTCCGTAACATCAAACAAACCACGCCGAATGTAGAGGATTTCTACCGAAAATTGAAAGAAGCAGCAGCTACGTGCCACTTTGCAGACGCAAACGCTGAGATAAAATCTCAACTGATAACAGGCTGTTCATCAGATAAGGTCCGGCAAAAGGGCTTTATAAACTCTAACATGCCACTACACGACCTGATAAATTATGCCAGGATGACGGAAACAATAACAGCACACCTACAACAAATGCGTTTAGAGGACGCGACAATACGGACGACTACTGCAGTAGTAAACAAAGTCACGTACGAGCGACAGACACGCGACAAATTCAGTGCAGGAATTGCAACATAAAATACCCACATGAACGAGGACCAACGTCTTGCCCAGCATTCCAGAGCCAATGCACTTATTGCCGGAGATGGGGGCACTTCACCTCTGTCTGTTTTAGTAAAATGAACAACGAGAACAGACAACGTGGAGCAAATCGCCCTCCACGCCCAGAAGCCCAAACCAGTCACCGACCGGTGAACTGCATCGAAGACTCAACCAGCGGCAGTGACACAGAATATGTGTTCCATACAGGTAAGATGAAAAACCTTCCCTGTTTTGATGTATCTTTTGGCAGTAGCCACCAAATATTCAATGTGTTAGCTGACTCAGGAGCCACTATTAACATTTTGTCTGAGGCAGATTTCAAGTGTTTAAAACCGACACCCTGTCTCCGACCGACAAAAACTGTGATATCTGGATTTGGTGTCAAGCAAACTACTCCAGTTCTAGGTCAATTTAGGACTCTCCTAGAGTTTGGGGGCACCTCCTGCCAAGCTGATGTACATGTAATAAAAAGCCCAGAAAAACCTATCATCGGCTGGGAAACATGTGAAAAGCTTAAACTTTTATCAGCAAAAAAGCTCCCAGTTAACCACATCAGCAACTCTGACACACAAATCCCGCAGACAACTCTTAAGCTTCTGGAGGACTATGCAGACCTATTCAATGGCTTAGGTAAACTTAAAGAAAAAAAAGTCCATTTGCACATAAATGAAAATATACCACCCATCGCTCAGAGATACCGCAGAGCCCCCTTTCATGTAAGGAAGGACATAGAAGAGCTAATACAGAAAGACGAGGAACTGGGGGTGATTGAAAAAGCAGAAGGACCGACCCCGTGGGTATCGCCTATTGTGGTGGTACCTAAGAAAGACCAAAGCAAAATCAGAGTTTGCATTGATATGAGAGCGGCAAACAAAGCCATCGAAAGGGAACGTCACCCTACCCCCACACTTGATGAGCTGAAAGCCATTCTATCGGGAGCCAGTGTCTTTAGCAAGTTAGACCTCAATCAGGGCTACAACCAGTTGGAACTAGCTGAAGAGTCCCGCTACATTACCACGTTCGCAACACACCTGGGCCTATATAGATACAAAAGACTATTCTTCGGTGTCAACTCCGCCAGTGAAATATTTCAGGAAGAGATTAGCCAAGCACTCGCAGGGATTGAGAGGGCCATCAACATCAGTGATGATATTCTTTGCTTTGGATCGGACCAGCAAGACCATGACCAAAACCTCCAGAAAGTATTTCAACGACTACGCGGAAAAGGCCTAACACTGAATAGCAGCAAATATCAATACAACAAGAGGTCATTGGAATTCCTCGGACACACATTCGGTAATGAGGGCATCAGCCCAAGTAACTTTAAAATAAAAACAATCTTCGAATTACCAGACCCCAAAAACGCATCAGAAGTCAGAAGTTTGTTGGGGATGACTAACTTTTGCGGTGCACAATTCATTCCAGACTACGCAACCCTGACTTATGAACTACGTCAGTTAACAAAAAAAAACACGCAGTGGTCCTGGACTGAGCGCCACACTGAATGTTTAAAAAACCTCAAGGAGGCCTTGAGCAAAGCATGCTCACTTGCCTACTTCGATCCTAACAAACACACTGAAATATATACCGATGCAAGTCCTGTAGGCATATCTGCTGTATTATCACAAGACGGGCGGGTAGTACAATTTGCAAGCCGAGCACTATCCACAGTTGAACAAAGATACTCTCAAACAGAGCGGGAGGCACTCGCCATCACGTGGGCATGTGAACACATTCATATATATATATCTTTGGGGCCCCATTTACTGTTCATACAGATCATAAACCCTTAAGATCAATCTTTAATAACACTCGCTCCCAACTATCAGCGCGCATCGAACGTTGGGTTTTGAGAACACAACCATACAATATGACTGTCACATACCGACCAGGTCATGACAACCCAGCTGACTACCTCAGCCGCCATCCAATACATCTACCTCCAAGCAACAGGGAGCAGAAAATAGCGGAGGAGTATATAAACTATATTCTCTCAACGTCAACCCCCAAAGCAATGACAATTGATGAAGTTGCAACGGAAACTGCAAAAGACAAGACACTCACTACAGTCATTCAAGCTATTCTCACCAACAAATGGCAGGGTGCCAATGATGGCATAAACAAAGCCACATTTCTCACCCTGCATGACAACCGTGATGAACTATCACTAGCACATGAGGACAGCATCATTCTGAAAGGGCGCCGGATAGTGCTACCTGAGACGCTACAAAACAGAGCTGCCAAAATAGCCCATGCCGGTCATCAAGGCGTCGTGAAATCCATGGCCCTCCTCCGGGAAAAAGTCTGGTTTAAAAACATGCAGCCTTTGGTAGAAGAAAATATCAGGAACTGTCATACCTGTCAGATCAGCACTCACAAAACGGCAAGGGAGCCACAGAAAATGTCCCCGCTACCAGCAGCCCCGTGGACAGAGGTTAGCGCTGACTTTGGACATCTCCAGAATGGGAAATATCTTCTTGTTGTCACAGATGAATACTCACGCTACGTTGTTGTCGATATCCTGGACTCTATCTCAACAAACTCAGTCATACCCCGTTTAGACAAAATATTCGCCGAATTCGGAGTACCAGTATCCCTCAAAACAGACAATGGCCCACCATTCAACAGCTATGATTTCAAAGACTACGCCTCCATCACCGGTTTCAGACACAGGAAGATAACACCTTTATGGCCCCAGGCCAATGCAGAAACAGAACGCTTCATGCGCACTGTAAAAAAATCCATCAAGGCCGCCCTAATCAAAGGTCAAAGCTGGAAGCAGGAGCTATTCAAATTCCTATTAGATTACCGAACGACACCACACTGCACCACCGGTGTTTCTCCAGCCTCAATCCTATTTGGCCGGACCATAAAAAACCGCCTGCCACACCTAGTTACACCTATAGCTGGAGACCATAGCATTAGGGTACGTGACACCCAAGCCAAGGAAACAATAAAGAAATATGCTGACAGAAAAGCATACGTAAAACCCAATAATCTGAGTGTGGGTGACACCGTCATTGTAAAAAGCGACCACATTTCAAAGGCACACACCCCCTATCAACCTAATCCATTAACCATAACAAAGAAAAAGGGATCCATGATTACTGCATCACACAAGGGCAACCAAATTACAAGAAATGCCAGCTTCTTCAAAAAAATCCCTAAGCCACTAAGAAACTTCACACACGACGTACCTGAATACTCCTCATCTGAAGATGAGGGACACACGCATGTGACAGCATCACCAAAATCTAAAAAACACCAGGGACAACACCCTTCAAACCTCAGACGCTCAGGCCGCACAAGACGGTCACCCAAAAGATTTGATTACTAAATGCTACAAATACCCCTGTACATAATAATGCATAATTATCATTTTCTTTCACTTAGGTTGACAGATGTTTCCCTCGGACTCAGCAACGTAAACACTCCAGTCACATCACGCATGAACAAACTCTTCGATGAATAAAAAAAAAAAAAAAAAAAGAAAAAAAAAAGCATTGTAATGTCCTTAACAAATAAAGGGAGATTACCGCAGGTGTCACAGGAGTTACGGCCCCTGGCGACATCCGGGTTTTTCTCAGTCTGATATTCACCGAGCACCATCTTTGTTCGTTCGTCTCTCTCTCTCTTTCGCTAATCCCCGTCCATCTTGCAACCTTGCCATAGTAATAACCGATATCTAGCAAGTATCGGTTACTTACTACTTGGACCATCACACATACCATACGTATCCTCTAATTAAGGATTTCATTCTTGAAATGCCAGGATGACCTGTATGGAATTCCATTAATATTTTCCTTCGTAATGCCTGTGGAATTACGATTCTATCAGCATACATAAGTACACCTTCACAAATTGAAAAAAATGTAGTTTGTCCTACTTTGTTACTTTTTTCCCTTAGTCCTAATTGAGTTTTCATTTTCTTTATGAAAATGTCTTTTTCAGCTTCTCTTTTAATCTCTTCAAGGGTTATTGGAAGTTCACGTATCATATTACACATTGAACTTGTACATTCGCTTTCATCTTTAAGAGCAGCAATTACTGTCTCTTCGAAACTTTCGTTTCTTTTTGGAATCAACCTTGATAGTGCATCCGCGTGTCCTAACTTTTTCGATGACACATGCTCCATCTTAAACTGATAGTTTAAGAGAGTTACAGCCCATCGCTGTAGTCGATTTGCGGTATGCTTAGGAATGCCTTTCTTTGATCCAAATATCGTAATCAAGGGTTTATGGTCTGTTTGCAATGTGAAGGTCCGTCCATGGAGAAATCGTTATACTTTTTGACTCCAAATATTATCGACAGAGTCTCCTTTTCAATCTGGCTATAGTTTTTCTCAGCTGCATCCAAAGTTCTTGATGCATGAGCGATTGCTTTTGTTGTTCCATCCTCATACTTATGGAGTAATGCAGCGCCAACGCCGTAATCACTGGCATCCGTTGCTAGTACTAACTCCTTGTCTGGATCAAAATGCGCTAATGCCAAGTCTGATAGTAGACATTTCTTAAGTTTTGGAAGGCAGATTCACATTCCTTATTCCAACTCCATTTACTACCTTTTTTAGTAACTCGTTAAGAAGAGCTCTCAAATTATGCACATTAGGTATGTATATCGCGTAATATTGAACCAATCCCCAAAATGATTGTAGCTTCGGTACTGAGTCTGGAGCAGGCATCTTTTCAATTGCTTCGGCCCGTTGTGGATCTGGTCTTCGTCCCTCTTTGTCGATTATTTGACCAAGGTATCTGATCCTTTCCATAAAGAAATCGCATTTCTCCGGGCTCAATCTGAAACCAAACTCCTCTATTCTCTTAAATACTTCTCTGACATGCTTATTGTGTTCATGCAAATTTCTGCTCTTTATCAGGATATCGTCAAGATATGCCATTGAAAATTCCAATCCTGTGAGCATCGTATCCATAACCTGTTGAAACAGAGCAGGGGCGACCTTTAATCCGAACGGAAGTCTTTTTAGTTTAAAAATACCCTTATGCGTGTTAATGCACAGGTACTTTGAACATTCGTCATTAACTTTGATTTGCAAGTATGCATCTGAGAGGTCTATTTTGGAAAAAAATTTTCCTCCGTTTAGTTTTGAGAATAGATCTTCTGCCGACGGAAGGGGGTAATTGTGGTCCTGCAAACAGTCATTAAGGCCCGTCGAAAAGTCAGCACAGACTCTTATTTTGTTATTCTTTTTCTTCACATATACCGTCGGACTTGCCCAATCCGTGTGGTCAACCTTTTCAATGATGTCTAATTGTTGAAGTCTCTCCAACTCCTTCTCTATTGCGTCCATCGATGAAAAAGGTACATTTCTTTTAGGTTTGAACACTGGGGTGGCATTTTTCTTCACCTCAAATTTTGCTTCTGTTTTCACACAGTATCTAAGTTTTTCGGCAAAAACTTTTGGGAATTCTGCATTTAAATCGTCCATGAAGTCTTCTATTTGGTTTGATTTCTCTGTGGTCAACCTATTACAAAAAGAATTAACCGGTCGTTCCCATAAGTTGAACAGGACAATCCAATCCACTCCAAATAGACTTGTGTTCCTTGCTGGTACTACGTACACTTTGGACTTGTGTGTTTGACCACCAAATGACACATTGCACCTCAGTTCTCCTTTGAATTCCAACCTTTTGCCGCACACACTCTTCGCCATCTTGCTGGTTTCTCTTAGTTCAGGTCGACCGATCCTTCTCCAGATATCTTCATCTATAATGCTAATGTCCGCACCACTATCCAGGAGTAATGTTACAGGATGTCCATTTATCTTTACATCGACATATTTACGCCTTTCGCAGGTTTTCTCTTTCCTTGTGCGAAGCGTATTAACTTTGTCAGTCCTTCGTTTTTTCTTCTGGTTACAATATGTTCCCTTGTGGCCTTTGAATCCACATTCGTAACATATCCTATTCCTGAACCAGCAGATCTTTTTGGTGTGTCTTGTACTTCCGCAGCATTCACAACTTTGGTCCTTGTACATTCTGGGAGTCTTTTGTTCCTGGGTCTTGTATGTTCTAGAGGTCCTTTGCCTTTTTACATGTTGTATCTTGTAAACGCTTTCTTCTTCAATGCGGGTGTTGTCTCTTTTGATATTAATGAGACGTTGACACTCCTTGGTTACTTTTTGTAAAGTTACATTCGGGTCCGACTCCATAATTGTCAGGATCCGGGATCTGACATCTTTGTCCCTTGGTGCTGTGAGTCCTTGTACAAAGATTAAACATTTAAATAAATCTGCCGAAATTTAATTTAATTTAAATGATTCACATAAGCAATTTACCGTACATGCATATTCTAAATAGTCTTCAGATTCCGACTTCTGTAAATTTAAACATTTATATCTAGAATGAAAAAGGCTGTCTCTTTTATCAAATATTCTAGATAAGGTATTGATTGTCTCTTCAAAATTCACTTCCTCCGGTTTTTTGGGTAAAATTAAATTAGCATACTTGGTGTTTTCGTCCGTCCCCAGTTTTTGTAGTAACAGCGTAACTTTTTCTTCGTCGGTCCAGTCCGAACATCTTTTTGTAAAAACTGTTTCGTACCTTCTATAGTATGCTGGAAATGTAACGCCAGTATCGGGAGAGTAGTGAAATTCTGACAAAGAATTTGAAATACCCTCTGCAGAAAAATTAGTTTTCTTCCCATCTGTCGACGTTTGAATTAATTTTTCAAAATTCTTTTGTTGCGTTAACATTTGGCGTTGAAGTATTTTTGTTTGCTCTTGTTGTGCCTCTAAAGTTTTTTGTGTCCATTCTTGCTGCTGCAATAGCTGTTGTTGTAGCTGTTGTTGTTGCTGTTGTTGTTGTTGCTGTTGCTGTTGTTGCTGTTGTTGTAGCTGTTGTTGTTGTTGCTGCTGTATACTTAGAGTTAACGCCATCGTCAACTCAGCCAATTGCTCCATTTTAGCTTAATTACAGTACAAAATATCTTTCCAAAGTTTACAACAATAATTTCACAAAAAGTTCGTCAATATGCGTTTTCGTAAATTAGCAACATAATTTTTGCAAAAATAAATGTTTCACAAAGTTTATACAATTTAGCAACAGTCTTTTACCAGGTAAAACTTTTTCACAAAATAATTTCAGACAATAAAACGTTTCCAAAATTCGCACAACAAATAGTTCCAATTACTTTAGACAAAGCAATGAACAATTATTTTTCACAAAAATACGGCTGCACTTGGGAGAGAGAAAAAAAAATATATAACAATAATTTCTGAATTGTTTAAAGAAAAAAAAAATCGTAAGCATACTTTTTTCTTTTGAAATTCGTAATCTCACGGTGCAGGTTTCGAATTCAGCTTGTGCTTCCCAAATATTTTTTCGTCAACATACAGATAAAGTTCACTTTATCTTAAAATTGTTTCGAGTACAATTTTCTTTACTTTCCCGTTAGTTCTTACCGAAGAAATCCGTAATTTTTACTACTTTAGGTAGCAAAATTTGCACGTGTCGACTTTTTTTCTTTTCTTTTTTTCTTGCCGTCCTTGCAAATTTTCTTTTAAAAAAAAATCCTTGAATAGTACGGTAATTTATCTCTGTTAAGAGAAAAAAAAATATCCTCGTTCGCCACTGTTATATCCTAAATTACATAGGACATACTAAATTAAGAATACGCCGAGTGATTTGCGTTTAACAGGGAGGGATCCGGTAGGAAGTAGAGACGTTTACTCTTTGCTCACTTCCAGATATGACTGCCCGTCTTATATACGTACTTTCGTATATAGTCAATACCTGATTACTTCCCTTTATGTTAGTTTCGTATTTATGCCAATCATGACCTTTACAACAGGTTTCTTTGTTTTGGGGTTGGGTTTTCCTTGTTCCACTTCCCATCTTTTTTCCAATGAAAGTGTAAATATATTTTGTAAATAAAACTGAATTTAAACCATTGAACATATTTTCAGTAGGATAGTCCATAGAGTATATGTGGTATTGTGGTGACTACTGAAGCGAAAATTATGAAAAAAATGATGAAATAACGAAAGGAACAGTGCTTGAACAAATGGGTCAAAATGCGTCTAGTTAAGAGTAGGATAGTCAGAGGATGATCAACGATCCAACCACACTCACCTCATTTTTGATGGCCTTGTGTCTAATTTGTAAAATTTGTTTACCTTTTTTTTTTTTTAAATAAATAATTGAAAATATTCTCCACTTTACGTAATGTCCAAAACTGTGGCATCTGAATCGAATGTGCTGATTAGATGGCTCGTCTTATACATAGGGTTAGGATGTTGGCATGTTTTGTAGAAATAAAGCAGAGCAAGGTCAACTTATATTCGTATCGGCTTCTGCATGAATATATCTGGTAGGCATTCTCCATGAGTTGAGTGTTGCTAAATATCAGGGATAGAGTATACGTAAATATAGACATAAGATTAGATTTGCTGTCCACAGATCCATTTTTTTCTTTGTTGTTATTTTGGCTAAGAAGATCAAATAGACTTACATTATGAGACCGAGCTCGTATTTTGTGTTGTAGTCTACAGGGAAGCAATCTCGTGGTAATGTGTTCCACACTTGGGAGTAGTGAGGTATGAGTATGTGTTCCCTGCCTGAGCATAGTGTATGTGGTTCTTAGTTTTGTTGAATCCCAGCTCAGTTATGTTAGCCTTTTAGCTAGTTGAATGGATGAGTCCTGCCCTGTTTTTTTATTTTTTGGTAATAGATATCATCCAAGAATACCACACCCCACTTTTATTTTGACCGTGACCTCCGAAATTGTTTTGTTTTTAAATCTTGGAAGGACTTCATTCACTTTCAAATCCCACCCTTATTTCATCTTCCCCAACTTAAGTTTCACTTCCATTTAGAGATTGACTTGCTTGTTTTCGGTTTTAAACAAACTGGAAAACACTGAGCCGTCTATTCTTTAGAAAGGATTGGGGGGATCATACTAACCTTTGGTTTCTTTCCTTCTTTTTTTTTCAGCGTTTTATGTTTCCCCACTCCCCATCATTTTCCAATGAAATTGCATATATATATATATATATATATATATATATATATATATATATATATTGAATTGGTTGAATTCTAATGACCAAGACAAACCGTCAGTCTACAATCATATTTTTTTCAATTATTTCTTTTATTTTTGCGAATGTTTATATTTTCATTGTCTTACAATCGTTTTGCAACATGTAAACAAAATACAGTTGATAAAAATATAAGCATTTTCAAAAATAAAAAAATTAATAAAAAATAATTATGATGAGACTGACGTTTTATCTTGGTCATTGGAATTCAACCAATTCAATATATATACTCTGAAGCCGGAAACATAGTTTCATTGAGCTGGTAATTTGAAACAATTTGGATGATATAATAAAGGATATATACCATAAAAATATATATTCTTTATATAAACCCATATATATATATATATATATATATATATATATATATATATATATATTATAAAGAAAATTCAATTAAAACCATTGGGGTAGTTTAAATAGCATAGTCCATACAGTAACGAGGTATAGATAGAAATAGTAGAGTCAACTCGGCGTTTAAGTCTTGGCGGGACAAGAGAAGGAAAACTTAAAAAATACCAATTCTACCCTGATTGTCACATCATTATGACGGGTCGTCTTAGATTTCTGTTTGCCATTGGATTTAAGCACTGTCGGTCAAGAAGAAATGCAGTTTTCTCACAATTAGCTCTCCTTTCAGAGAATACCCATTGTTGTTCAAGACATAAGAAAACAGTAAAACTAAAATTGATTGATATACAATAAAAGAAACACTTCAATGATAGACTCTTCCTAGGTCGATAGTGGTAATGCTCTGCTGGTTAGTAATGGCAGAAGTTCCCTGAACTTATTGCATCCACTCCTAATTCTTGCACTCACACTAGCACCTGCTCCACCATGTGCTTCAATGGTATCACCAAAGTAACAAAACTTTGATAGTTACACCATCCAGATATACTTTCTGTACATCTCATGGCAGCTTGTTGTATGCAATGAATTCTTCAAGATTGTTATTTTGCTTTCGTATTAAATAACCCAAATTGCATAACAATCTTGTAAGTTTCATGATTCGCCTTTTTTTCTTTTTTACTAATGAGTTAACAATTATCAAGGCTAAAAGCCACTCAAAGATAAGGTTTAATGATAAGGTAAGATTGACAGTTGAATGATGCTGAATACTATGAGAAAGTTAAAATCTCCACATACCATCCACTCAAGACAACAGCCGACCCAGAAAACAGCAATTCTTCCCCCTTTGTCAGAAACATCACTCATGGAATGTGAAAACTAAAGGAAAAAAATCGGGGTGGAAGCAAGAGTTACAAGACTGCTGAAAGTAAACCCAAGGTCCACGGTATAATCATGTTGACACACCAGTTCTCATTAGATCACTGAAGTCAAGCAACGTTGAGCCTGGTCAGTACCAGATGGGTGACTAATTGGAAATACCGGGCGCTGTATGTGGGAGGACGGTAACACTTCCCTGCAAAAACTAATGTTGTCATCTCCACTGACCTGGATATACATGTGACTGGGAACTGCTTGTGAATTTAATATTTCCTAGAAACTCCCTCCTTCGGAGGAGGCCAGCTCAACCTGTTCAGGGTGAATGCCGTATCAGATACAGGTACCACTTTCTATTTTCCATGGACCTGTTTGTCCATCCTTTGACAGGTCTTGTTTTTAGTGTTGCTGGATGTTTACACACACACACACACCTCATTAAATAAGCCACAGGCAACCTGATGGGGGTTCCAGTTTAGTTACCAACAGCCAACAGCCCGACTATGAAACAGATAATACTATTTAACATGATACCAGTAGCAAGTAAGAAAGCAGGCCTAATGAATACTGTTGCTGACTATGGAAGGGGCTCTGCCAAGTAAAAATTAATCGGATCTGTTGTGGGTTTTGTTTTGTTTTACGGCTAGAAAATCTATGGGCACACAATTTTACCACATCTACGGGTCGAATAGCAACTTGTATGCAATTAAGTGTCTACAATAATTCTTTTACAATATTTTTTTTTACTTTTGTTTGTTGTTCGCTTCAAACAAGGCATATTGACACTGAAACCTACTCTAAAAGGGCACAGATTTATAGGGAGGCAACCTGGATGGGGAGTTGGCCAGCAAGATGTTTATTCACATTACATTTAAATCTGCATGTTAGTACGGTCGGTGAAACAGGGAATGAATTTCAAAGCAAGCAGTTCAAGGAAAGAAACTATAAAAATAAAAAAAATATTTTCTGGCATCCAAGGACCTCTACAATAAAGAAGTGGGATTTTACTGCTAGTCGGGTGGGTCGGGGGTATTTACGTTGAGGGGGTGCAAGTGCAGTAAGTTTATCAGAGCGTATTTCATGGCAGTACTTGAAAAATAATCACAGGGAGCAATACTGCGGCGATGTGACAGAGGTTGAATCTTGGCAGACAGTGTAGGACCTATTAGGTTAGAAATTCTTTTTTTCACCCAGTCCAAGAGGGAGAGGCTGGTGGTTGGTGCACCTGCCCAGATGTGGAACTAATATTTCATGCACGGCCGAATGGTGCCCTTATAAAGATATAAGATACTCGCTAATGTGAAAAGTGTTTATCCCGGTAGCGGGAGCCTACCTTCTTTGCAGCAGACTTGGCAGCATATTATAGCTTATAGTTATTTAGCTTCGGTATTGAATAATCCCAGAAAGGTTTTTATGTCATTAAACAGATATAGAGGTCATAGCTATTTCAATTTCAATGAACCATCACTACAACCACAACATTTCAAGCTTAAGAACCCAAGCTTCAGGGCCTCTCCAAAAATATAGGTCCACAACTGTGAAGACCTGAGAATTTTTCCAAGCAAAAACAAAAAAATATATAAAATAAATAATAAAAAAGACAAACGTATTTCTCACTCTTTTTATCATGCAAGAATAATTTTAATGTTTTCTCATGGTGAAATAATTCTTCAATAAACATTCCAGTTTGGTTTTGCTGAAAAGAACTCTCTAGAAATAAATGACAAAAAAAACAACAACAAAATGTGCAAAGAAGAAAGAGGTAATACAAATAAAGATAGAGGAAGAAATTGTGTCTCCATTCGTTTTGAAAATGAAGTTTTGTGGTCTTTGTACGACCATGAATGCTGCGTACAAGGTGTTAAATAAGTGAAAATAATGGCCCTAATATATTCTGGAAGAGTGTCAGCAGAAAGTAATCAGAGGAGAGAAAACGGTAAAACTGAACATTCCAAGACTTGCGTCTTATAGGTTGTTTTTTCCCCCTATTTCCTTACCTGTTTTATGTCGTGTTTGTTTTTATCCCATTTTTTATTATTTTTTTTTATTTATTTTATTTTGGGTGTTTTTTTAAAATATTTTTGTCTCCTGTTTATTCTTATTTTTAGTTCTTCGTTTTATGGTTGGGAACCAACTGAAATTAATGCACACAATTCAAGGAAAACAGGAGAAAGTACGAAAATAAAACAGATACTTAAAGTGAACTAAAAATAAGAAAAAAGAAAGAGAGTGTTTGAATGAAAGTTTTGAATAAGTAAAGATGGGGAAAAATGGGGAAAATATATGAATAATGAATGAGATTGAAAGAAAAAAAAGAGAAGAAAAGAGAAAAAAAGAGAAGAAATGAAAGAGAAAGGAAGAAACTGGGAGTAATAATAATACTTAGTAAGATTGAAAGAAAGAAAGAAAGAAAGAAAAACAATGAAAGAAAGAAAAATTAGAAAAAGGTGAATAATGAAGAAGTTTGGAAGAAAAAAATGGAAGTAAGAGAAAAATGGGACAAATCATGAATAATGAATAAAATCGAAAGAAAGAAAATGAAAGAGAGAGAAAAATAGGATATTTATAAGATTGAATAGGGATAATGAATAAGATTGAAAGAAAGAAAAACAATGAAAGAGAAACATTGGAAAAATATGAAAAATGAATAAGATAAAAAAAAAAGTGAAAATGAATAAAGATACACGCAAATAAATGTGGAAAAGGAAAAGAAACGAGAAAGAAAGAAGAAAAATAAAGAGAATGAAAGAAAGAGAAGAGAAAGAAATTAGAAAAGAAAAACAAAACGTGAACAAAGGACGATGGATAAAAGGAAAAAAATGATGTTGAAAATAAAAAGAAACTGAAAGAAAAATAATAAGGGGAAAAAAGGACAGTTTTAATATAAAAGTAAAATAACAGAAAAAATATATATGAAAAATGAAGAAAGAAAAGAAAAAAAGAAGCAAAGATTAAATTAAATAAAATCAAAAATGATAAGTGAGAGAGAAAGATAGAGAGAGATTGGGGGTGGAAGAAACAGAGAGAGAATAAACAAAACAAATGAAGGAAAGTATAGATTAAGTATGAATGAAAAATAAATTAAAAATAGGAGAGTTAAAGAGAAAGAGAGAGGCGGGAGAGGGAGAGAGAGAAATAAAATGACAAAACTAGAGAGAGAGAGAGAGAGGGGGGGAATACCAAGAAAAAAGTGAAAGAGATAGAAATAAAAAGATTAAAGTAGGGAGGGAGAGCAGGAAAGGGAGAAATAAGAAAAACAAAGAACAAAAATAAAACTAGTAGAACCCATGTAAATACTATGGATAATTAATAAAGATGG
This sequence comes from Sepiola atlantica, assembly GCA_963556195.1. Classification (NCBI taxonomy): domain Eukaryota; kingdom Metazoa; phylum Mollusca; class Cephalopoda; order Sepiida; family Sepiolidae; genus Sepiola; species Sepiola atlantica. The sequence goes on along the minus strand of OY744525.1, from coordinate 75,123,076 downwards.
ATTTTAATTTGATTTTACTTATTTTATTTAAGAGGATAGAGTTATTGTTTGTCACCTGATACACTCTCCTTCATAAGGGAATGCCAACGGGACAATACAGGTATTTGTGTTCCGATCCGAAGTAAGTCTATTTGCGGAGCTGGATTTCCTCACATGAAAAACTGATTTGTCTAATTTTGCTGTCACCGGGAGGCAATTAAATAGGGACAATATCCGGTATACTATTTATGACGTCTTGTTCAATTTTGGAACAGTTCATTTTGAAATGAGTACAAGCTTAATTTTTAGCACCCAGCAATACCAGATAATCATCAATTACATTTTTCCATTTCATCTTGAGCGATTGAACGGTTTCACTAATGGGTATACAAATTAAGGTCCAAGTATATTATGATATATATCCATCAGAGTACATCATCAGGGGTGGTCGCTCCCAGTTTTGAAAACTGTTAGATAACACCTCTATTCTAGAACACATTAGTAACAAACAAAACTGTATATACTAGAAGCTCTACTCATTAAAAAAAAACCCAACTATCAACAAAATAAATCTTAATAGTAGTGACAATATCCTTAAATGCCTTTAATACTAACATAGCACTCTATTAATATAGTAAATAACACGTGATTCCCTGGGGGGGGGGGGGAACAATCACCCCATTAAACATCCTAGCATCAGTGATCTTTACTGATAACCACCCCTGATGATGAATCCTTACGGATCAGAAAGGACTCTGGTAAATAGCGATTATGGTGGTTACATCGGCCAGTTCCCGCCAGAAACAAGAAAACTCATTAGAAAATTGGAAAAGATCAAGACAAAAGTATGTACACAGAATTTGTCTATAGTATTTAATGAAATATCTTCAAAAGAAGGAATGCTGCCCATATATATATATATATATATATATATATATATATATATATATATATATATATATATATCAGGACCGGCTGGACGATTATAAAAGTGTGTGTGTGTGTGGGGGGGGGGGGCTCTCCTAAACAGTGTGTGGGGGGGGGCGGTTAAACACATGCATATATAACTTCATTATTGATGAAGTGTAGGGGGGGGTGCTTGAGCCCCCCCCCCCCCTCGGTGCCGCCGTCCATGTATATATATATAGATAGTTGCCTTATACAAGTTCTACGTTTGCAAAATTTAGAATTAGCTAATATTCCAAGGATTTAAATCCCTTGCAGGCCGTATATTAGCGTTAGGATAGTACCGCTATCACTAGGAATACAGAAATGCTTATGTATTGCTTGTAGTGGGGGCTGTTTGTATGGATGCGTTTCTTGTGTATGGCCGATATAAATTGGTGTTTGTTTTTGCTTGCAATATATTATTAATGTTGAATATATATATATATAATGTTTTATAGTAAAAACTTGTTTGTGTGTATATATATATATATATATATATATATATATATATATATAATTTTTTAAATTTTTTGTTTTTACTTTTATTCGCCCTAAACGAGGCACATTGCCACTGAAGCATAACGGGCAGATTTATAGAAGATAAACCTGGGTGGGGAGTTGGGTAGCAAGACGTTTGTTCACATTACATATAAATGTTGGTACGATTGGGGAAACAGGAAGCAGGTTGAGAATTCCAAAGGCTAGTGGTCCGAGGAAAGAAGCCATTAGAGTAGAAAATCTTTCGGCATTTAAGAACCTCTACAGTGAAGGAGTGTGATTTTGCTGCTAGTCGGGTAGGTCGGGGGTATTTAGGGGGTACAAGTACATAAAGTTCATCAGAGCACATTCTGTGGAAGTATTTGTAAAACAAGCACATGGATGTGACAACAGCTAGTAGTGTGGGCCCTATTTGGTTAGAAATTCTTTTTTGCACCTTATCCAAAAAAGAGAGGCTAGTGGTTGGTGCACCAGCCTAGATGTAAAAAAATACTTCATGCATGATCAAATGGTGGCTTTATAGAGATATAGGATACTGGCAGGTGTGAGAGGTTTTCTAGCCCAGTAAAGGGAGCCTACCTTCTTTGCGTCAGACTTAGCAGTATCTTCTATGTACTTATTCCATTTCATGTTACTTGTGAATGTTAGGCCGAGGGGTTTAAATGCTGGACTCTCAGGAAGGGTGCTATCGGCCATGACAATCAGTGGTTGGAAAGGTTTCTTATAGTTGTTAAAGGAAAGGAGCTTTTTCTTGATAGCATTAAATGCCTATCTATCAGTTTATTTATCTTTCTATCTCCTTCTTCAGAGATTCTTCATATCTACAGCTCCCTATCGGATTACGTATCTGCCCACCTCTGTGTGTTCATATCTATCTCTGTATCTCGACCTATTACTATTCATATTGTTTCGTCTGTGTATATCTGTTCGTATCTATATATATCTTGTATCTATCTAGGACTGTTCATATCCTACTTTTATTGATTATGTTAAACAATTTTCTTTCTGTTCTCTAAAATATAAAGAAATTTACAAATAAATAGAATTCTTTATCATTCGCCTATAAAATATGAGAAGAAGAAAAAAGAAACCAAAAAAGAAAAAGCCTCTGAATTTACATAATTGCCGCCATCTTCTTTCAGTGTGTTCATTTGTCATCTTTTAAAAGAGGAATATGTAACCAACTACTGTGTAGGTAAAACATAAGTAGGTGTGCTGTAAGCTGTGTATCTGTCTCTAAATTAAAAGAGTGTTTGTATTTTTATTGTTGAATTAGCAGGGAGACACAGCGTTTTCCAGGATTGAATAAGGTGTTAGTTTACTCATTACTAAATCCGGTCATGGACACACATCCGTTTGTCCAAATCGCTATCTTTGTTTTCTAACAACAACAACAACAACAAGCAAGTGAGATCACTCTAAGAACTTATCACAAAGGAACAAAACTCTTATATCTGAATACAAAGGGAGATAACTTACCATAAAGAACCTTAGGTCCATTTTCTCCCAGCCCATGACACTGTATTACCTTTTTAATTCTCATTATTTTACATTTTATGGGAAATTATGTCGCACAACAACATCCAAACTTCTACGACCATTCGGTCATCTGAAACGCTCCAAAGTGTGTTTCACATTGATGACGATGGCTCAGGGCCGTGCAATAGGTTGCTTAAGACATGGAGGGGATCAGTTTATGACGACCTGATCCGAGTGGGTGGCACAAGCGAAGTGGAAACAGACAGGATAAGTTGGAAGTCATTCACGAAACGTTTAACCTCAGCTCGAGACACGAAAACTAATAATAATCATATTTGTAATAAAAAAGACAAAACATATAGAAAAGAACATCACACAGCAAATGAAACTACCAGAAATTTCACAAAAAATGCACAGACATACACACATGGATGTGGTAACACCAGCCTTGGTTGATACCACACAAAACTGATGTGAAGGGTCAAGGAGGAAGAAAAGACCTCCACTTGGAAGGTTGCGGAGAGTACTAGCATATTAGGGAGACTTATTGCCACTCAGGTTATAGAGAAGACCAATGGTTGTAGATAGTGAGGAATCAATGGGGAACAGCTGTTGTGATAAGGCAAAATGATTTGAAATGGTTATCGAAATAACAGATGGAGAGTGCAGACTCCAGGGAACACCACTTGTTATTGCCAGTGAACAATCATTGTCAATGATTTGTGTGAAAACCTCGAGTTAGTAAATAATATAATGTAATCAATTTATTAGGTGGACTCAAGGATGTACTCAACATCGATTCGATAGAAGAGAGTGTGAGTAAGATGACATGAATAAATTTCGATAAAAACATAGTTTTTAATCCCCTCGAGGCACACCTGTTATTTCCTGGGAATTAATGTTGACCTCTGTGCATTCCACCTCCAAGCCCTGAAGCCCTTCTATTCATACCAGTTGGGAGAAAAACGTATGCGCATTCTGATTTTAGAGTCTGGTTCGTTAGAAGAAGAAGGGGGGCACTTTTGTTTTAATGAAGTATTGTTCGATTCAGTCCTAAAACGCTATCCTCTCAGCCATTACCTCCTTGTTCGGAAGGAGTAGTTGGTTTATTGTTTGTCATCTGAGTCGCCCCTACTTGGGAATTCCAATGGTTCTGTTCAGCTGTATCAGTGTGAATCCTCAGGGGAGTTGGATCCCCCCCCCCCTTTACGTTTAACTGACTTTATGTCTAACCTTGCTGCAACTGAGAAGCAGGTATTAACATTTTTATTTAAAAAAAATTTTTTTAGAATGTTTATGTTATAAATAAAAGGGCCAAGAACAGCACCATCGTGGTGAAACTTGCATTAGCAGTCGCCCGAAAGCGACCGAGAGGAAGACCGATGATGAGATAGGTAGACACCTTGCACAAAGATCTCAGTAAAATCGGCCTTTACTCGGACCAAGCCTGTGATCGTGTTAAGTGGAGACAAAAATTCATCATTGATGACCCCATCTACGCAAAAGTAAAAGATGTTATAAACAAAATAAAATAGAATTAAGTAAAAGGTTGTATTTTGTTTGTATGGATGGCAAGTACGAACACAGACCGCACGATAATGTTGTGCCCCCTTTTGATCAAAATGAAATGTACTTATCCCATTACTCTGGTAATCTACTTTCAGAATATATATGGTTAACGGGGGGGGGGGGGGGTCATCTTCAAAACCCTAGGAGGAGTTTGCGAAAAGACCAACAGAGATTATTATTTTATAGAGATTTTTAACACTTGTAATAATATTGACATGAGAAATAGAAATAGTCTATGTAAGAGACTGCGAATGAAATGTAAAAAATAAAAAAAATATAAAAAAGAAGTTTTGAAAAAAAACGGGAAAGAAGAAGAGTTTATATGCCTGCGTGTTTTGTGTAGGTATACATGGGAGTCTTGTCAAGATAAAGATGAAGCAAGCGTCTTGGGCATAGATACACAATGATGGAGAAAATAAAAGACGTTGCATAATGTATCTGCTGATAGAAAAAAAAGAAGCCGAACAAGGAGGCAAGACGACACCAAGTCTACAAAAGAGGGCTAAGAAAAAGAACAGAAAACTATAATAATTGTTTTGTTTAATTTTGTAGAAAAAAGGTGCGTGTGATTGTATGTTTATACGTCGTCGCCATTGTATTGGTAAAAGGAAAAAAATAAAATAAAAAAGATTCCTTTATTGAACATTTCTCTAACTGTGACACGATGTGAGTCGACGATAATAAAAAGCTGATTAAAGATATAAATAAATCAAAGACTTAAATTTAAAAAAATACATACAAATCCTAAAAATAAAAATTGATTTATAAAAAAGCTTGATGACAGGTTTTAACGGACTCCAAAAAAGCTAGAAAACCCTGCCAAATTTAACAAACTTTTAGGAATTTGTTTTTCAATGAAAGCTATTTAGTAGTCATGTGGCATATTTAGGATCTCAATCGGCACCTGTGTAATTTGAAGTGAAGCCGAATTTAGGGTCTCTTCCCGACCCTGGCATTCTTGACCGCTACCCTGAACTTAGGGTTAGCGTTTAATTTAATGAAGACCATTCTTTCGTCCTCATCATTGTCAAGTAAATTCCAATGTTGAAAAATTCAACAAATCTTTTTTATATTTCCGATTAAATTTAGTAGAATTATCTCTCTCAGTGGTTTTTTTGATTTGAGATTCACTAAACCATCATCGTACCTATAAATGAACTTAAAATAGACAAATAAATAAAAGTTCTAAAAAAAAATAATAATATATATATATTTTTTCATTTTACGTCATGTCTTATGCTGAGATTAGACGTTTCATGAATGACTTCCAACTTCTATCTGTTGCCATTTCGCTTGTGCCGCCCGCTGGAATCAGGTCATCATCAACTGATCCCCTCCATGTCTTAAGCAGCCTACCGCAATCGACATCGATGCGGAACACACTTTGGAGCATTTCGGATGATTGATGGTGAACAATGATTTCTCCATCCAATTCGTTGCAGCCAAGCTGCCTGAAGATTCTTTAAGTACTTTAAAAATCGAAAAAAAAAGAAAGTTCTTTAATAGAATGGGGGTGGGCGAAAATTCATGTTTTCCGTTGGTTAAGGCTCATAACGAAACTGTAATACTTAACATTTTTTTTTTGTATTATTTCGGTTATTCGAACTATTATACTTTGTCGTTCCTATTTACTTGCCTCCCCACGAGGGCAGAGTTAGACACAAGGTCAGTTTTTAACGTGGGGAAAATCCAGTTTCCCAAAAAGGGGCACTCTGGATTCAAACAAAAATAAAAATTACCTCAATCCTGACCGAGGACAG
>OY744525.1:75094343-75101843 GCA_963556195.1 Sepiola atlantica | reverse complement strand
TTACAAGCTGTATTCTCGGGTAGAGTGATTAGAGAAAAAGAATTCAAAATTTCAAAATATAGTTATACTTACTTTTTTTAATAAGATTCAAAAATTCGTTTTAGTTTTCCCTTATTGTATTTTTCATTTCAATAAAAACGTTCGATAAATAGTAAAAAAGACAATAATTCAATGTGTATTTATCAAAGTTAAGTATAGACAAGAAACATGCACAAAGATATTATTGTTACGCCATCCTCTAAAATAATCAAATTCTGCCCAATTTTAACAATCGTTACTAATTATCACGGTGTTGTCTCACCGTTCAACTCATTAACTTTTATCCTCGAGTGGCCGTTGGGCCTTGATAAGTGGTGACTCTTTAGTAAAAAAAAAAAAAAGAAAGACATACGGGATCTTGTCTGATAGTTTTATTAAGCAAAAATTAGGAATTGCGAAATCTAAGTAAAAAGGAAAGTCTGATACCCTTTTTTTTATTACTTATCCTTACAAGTTGTCGTCGGCATATCCGAGTATCAAATTCTGTCGTCTGTCTGTTATCCTCGTGACGTGTTGTTTTTCTCCACATGTTCCGGTCCCTAGTAGTTTGTTCCCAGGAGGACGCATCTATGTTGGTTAGGGTGCGCTTCAACTGGTCTTCTTAAACTTAGCTTTATATTCAAGAAAACAAGTAGAAAACATGTTCCCAACATATTTTGAAACTTCTATGTGCTAGAAAACAAGGGTATCACAGTAGAAAGAAACTTGCTAAAAATGGCAAAATCTAACAGGTCCGCATACACGAGAATTTTCGATTTTTTGAAATTTCAATTTTCTTCTTTAATTTAGGTTTATATTCAAGTAAACAACTAGAAAACATGTTCCCAACATATTTTGAAACATCTGTGTCCTAGAAAACCAGTGTTATTACAGAAGAAAGAAACTTGCTGAAAATGGCAAAATCTGACATGTCCACGTGCACGAGAATTTTCGATTTTTTGAAATTTCAATTTTCTACTTTTATTTAGGTTTATTTTCAAGAAAACAACTAGTAAACATGTTCCCAACATATTTTGAAACTTCTATGTCAGGACTCCTTGTGGTCTGGTCCCGTTGGGAAGCTTGCCATAGAGCATTTTCTTGGAGAGTCTGGATAGATCCATTCTGTGTATATGGCCTGCCCAGCAGATGCGATGGTGGCCTTAATGCTAGTCACTGAGGATTGATGCAAAATTTCTGTGTAAGGTGTTTCGCACGCATATAGAAGTGTGGATAGAACTATTGCCCAGAAGACCATGATTTTAGTGGCCATCGTCAGTGCATAGTTGTTGAATACACGGCAGTTTAATCGACTAAATGCGAAATAGGCTGCCCTGATCCTGTTCTCCACATATTTCTTACATGTAGGAGTAGATGTTAAGATGCTCCCTAGGTATGAAAACTGATCCACTTCCTCTAGTGGTTGGTCATTTACAATGGTGTTAGTGTTTGGGGGCAGAAGACCAGGTGGATGTTGGTCGAGTCTCTTGGTCTTGTCTGTATTCACTTGCATCCCAAAACGTCCGTAGGCTGTGTTGTGTGTACCCGCTAACGTCTGGAAGTCCTCTGTTGTCTGACCTGGGGTGGTATTGTCGTCAGCATGCTGCAGTTCCCGTACTGAACACATGGTTGTCCTAGTTCTGGCACGAAGTCGAGCGAGGTTGAAAACGCCTCCATCCGTGCAGAAATGAAGGTTGATTGAGGGTGTATCTGGGAGAATCTCATTAAGTATTGTGCAATACTTAATTACAAATTGTAGGCAAACATTAAAAACAATTGTTTTTAGTTAAACTTGTTATGGTGGAAATAAATAAACTATATCTAAAAAAATCGAGTCAATGCAATAATTTCTAAAAAGTAGGAAAGTTTTTTTACTCTTCTAAAAAGAAAGATTTTGTCAATGATGAAAATATTCGAAGTAGAAAAAAAAAGATAACATGTTAGAAATGATCGCTGACAATATTACATAAATGCATTCATTAGTGTGTATACTAATGTTTTAAATATAAGACAAAGATATAAACAAATATATTCAATTAAATATCATCTGCATTTGTGTAATAATTTGCTACGGCAATTTCATGTTCGTACGTATGTTCTCAGCTCCACCCCTTCTTTAAAAGATGGGATTGCCGAAGATGCAATATGAAAAAATGTTTTTATTAAATTCCATCTGATTTCACTAATGTGTATAAACACTTTCTTGCTCTTGGGACTAGGATCAAAGTGTAGTATCTGTTCTGTCCAAAGAGGGTACAATAATATTGTGGAGGGTTTCGAAGATAGACCCCCCCCCCCCAACCAGATATATTCTGGAACTGCATTAACTAGAGTACTTAGATAAGTGTGTGTTCAGTTTTAAGAAACGTGGTACAATAATAATGTGGGGTCTGGGTTCACACACACAGGATGTCCATAGAATAGAAATATTTTTAAGTACGGCATGAATATACAACAGATGAAGGATACAACTGTCGAATTTCCACAGGTACCGCTAGTTTGTATAAATAAGGGAGGAAAAGTAAACCTCTCTGTGTGAGCATTAAGCAAGATGCGAGGTAGAAAGAATGTGTGTGCTTGTGTTCATTAAGTCATTCTGTTATACACCTTACACTAATTTTACATGTTTGTTATACCAATTTTATATTGTAATCCAGCACTGCATGTTCGTAAACGTTAAAAAGAAAAGTTAATTTTTTAGTTTAATTTCTTTTGTCAACTGTAATATTTTATACAGTAGACGTTTTAAATTTATGTTTACAAAAACGCTCTAACTTAAAAAAATTACTTTAGATGCTAGAAGAACGTTTTAATTTAATAAACCTAATGAAGGCAATTTTGTAATAAGAAAATAGGATTAATGAGTACACGAGCAAACCGAAAAACCGCTTGCAACATTACTTGAAGACAACATTATAATTAGATGTTATAAGTGAAATAACCTTAAGAAAATAAATATGCTATTATTTTTTTTAATTATATTTTTTATATAAAATAGGACAGATATAGAGCCATATAGAAATTTCTGTTTATTAAGTTTGTAAGCGCTTGGTGTTTTTAGGCCATAAACGGAAAATTCTTCTAATCTAATAATCTACTTCGACGGGATAAGTATTTTTTGAAAGAACCTGGAATGAAATACATTTTTTCTTGCAAAGAACGTAGTAGAAAGAACAACACAAATTGACTAGTTAGAATCAAATATCGATTAGCAGATATAATACTATTTAGGTCTAAATTCGCGAATCAGACTAATTTTTCGTTATATTCTCACCTATTTTTGAATGGGATTGATTGGTCACCTTAAATTATAGTTTTTTTTTAAATCCTGAAATAAAATGATGGAATTTGTTTTTTAAATCTTAAAAAGCGACCTTTAATTAAAAACTAGCCACCATGTTTGAATGATCATTATTGTTATTAAAATCTTGTTATCTTTGCATAGAAATTGTTAAATTCTATAAAAAAAAAAACCTCTTTCTTATTTGGACTTTGCAAAGGTTCTGCGTTGTCTCAGAAGGCCATCTTCCGAGGAATTACCTTTTCCTTCGGGAGGGGGGGGGGGTTATTACTGGTTGCTTGAGACTTTTAATCAGGCTATTTTTATAATCATCCTTTGAGAGAACTGAATTCCCCTCAACTATAAAGCGATACCACATGTAACTTTGCTGGTAAATATATTTTGCGAACTTTAAAATTTTGCAGTTTCAATTTTTTAATTTTTTGATTTTAATTCTTTACCATTTTGTTTTCTTATTCAGATTCCTCTACAAAATGAATAATAAAATGGACCATTCAAAGTTTTAATTACAGGTCAGTTTTAAGACTTTAAACTTCCGATTACAGTTTTATTTCAAGACTAAAAATAAAATTGAGTACTAATAATCAATTTTACCCAAGATGTGTGAAATTTCTATATTAATAAAATAATTTGACAACTTCATGTGGGTGTGTACTTCTCGCTTCAAAGTAACTCTGATAATTACACATTAAATTATTATTTACTATTAGCCATATATTTATTGAAATCAAAAATGAAATATAAAAAATCCTATTTAAAATAAAAATTAAGAAATTAGATCCACCAACCAGGCCAGATATTTTTCTTTTTTTGTTAATAGTTGTAAAAAAAGAATCAATTACTTTGTGACCCTTCGAAATTTAAAAGGAATTTTAGTTTGAATTATTTGTATTATTCAGACTACTGTTCTCATTTTGGACGTTATTCTCACAACGTTTCAGTCGATGTAACGTCCGACCTTCTTCAGGTGCATCTTGTCGAACTCTGGAATCTGTACGGAATTTTAAACGGAACTTTTTATTTAATCCACGCGTGTAGCTTTTTCTCGTACCATCAGCCATGACCTGGTAGAAGTCTGAAATAATTTGTGATTCTATTCTTAATATCGTCTGTTCTGAGGAAACTTCAGCATCCCACCCAATAGACCGGTATTGTCTGGGCCTTCGGGTCTTGATTTACGCCGGTCTATCGGCGGTTGTCCGTCCTGTGCAGTTCTAGGAGGTGCACCTTCCCAGGCTTTGCCTTCTCACCCTTTGAGAAGGAGTTAGTTTATTGCTAATCGCCGAGGAATGCCGACGGGGCTGCCCAGGTAATTTTTAAATGACTAGAGCGCTCAAATTCTCGAGCGCTGGTTTTTCAAATCCCACTTTCCCGACCTTGTGTCACATCTTACCTTGATGGAGGAAGATACATAACTTCAGCATCCAGAAGACTGTTACTTAGAACTGATTATTACTTAGCACTTTTATCCGTTGTACCATGCGTACTTGCAGACAGTTCTAGTATGAATTTTAGTAGCCTTAAATTTATTCTTGTTTTAGATATGCCTCTGTGTAGCTTAATTGCCATAAATATATTTTCATACTTTACTATATATATTTTTTTCTTTAAATTTAACTGTCTTTGCAAACTCACTTTTTCCTGATTCAAACATTTAACCCAATCTCAGTTAATGACCCAACGAGTCGCATTTTTCCTAGTTAAAGAATAAATGTGAAGTTTAGTGACTGTTTACAATTATGTGGATACAAATCAATGATTGTGTCATGCTAAGTAAGATTAAGAAAACCAGCCCTTCCATTACCCCCCCCTCTTTCTCTCTCTCTCTCTCTCTCTCTCTCACTCATTCACTCACTCACACACACACACACCCCAAAAAAACAAAAAAGAAAAGGCCAAATGTTGGATCCATATGCAAATAAATATCAGTGCAAATAAAGAACACATTTAAGAAAAAGAAAAAAACTAAAAATCTTTAATAAAAAGAAGAAAAAACAGAAAAATATCTAAAGGAATGGAAGTTAAAACAAGAAAAGAAAACGGAAGATTAAGAATGTCAGGTAAAAAAATTAATCAGTTTCTGACGTCATATGTAATTCTTTAGTCAAATGTGACATTTCTTTTTATTGACATTTTAAATTAATTAAATCCGGTGGAAAAAAATCGGGGGATAAAGAATGAATTAATTAAAGTAATTAAACAAAAATTGATTAAACTGATAATAATACATTTGTTATTAAATAATTAAGTGATATATATAGTCGAAAACAAAAATGATCCCCGTTGGGTCACCCATTAAGCTCGGATTAGATTGTTTAAATCAGATAAAGTGAGTTTGCAAAGTCTGTTAAAAATAAAAAAGACAACATCTAGAATGAGTCTGTTTCTGTTCGCTATATCCCTCCCCCCCTCTCTCTCCAGCTAGGGTTTAAATAATATAACTACCCTGGTGATATTGCATATTATTTGTATTATTCGGACTACTGTTTTCATCTTGGATTTTATTCTCACAACGTTTCGGCCGATGTAACCTCCGACCTTCTTCAGGTGTATCTTGGCGAACTCAGGTATTCGGCAGTCTGCAAGGACCCGTCGCATAACAAATGAAGTGCTAAGTAAAATTCAGTTCTAAGTGACACTCTTCTGGAGGTGGAAGGTTCAATCCTCAGTGCGGGTAATACTAGTAATACAATTGCGAATTACTTAAGACTTTTACCCAGTCATGGCTGACAGAACGAGAGCATGCTACTCCCGTGGATTAAATAAAGGGTTCCATTCGAAATTTCGTACAGATTTCCGAGTTCGACAGAAAGATTCCTGAGTTCGACAAGATGCACCTGAAGAAGGTCGGAGGTTACATCAGCTGAAATCGTGTGAGAATAACACTCAAGATGAGAACAGTAGTCCTAATAACCCAAATAATACAAAATTTCAATTCTGGTAATATTCTCTTTTGTTTATAATATACTATTCCAATCGTTTTATTCTTTTGTTTCTTACCTTCAACTGTTAATAAACAGAGAGAGAGACACGGAAGCGAGAGTGATAGATATCGTTTAAAATAAGAGCGGGAGGTTCAAACAATATACAGTGAGAGCGGGTGAAAGTGATGAATATAAAAATAGTAAAAAATGGCTCACTTGGTGAGTTAATTGCAAATTACGGCTAATTAGAACAATTAAAATGGATTTCTTTTCAAACCTAACTCAATCCCAAAACTGGTAAATATTTTAGCATGTATTTTGTGTGATTAAAATATAGAGGAATAAAGCTTACAGGAAGCAAACGTTGATTAACTCAGCTTTAGTAGAATAAAAGATATCAATAATAAACAATCTGTTTAAATATAGAAAAGATTCTTTGAGTGTCAGGAAAACTTGGTGCCATTTTATCACCAGTAGGAAATATTAGTTACTTTTAGTTTAAAATCTTCAAATAATGATCTCTTATATATCATGTATATCTCCATATATTAATATTTGATCTCTGATACTACACTGTTAACGTAAGAAAATCCGTTTATTTTTTCTGGCTAGTAAGTCTGGTGCCAGAAGACCACTTGGTTTCATTGAGATAATTGGTAAAAATGATGTAACTTAAATAAGGCAGAAATTCTTCTTTTTTTATGTATACTTATAACTATTCTAAGAACAAAAACAACAATAAAAAAAACTATGTATGTTTATAATTATTTTTAGAACAAAAAAAAAGTATTCTTTGTCTAATGATAAAGATTACTTGTTTTTGTTCTAAGAATAATTATAAATATACATGAAAAAATATTTTTTTAAACCAATTAAATTAGTTTAGAAAATTGGTAAAAATTAAATTACTTAATTAAGTAAAACATTATTTGTTATATTTTTTCATGTATACTGACTATTATTTTTTTAGACAAGACATGAAGCCACTTGATGTAAGGAGCTAAAAAATACTACTTCAAAGTCAAAAACTAGCCAACAATAAGTGTTTGAAGGATAGATTCCGACTCAGAAAACAGCAATTCTTCCCCCTTTGTCGGAAACATCGCTCATGAAATGTGAGGACTAAAGGACAAAATGATGGAAGTGAGAGTAACAAGGCTGCCGAAAGTAAACCCACGGTCCACTAACATTGAATTACTTAAATATAACAATTACTATTACATTTTTATTATATATACTTAATGTTATTTTTAAGCC
>OY744525.1:74761843-75086843 GCA_963556195.1 Sepiola atlantica | reverse complement strand
AAAGAAAAATGTCACTCAATAAAACAAATAAGGTTGCACACAATGTGTGAGGAAAAAATTGAATTTCAAAAATGAATTTACTTGTAATATTTCATTCGTTAGAAAGCCATTAAAATTAAAAATGTTTCTGCTACAGAATTGTTAAATTTATTTTAAACGGATTGGATTGTTTTATTCGATTCATGGGAACTAACTCGTATTTTATTTTCTTATATTTGAGCTCTGGTATTTATCAGCTATTTTTATAAATTATTAAATTAAAAAAATACCATCTTGTGGATAGTAGTCTGTTCAGATATTCATAACAGTTGGTCAAAATATCTGTGTGCTACACACGGCTACGTGTGTTATGGGATAATGAAATATGGTTAATATTTGAATTACAATATAAAAATTATATATATATATATATATATATAAAATTGAAATATAAGCCAAATTAGCAATACAAGATTAATTTATTATTATTTTTTTTTGTCTTACATTAATTCTATCGATTACGGAATAAAATTCCTTCTTCAGGGGTGACCAGTATTGAGTCATTTTTTTTTTTTCATCAAAAAAACAAGAATAAAGAAACTTATTTCTTTGTTAATTTGATAAACGTCTTTGATGGTACGACGTCATCGCCGTGCTGTTATGAAAGGCGGGTAGAATTCAAAAACCGGTGTCGAACGAGAAATGCGTTGGCACGCTGTCAAGTAATGTGTGCGTTTATCGTTCAAGTTTCAAAGTATTGCATGGAAAGTTAATAAAATTGAAATATAAGCCAAATTAGCAAGACAAGATTAATTTATTATTTTTTTTTTTTCTTACATTAATCCTATCGATTACGGAATAAAATTCCTTCTTCAGGGGTGACCAGTATTGAGTCATTTTTTTTTTTTTTTTTCATACAAGCTGTATTCTCGGGTAGAGTGATTAGAGAAAAAGAATTCAAAATTTCAAAATATAGTTATACTTACTTTTTTTAATAAGATTCAAAAATTCGTTTTAGTTTTCCCTTATTGTATTTTTTATTTCAATAAAAACGTTCGATAAATAGTAAAAAAGACAATAATTCAATGTGTATTTATCAAAGTTAAGTATAGACAAGAAACATGCACAAAGATATTATTGTTAAGCCATCCTCTAAAATAATCAAATTCTGCCCAATTTTAACAATCGTTACTAATTATCACGGTGTTGTCTCACCGTTCAACTCATTAACTTTTATCCTCGAGTGGCCGTTGGGCCTTGATAAGTGGTGACATCTTCGTAAAAAAGAAAGACACACGAGATCTTGTCTGATAGTTTTATTAAGCAAAAATTAGGAATTGCGAAATCTAAGTAAAAAGGAAAGTCTGATACCCTTTTTTTTTTATTGCTTATCCTTACAAATTGTCGTCGGCATATCCGAGTATCAAATTCTGTCGTCTGTCTGTTATCCTCGTGACGTGCTGTTTTTCTCCACATGTTCCGGTCCCTAGTTGTTTGTTCCCACGAGGACGCATCTATGTTGGCTAGGGTGCGCTTCAACTGGTCTTCTTAAACTTAGCTTTATATTCAAGAAAACAACTAGAAAACATGTTCCCAACATATTTTGAAACTTCTATGTCCTAGAAAACCACTGTTATTACAGAAGAAAGAAACTTCCCGAAAATGGCAAAATCTGACAGGTCCGCGTACACGAGAATTTTCGATTTTTTAAAATTTCAATTTTCTTCTTTAATTTAGGTTAATATTAAAGAAAACAACTAGCAAACATGTTCCCAACATATTTTGAAACTTCTATGTGCTAGAAAACAAGGGTATCACAGTAGAAAGAAACTTGCTAAAAATGGCAAAATCTAACAGGTCCGCATACACGAGAATTTTCGATTTTTTGAAATTTCAATTTTTTGAAATTTCAATTTTCTTCTTTAATTTAGGTTTATATTCAAGAAAACAACTAGAAAACATGTTCCTAACATATTTTGAAAGTTCTATGTGCTAGAAAACAAGGGTTATCACAGTAGAAAGAAACTTGCTGAAAATGGCAAAATCTGACATGTCCGCATACACGAGAATTTTCTATTTTTTAAATTTCAATTTTCTACTTTAATTTAGGTTTATTTTCAAGAAAACAACTAGAAAACATGTTCCCAACATATTTTGAAACTTCTATGTCCTAGAAAACAAGGGTTATCACAGTAGAAAGAAACTTGCTAAAATTGGCAAAATCTTACACTAGAATTTTCGATTTTTTTAAATTTCAATTTTCTTCTTTAATTTAGGTTTATATTCAAGTAAACAATTAGAAAACATGTTCCCAACATATTTTGAAACATCTGTGTCCTAGAAAACCAGTGTTATTACAGAAGAAAGAAACTTGCTGAAAATGGCAAAATCTGACATGTCCGCGTGCACGAGAATTTTCGATTTTTTGAAATTTCAATTTTCTACTTTTATTTAGGTTTATTTTCAAGAAAACAACTAGTAAACATGTTCCCAACATATTTTGAAACTTCTATGTCAGGACTCCTTGTGGTCTGGTCCCGTTGGGAAGCTTGCCATAGAGCATTTTCTTGGAGAGTCTGGATAGATCCATTCTGTGTATATGGCCTGCCCAGCAGATGCGATGGTGGCCTCAATGCTAGTCACTGAGGATTGATGCAAAATTTCTGTGTAAGGTGTTTCGCACGCATATAGAAGTGTGGATAGAACTATTGCCCGGAAGACCATGATTTTAGTGGCCATCGTCAGTGCATAGTTGTTGAATACACGGCAGTTTAATCGACTAAATGCGAAATAGGCTGCCCTGATCCTGTTCTCCACATATTTCTTACATGTAGGAGTAGATGTTAAGATGCTCCCTAGGTATGAAAACTGATCCACTTCCTCTAGTGGTTGGTCATTTACAATGGTGTTAGTGTTTGGGGGCAGAAGACCAGGTGGATGTTGGTCGAGTCTCTTGGTCTTGTCTGTATTCACTTGCATCCCAAAACGTCCGTAGGCTGTGTTGTGTGTACCCGCTAACGTCTGGAAGTCCTCTGTTGTCTGACCTGGGGTGGTATTGTCGTCAGCATACTGCAGTTCCCGTACTGAACACATGGTTGTCCTAGTTCTGGCACGAAGTCGAGCGAGGTTGAAAACGCCTCCATCCGTGCAGAAATGAAGGTTGATTGAGGGTGTATCTGGGGGAATCTCATTAAGTATTGTGCAGTACTTAATTACAAATTGTAGGCAAACATTAAAAACAATTGTTTTTAGTTAAACTTGTTATGGTGGAAATAAATAAACTATATCTAAAAAAATCAAGTCAATGCAATAATTTCTAAAAAGTAGGAAAGTTTTTTTACTCTTCTAAAAAGAAAGATTGTGTCAATGATGAAAATATTCGAAGTAGAAAAAAAAGATAACATGTTAGAAATGATCGCTGACAATATTACATAAATGCATTCATTAGTGTGTATACTAATGTTTTCAATATAAGACAAAGATATAAACAAATATATTTAATTAAATATCATCTGCATTTGTGTAATAATTGGCTACGGCAATTTCATGTTCGTACGTATGTTCTCAGCTCCACCCCTTCTTTAAAAGATGGGATTGCCGAAGATGCAATATGAAAAAATGTTTTTATTAAATTCCATCTGATTTCACTAATGTGTATAAACACTTTCTTGCTCTTGGGACTAGGATCAAAGTGTAGTATCTGTTCTGTCCAAAGAGGGTACAATAATATTGTGGAGGGTTTCGAAGATAGACCCCCCACCCAACCAGATATATTCTGGAACTGCATTAACTAGAGTACTTAGTGTGTGTTCAGTTTGAAGAAACGTGGTACAATAATAATGTGGGGTCTGGGTTCACACACACAGGATGTCCATAGAATAGAAATATTTTTAAGTACGGCATGAATATACAACAGATGAAGGATACAACTGTCGAATTTCCACAGGTACCGCTAGTTTGTATAAATAAGGGAGAAAAAGTAAACCTCTCTGTGTGAGCATTAAGCAAGATGCGAGGTAGAAAGAATGTGTGTGCTTGTGTTCATTAAGTCATTCTGTTATACACCTTACACTAATTTTACATGTTTGTTATACCAATTTTATATTGTAATCCAGCACTGCATGTTCGTAAACGTTAAAAAGAAAAGTTAATTTTTTAGTTTAATTTCTTTTGTCAATTGTAATATTTTATACAGTAGACGTTTTAAATTTATGTTTACAAAAACGCTTTAACTTAAAAAAATT
Organism: Sepiola atlantica; assembly: GCA_963556195.1. Classification (NCBI taxonomy): domain Eukaryota; kingdom Metazoa; phylum Mollusca; class Cephalopoda; order Sepiida; family Sepiolidae; genus Sepiola; species Sepiola atlantica. The sequence goes on along the minus strand of OY744525.1, from coordinate 75,082,620 downwards.
ACTTTAGATGCTTAAAGAACGTTTTAATTTAATAAACCTAATGAAGGCAATTTTGTAATAAGAAAATAGGATTAATGAGTACACGAGCAAACCGAAAAACCGCTTGCAACATTACTTGAAGACAACATTATAATTAGATGTTATAAGTGAAATAACCTTAAGAAAATAAATATGCTAATATTTTTTTTAATTATATTTTTTATATAAAATAGGACAGATATAGAGCCATATAGAAATTTCTGTTTATTAAGTTTGTAAGCGCTTGGTGTTTTTAGGCCATAAACGGAAAATTCTTCTAATCTAATAATCTACTTCGACGGGATAAGTATTTTTTGAAAGAACCTGGAATGAAATACATTTTTTCTTGCAAAGAACGTAGTAGAAAGAACAACACAAATTGACTAGTTAGAATCAAATATCGATTAGCAGATGTAATACTATTTAGGTCTAAATTCGCGAATCAGACTAATTTTTCGTTATATTCTCACCTATTTTTGAATGGGATTGATTGGTCACCTTAAATTATAGTTTTTTTTTAAATCCTGAAATAAAATAATGGAATTTGTTTTTTAAATCTTAAAAAGAGACCTTTAATTAAAAACTAGCCACCATGTATGAATGATCATTATTGTTATTAAAATCTTGTTATCTTTGCATAGAAATTGTTAAATTCTATAGAAAAAAAAACCTCTTTCTTATTTGGACTTTGCAAAGGTTCTGCGTTGTCTCAGAAGGCCATCTTCCGAGGAATTACCTTTTCCTTCGGGAGGGGGGGGGGTTATTACTGGTTGCTTGAGGCTTTTAATCAGGCTATTTTTATAATCATCCTTGAGAGAACTGAATTCCCCTCAACTATAAAGCGATACCACATGTAACTTTGCTGGTAAATATATTTTGCGAACTTTAAAATTTTGCAGTTTCAATTTTTTAATTTTTTAATTTTAATTCTTTACCATTTTGTTTTCTTATTCAGATTCCTCTACGAAATGAATGATAAAATGGACCATTCAAAGTTTTAATTGCAGGTCAGTTTTAAGACTTTAAACTTCCGATTACAGTTTTATTTCAAGACTAAAAATAAAATTGAGTACTAATAATCACTTTTACCCAAGATGTGTGAAATTTCTATATTAATAAAACAATTTGACAAATTTCTATATTAATAAAACAATTTGACAACTTCATGTGGGTGTGTGTGTACTTCTCGCTTCTAAGTAACTCTGATAATTACACATTAAATTATTATTTACTATTAGCCATATATTTATTGAAATCAAAAATGAAATATAAAAAATCCTATTTAAAATAAAAATTGAGAAATTAGAGCCACCAACCAGGTCAGATATTTTTCTTTTTTTTGTTAATAGTTGTAAAAAAAGAATCAATTACTTTGTGACCCTTCGAAATTTAAAAGGAATTTTAGTTTGAATTATTTGTATTATTCAGACTACTGTTCCCATTTTGGACGTTATTCTCACAACGTTTCAGTCGATGTAACGTCCGACCTTCTTCAGGTGCATCTTGTCGAACTCATGAATCTGTACGGAATTTTAAACGGAACTTTTTGTTTAATCCACGCGTGTAGCTTTTTCTCGTACCATCAGCCATGACCTGGTAGAAGTCTGAAATAATTTGTGATTCTATTCTTAATATCGTCTGTTCTGAGGAAACTTCAGCATCCCACCCAATAGACCGGTATTGTCTGGGCCTTCGGGTCTTGATTTACGCCGGTCTATCGGCGGTTGTCCGTCCTGTGCAGTTCTAGGAGGTGCACCCTCCCAGGCTTTGCCTTCTCACCCTTTGAGAAGGAGTTAGTTTATTGCTAATCGCCTGAGGCGCCCCTACCGGGGAATGCCGACGGGGTTGCCCAGGTAATTTTTAAATGACCAGAGCGCTCAAATTCTCGAGCGCTGGTTTTTCAAATCCCACTTTCCCGACCTTGTGTCACATCTTACCTTGATGGAGGAAGATAAATAACTTCAGCATCCAGAAGACTGTTACTTAGAACTGATTATTACTTAGCACTTTTATCCATTGTACCATGCGTACTTGCAGACAGTTCTAGTATGAATTTTAGTAGCCTTAAATTTATTCTTGTTTTAGATATGCCTCTGTGTAGCTCAATTGCCATAAATATATTTTCATACTTTACTATATATATTTTTTTCTTTAAATTTAACTGTCTTTGCAAACTCACTTTTTCCTGATTCAAACATTTAACTCAATCTCAGTTAGTGACCCAACGAGTCGCATTTTTCCTAGTTAAAGAATAAATGTGAAGTTTAGTGACTGTTTACAATTATGTGGATACAAATCAATGATTGTGTAATGCTAAGTAAGATTAAGAAAACCAGCCCTTCCAATACCCCCCTCTCTCTCACTCATTCACACACACACACACCCAAAAAAAAAACAAAAAAAAACGGTCAAATGTTGGATCCATATGCAAATAAATATCAGTGCAAATAAAGAACACATTTAAGAAAAAGAAAAAACTAAAAATCTGTAATAAAAAGAAGAAAAAACAGAAAAATATCTAAAGGAATAGAAGTTAAAACAAGAAAAGAAAACGGAAGATTAAGAATGTCAGGTAAAAAATTAATCAGTTTCTGACGTCATATGTAATTCTTTAGTCAAATGTGACATTTCTTTTTATTGACATTTGAAATTAATTAAATCCGGTGGAAAAAAATCGTGGGATAAAGAATAAATGAATTAAAGTAATTAAACAAAAATTGATTAAACTGATAATAATACATTTGTTATTAAATAATTAAGTGGTATATATAGTCGAAAACAAAAATGATCCCCGTTGGGTCACCCATTAAGCTCGGATTAGATTGCTTAAATCAAATAAAGTGAGTTTGCAAAGTCTGTTAAAAATAAAAAAGACAAAATCTAGAATGAGTCTGTTTCTGTTCGCTATATCCCTCTCCCCCTCTCTCTCCAGCTAGGGTTTAAATAATATAACTATCCCTGGTGATATTGCATATTATTTGTATTATTCGGACTACTGTTTTCATCTTGGATTTTATTCTCATAACGTTTCGGCCGATGTAACCTCCGACCTTCTTCAGGTGTATCTTGGTGAACTCAGGTATTCGGCAGTCTGCAAGGACCCGTCGCATAACAAATAAAGTGCTAAGTAAAATTCAGTTCTAAGTGACACTCTTTTGGAGGTTGAAGGTTCAATCCTCAGTGCGGGTAATACTAAGAATACAATTGCGAATTACTTAAGACTTCTACTCAGTCATGGCTGACAGAACGAGAGCATGCTACTCCCGTGGATTAAATAAAGGGTTCCGTTCGAAATTTCGTACAGATTCCCGAGTTCGACAGAAAGATTCCTGAGTTCAACAAGATGCACCTGAAGAAGGTTGGAGGTTACATCAGCTGAAATCGTGTGAGAATAACACTCAAGATGAGAACAGTAGTCTGAATAATCCAAATAATACAAAATTTCAATTCTGGTAATATTCTCTTTTGTTTATAATATACTATTCCAATCGTTTTATTCTTTTCTTTCTTAACTTCAACTGTTAATAAACAGAGAGAGAAAGAGAGACACGGAAGCGAGAGTGATAGATACCGTTTAAAATAATCAAACAATATACAGTGAGAGCGGGTGAAAGTGATGGATATAAAAATAGTTAAATATGGCTCACTTGGTGAGTTAATTGCAAATTACGGCTAATTAGAACAATTAAAATGGATTTCTTTCCAAACCTAACTCAATCCCAAAACTGGTGAATATTTTAGCATGTATTTTGTGTGATTAAAATATAGAGGAATAAAGCTTACAGGAAGCAAACGTTGATTAACTCAGCTTTAGTAGAATAAAAGATATCAATTATAAACAATCTGTTTAAATATAGAAAAGATTCTTTGAGTGTCAGGAAAACTTGGTGCCATTTTATCACCAGTAGGAAATATTAGTTACTTTTAGTTTAAAATCTTCAAATAATGATCTCTTATATATCATGTATATCTCCATATATTAATATTTGATCTCTAATACTACACTGTTAACGTAAGAAAATTTGTTTATTTTTTCTGGCTAGTAAGTCTGGTGCCAGAAGACCACTTGGTTTCATTGAGATAATTGGTAAAAATGATGTAACTTAAATAAGGCAGAAATTCTTCTTTTTTTTTATGTATACTTATAACTATTCTAAGAACAAAAACAACAATAAAAAAAACTATGTATGTTTATAATTATTTTTAGAACAAAAAAAAGTATTCTTTGTCTAATGATAAAGATTACTTGTTTTTGTTCTAAGAATAATTATAAATATACATGAAAAAATATTTTTTTAAACCAATTAAATTAGTTTAGAAAATTGGTAAAAATTAAATTACTTAATTAAATAAAACATTATTTGTTATATTTTTTCATGTATACTGACTATTATTTTTTTAGACAAGACATGAAGCCACTTGATGTAAGGAGCTAAAAAACTACTACTTCAAAGTCAAAAACTAGCCAACAATAAGTGTTTGATGGATAGATTCCGACTCAGAAAACAGCAATTCTTCCCCCTTTGTCGAAAACATCGCTCATGAAATGTGAGGACTAAAGAATAAAATAAGGGAAGTGAGAGTAACAAGGCTGCCGAAAGTTAACCCAAGGTCCACTAACATTGAATTACTTAAATATAACAATTACTATTACATTTTTGTTATATATACTTAATGTTATTTTTAAGCCATTAGGGTTAATTAAAACATAAAATTATTCGAATAGAATATGAATTCTTATATTTTTTTCATATATATGGTAGTTGGAAAAATTGATAAAAATTAGGTTACTTAAATAACATATGAATACTTATATATTTTTCATGTATTTTTACAATAATTCTGGGATCATTAACGTTAGTTGAGAAAACTGGTAAAAATTAAGTTACCTTAATAAAACACATTTTTATATATTTTATGTATACTTACTATTATTTGAAGAGTTAGAATTCAAGATGCAATAAATTTAATCTGTTTAAATTGAGACATTAAATAATAAAAGGACGAACACATTAAATCTAGACATCGGCTAAAAGCTTATTTTAATTGAAAACAAAAAAATAAATTATGCCGATATTATGTAAAACATGATTTTAGGGTTTCGTAGAATGTTGAAATGCAACACTTTTTTTTTGCAATTTTGAAAATGGTGTTTATCGCATTTTTCATTTTAAGTCTTCAATTTTTAACCAAAAACATGTATTCTTAATTATTATTCTGAGATTATTTGAAAAAATTGGTAATAATTTTTAACAATTAAATTACTTCAATAAAACATTAATACTTACATCTTTTATTTGCATAATTACTGTTAGTCTCAGACCATTTGGATTAGTTGGTAAAATTTTAGTTAATAAAAAAATAATCAGATTGTTTATAATTTTGTCATGTATTCTTAATAATTCTTTTGGACCACTTAGGTTAATTGAGATCATTGATAGCAAAATTTAAGACATTTAAATAAAATATAAATACATATAGGGTTTTCATGTATACATCCTATTATTCTGAGATTTGAGGTGAATGATCAAAAAGTTACTCATGGACAAATGACAAACGGAATGGAATAAAGACAAAATAATAAACTCCATACTATCCAAGCAGACGTCAAAGAATGGCAAAATGGATATAGGAAATAAGAAAATATGAATCATTATTAGCCCGTCTCCGAATTGGCGGCACTCATATTACCCCCAAATACATACTCAAAAATGAAGGTCCGCCTATGTGTTATACATGTAATGAACAATATACAGTGGAACACATACTATAAAATGTAATAAATTTAAATCTAATATGTGAAAAATATTACCCAGCAGACAATATGAATAAATTAGTTTACAAGATCGATCCAAATAAAATAATAAACTTTCTTAAGGAAATTAAAACACATTCAAATTAAAAAAAAAAAAATAATAATAATCTACAACTGAACTTCATACAAAAATCATACAACATAATATCCAATCAAATCTTCTTGGCATAAAATGACCTAACAATGGTCAATATGCCGTTAAACCAACCAATCAAATCAAAATGATTTAGTTGAAAAAATTGGTAAACATTAAATCACTTAAATAATATGAATTTTTATATTTTTATGGATACTTCATTCTGGGACTATTTCAAATAATTAAGAAATTTAGTACCAATTAAAAATTACTTAAATAAAATATGAATTCTATTTTTTCATGTATATTTAATACTAGCAAAAACTACCTGCCCTCTGGGCGGCAATTACTGACGCTGTAGTCTTCTTTGCAGAAACCAAAGAAGTAATTTTCATTTGACATTTTGGTAATTTAGAAGAAAATTTTTAAAATGATGATTTTCATAGTGTTATTTGATATATTTCAATATGGGGGAAATATGCTGTGCATGAAAATCGTCAAATTTTGTTTTTTAGGAAAAAACAACAAAAATGTCAATTTATATGGTCTTTAAGATATTCAACGTCGATAAATTTTATTTTGTTTCAGCATAAAAATTAAAATGAATTCCCCATTAAAACTGGTTATATAATGAAATGAATAAACATAAGGGTGGAACGTCAATTGGTCAAATACTCCACTTTTATATTACTTAGTAATTCGAAATGAGTACTTTGTACTTTTCGCCTTTATTATAAAAGAAAGAAAAATATGTAAATAATATTAAAGAAAAATACTTTTTTGTAATTTAGAAAGATTAGAGGAGGTTTATTTCTTTTCTATGACAAATCATCATCATCATCATCATCATCATCATCATCATCATCATCATCATTATCATCACTACCAACATGTTAACTCCTTGGCCTTTTAGCTAGGAGCAAAATGTAGTATCTGTACTGAATCTTCACTTAGTTTTTACGTTCTCTGTTAGTGAAGGAGAAATCCTTCTAGACCGAGGCAATTAAAATTTTTGTTCCAATTCAGAGTGCCCAATTTAGGGGAGCTAGATTCTCCCCACGTTAATTATTGAAATTGTGCCTAACTCTAAATAGGAACAACAACAACAGATTTATTAAAAAAATAATAAACGCATGTATTTAATTATTAACATATTAGAAAATATTAATTTTTATTAAAATAAATAAATATGCAAATGAGAGGCTGATATCATGATGAACGAACTACATATGCTGACCCCCCCCCCCCTCCAAAGGAGGGGTTAATGATGCCTGGGAGGATGATATCATGACAACAGAATAGATAGTACACTAACTCCCCCCACACACAAAACTGGTAATCCTGAGGAAATGGTATCGTGAGGAACGAATGTATACTGTACGCCCCCCCCCCCCCGAAGAGGAGGTAATGCCTGGGGGGAATGTATCATGACGAATGAAAATATACTACAGAGAATTAAATAAGCATAAACCGTTTTAATGTCAATATAGTTAGAATAGGTGGAAAAAACTTTTGCATTTATTTATTTATTTAGATAACATTAAAAACCGTGGCAAGTTTCATTGTCCACGTGAAACGCTTAAATGAAAATTGGCTGGAAAAATATAGTCGCCATCTTTATAAACAAAGATGAATATGCTGGCTAAGGAAGAACGATAACTTTCATAATTTTCTAGTTAAAAAAGACATGTTTATTATAAACTTGAGTTATCGTTTTTCCTTAGCTAGTATTATGGTAAACGAACATATGACAAACGATAATATCATGATGAACGAACAATACTTCCCTCCACCCAAAAAGGAGGAAGTCATTCTTGCGTGGACGGTCTTATGAGAACAGAACCGATACTACACTACCCCCACCCCCTTAAAAGATATTCTGACGAAATCGAGTCTTGGGGATTTTTCATTCTGGGAGAATTCCCCCCACACACACCCTTAAAACGGGGAAAGTGATTCCTAGGAGGACAGTTTTATGACAACAGAACTGATACTACACTACACCACCCATTAAAAAATATTCCAATTTAATCAATTTTTTTTTTAATTTAAAAATGCCTAGTCACAAAAAAAAATATTTTTTATGGTTCCGTGGCCTTTTGGCTAAGATCAAAGTGTAGTATCTGTTCGACATCACAGCGATATTTGAGACTTTACTTGAAAATGAAATCCTAAATAAGTTTTTAAACGCTTTCATTTTTTTAATAAAATCTCTTTATTATATTTTATTTATAATTATAATAATAGTGCTATCGATAAAACGATTGTGTATGTAGAAGAAAATTTGACAATACAAAGTATATTACAGAATATTAATTTATTAAAAACTTAAAAATAAATAAATATGCAACTAAGCAAAATCGAAATTTGTTTGAGTGAGTATGAGATGCCTATATAAAGGGTATTTCAATATATGCTTAAAAACACTTTTGTAAATACCATTTTCTTTTTGTAAATATCAAAAAGACTTGTGTTTAAAACACTTTGTACATAATTTGATACATCTGGGGAATTTTAAATAGATTAAGTCCATAGAGTGAATGTGGTATTGTGGTGACAGAAACTAGCATAGGGAATAGACAAGTGGACGACCCCCGACCCTCTTCCCAACTCTTTTTGGCCTTGTGCCACATCTTTTTTGAATTATAATCCATTGTAATTTTAAGAGATAAATAAAATCATTAGAATCAAATAATATTAACGTGTTTTGATATTAATATAGTTAGGATAGATGAAAAAAAAAAACTTTCCCATTTATTCATGTAGATTAATATTAGACCAGTTGAGTTATTTGAGAAAATTTGTAATAGTTAAAATATGAATTCTTATATTGTTTTTATGTATGTTTACTATTATTCTTAAGAGGCAGATGTTTTGCCTAACTATTTTTTCAAGGAAGTAATTTTATGGCGTATTATATGAAATAAATAAAGGCTAGATTTTAAATAAGTTTAAAATACGAGATTTTACATAAACTCTAAAACGAATTAACGTTATACAAGGTTTATTCACGTTTTTTCGAAAAAATAATCAAAGTTTTGTACATTTGTATCTTGACAAGTATAAATGAAGTTAAATGAAAAAGATTTTTAAAAATTACAATCTTTAAAAAAGAATAGTAAATTTTAAATTGAAAAATGAACATTATTTCATAGTGAATTTCATCATTTAATTAAAACTGGAAAAATATTGTTCAAAAGATTGTTAAAAAATATTGTTCAAAATATTGTTCGAAAACATTGAAGAAAAAAGTTATATTTTTAGTTATTTCTGAGCCTATTTTGAATAATAATAAAATAGTCATAATAATATAATCAATAAATATTTTGTTTAAAAATGTTCATACATTTATTTATTCATTTTATTTTGTCTTAAAAAAGATTTTTTTTAAAAACGTTTTCTTTCAAATTGGACAAAAAATGACGAAAAAGAGCCGTGACTAATAACTAACTTAGCTATTTCTATATTAATAAAATGATGTTACCATTTCTTGTGCGTCTGTGTGGGTGCATAGTAATAATGACACAGGTAACAATGGCATGATAAAAATGGTACAAATCAAGAACATAAAGCAGTCATTTCCAACCTTTTTTTCAGGTGAACCTAATTATGGACCTCAAAACATAACTGCAATCGCACTAGTTTTCATTGTATACATATACAACTATACTATATATTAGTAGCTGTTGGATGTGTTTAAGTAATAATAAAATAAAACAAACGCAAGGTGAATTTTTAAAAAACTAGGGTTAGGGTTTAAATTTTAAATATTTTCATTTAGATATAATTTTCTTTTTAATTCGACAAACTTTTTAATGGTTTTCTTGTATGTATTGTATCCTAAATTTTGATAAACTCATTGTGTGATATTCATCTATATTTTCCCATGTGCCATTTTCCCCTATATATCCACTTGTGCCATTTTTACCTAAATCCATTTTTTGGGTGGTTTGCGAACCCATTTCAATAATGATAAAATAACCATAAGATTATCAGTAAACATTTTGTCTAAAAAATGTTCATACATTTTTGTCATGTTTTTTCCATTAAAAAAAAAAGTAGATAAGAAAATGTTAATACAAAAAACTATTTCTATATTAATAAAATTGCTACCACTTCTTGTGTTTGTGTGTGTTATTCTCACATCTGCGTGACTTACATCATTATCTTATTTAATAAAAAATGCAATAGATTAGAATATAAAACTGAACTTTAAAAAATTCCACCAGAATGCATTTTGATTTCTTCGTAAACAAGTCAGCCATTCTAAACCTATGTTAAAATTTGAAAAAAAAAAAAAGAATTACCCTTCAGAATTCAAAAGCATAGAAAGTCTTTAAAATTCTTATCAAATCCTTTTAGATTGAAGGTTTTGGAAGCTAATTACATTAATTAATTTTAGAAATAGAGATTAACAAAATTAGTGATACTTTTATTACGAATTTGGTTAATTTAATAATTTAATGGCTAAACGATACTGTAATAATTAAATTTAACTTTAAAAAAACATCATATTAAAAAAAACAATTTATTAAATAAAACAAAAACGCCATGGTTGAAAAAGAAAAAAAGAAAGCGAAACAAAACTGAAAGTGAAATGACTCCCGGGCAACACTGGGTAGGTTTAGCTAGTTTAATATAAGTTAAACTTACAATTGTAATTTTTGAATTGCAAAAAATAATCGTTCATTTATACAATAGTGGCATGATAGAAACTTAATATTCGACTTTGGTCTATAAACTTGAATATTAGCAAGAAATAACCTTTGCATAGACAGTTTAAAGGCTTCAAAATAACTTGAATTGTGCAGATCTACAGAGAAATTGCTGTTACAACCATTCATCATCATCATCATCATCATCATCATCGGTGTAACGTCCGTTTTACATGATGACATGTGTTAGACGGTTTTTAGAAATGTACTTCCAAACTAACCTATCTCTCGCCAGGTCTTTATTTATCCTTCTTTCTCTTAAGTCAGTCTTTCTCATTCCTTCCATGTTTCCTTTGACTTTCCCTACCACCTGACCTTGTTACCTCAACTGTTCTACATCTACTAACCCAAGAACTCACATCCATCCTGTCAGCATAGCTATACCACCAAAGTCTTCTGTTCTGCACATTGACATCCAAACTTTACTCATCTCCCTATACTGTCCAGATTTAAATTTTTTTCTGAGATCATCAGATCTAAGCCCATCTTTAAGACTCAAATTAAATATCCGTTGTATCATTCTCATATCATTTCTCTCAACTCTCACTGGCCAGGTTTTCACTTCCATACATCATCACACTGTGTACACATGTTTCATAGACTCTTCCCTTGGCCTTTTGGCTAGGAACAAGTGTAGTATCAGAGCAGATACTATACTTCATCTTTTCTTTCCCCTGTCAGTGAAGGAGAAATCCTTCTAGACTGAGGCAATTTAAATTTTTGCCCCAATCCAGAATGCCCCTTTTTGGGGAGTTGGGTTTTCCTGACATTAAAATCTGACCTTGTGTTTATTTCCTTGAATCGCCCATCTGTGGAACAAGATACCACGAGTCTGCTTTCCGACTGACTACAGCATGCTCAATCCTTTTCACTCTTATCCTCGAGTGATCCCCGGGCCTTGATAAGCAGTGACCCATAAGTACCAAAAAAAAATCAAGTTCTGCTCTCGTGGGGAGGTAAGTAAATAGGGACTCTTTCCTTGGTCGAGGATTCCAGAAACAGTGTTTACATTATAGTCTTCGTCATTCGAATGTGATTTTGAAGCCTTCTAGCTGTTAATTCGAAAGTAATTTCTGTCTATAATAATTAAAGTATGTGTACAGCAAAGTCAAGTATTATGGTTCACGTGTGCTTCTAAATAAAAAAATTTTTTAAAACAGTATTTTTGTGACCGTGCCACTATTGTATCAGAGAACCTGAGATTCCAATACAACCAATGAGTTGGACAAATGTCTCAATACTAATTATTAAACAATTAAACAGCAAACATGTCGACTATTAATCGCCATGCCATCTAATGCCAATAATGTTTGTTAAATAACAGATGTTAAAGCACATTTAAAACCACAGCAAAATGAATAAATAAAAGCATGAATATTTTTTGGTGCCGCTTTCGCTTGTTATCTACGTAGCATGAATCTATTTTGGTATGATATCTACACTTACATTGCAATCTACATCTCATGAATGTACTTTGTTATATGATCTATACCTCATATTGTTATCAACACGGTACAAGAGTAAGGAAAACCACGTTTATATTTATATTTTTAACAATTATTTAGTAGCAATTGGTGTCGAAAGGATGTGTGGTTAGAGAGCCTGGAACCCTAACCCTAATCTCAACCCAGAGACCATGCAACACTTCAGCCAATTATTCAACGAGAAGTCGCTGAGGGCTCAGTAATTTATTTCTTTGTAGATATCAAGCCAAAGTAGCACCTATGTTTTAAACAAAATATTACTGAAGTACCAGTGTACCTGTGCAAGCTAAAATTACAGCAAAACATTTATATCGATGTACCGTCTAAAATATATCGATATACCATCTAAAATGTCAGCAACTTATATATTGGTATACAAACTACATACTTACATTAAGATGGATATGAAATACATAGAATAAGAGGGTTTGCATTTACACACTTATCTATATAATCATACACTAAGGCATTTCATGTCCGTACGTACGTTATCACCTTTCACACACATTAAAAAGAGGAGATCGTCCGATCAACAAAGATGGTGATTGGTGATTAATATGATGTCACTTAGGTAAACAATTCCATCTTTACCCATTTTAAAATGAATTGTTCCCAAATCGAATTCTATCGTTCCGTCGACAAATAGAGTACAGTTTTAAATAAATACATTTCAGAAAGTGACATTCGTTTTATTGATTTGAAGAATATTTTGCTGACAATTATTTTGACGGTAAAGAGACGGAGAAAATGTATTGCTTTTAGAATAAAAATTGTTACAATTTTAAATAAATAAATGAGCAACATATTCGATTTATTTATTTATTTATTTATTTAAAGAATATCTATATGACAATGGCAATTATTTTTACGGTAAGAAGACAGAGAAAATTTATTGTTTTTAGAATAAAAATTGCTACAATTTTAAATAAATAAATGAGCAACATATTCGATTTATTTAAAGAATATTTAGATGACAATGGCAATTATTTCTTAAGAAAATGAGTCATATTTTTTTAATAGGAGTGACCCTGGCAGACATTTATTATTTAAAAAGGAATATTATTATTAACAGTAAATTATACAGATTGATGTAGAAAACAATGTGGATTTTCTATAGGATGCTGTTAGTTTATATACTCACAATAACTGTACCTATCCGGCGTTGCCCAGGAGCAATTGTAATTTCCTTTTTGTTTGGAATTTTTTTAAAGCAAGTTTTCTATTTTAATACTAACATAGTGTTTTATTTTTAAATCATATTTTGTATTCTATCAGAATAAAAGTAGAATATTTTTAACAGTTATACGAAAAAAATTATTATTAGTACTATTTACACTAATTTTAATCTTAGAGGAACTAATTACATAATCGCCTCTTGTTCTGGTGAAGCACACACCCTGAACAGGTTCAGTTGGCTTCCTGCGAAAGAGGAAGTTTCTCGGGATAATCAAATTTACAATCGGTCCCCAGTTGCACGTGTATCCTGCTCAGGTGGGATTTTTTTTTTAATGATGTTAGTTTTTGCATTTTTTTTGCAGGGTAGTGCCATTGTTCTCCCACATACAGTGTCTGATATGACCAAATGGTCACCGATCTGGTATTGATCAGGCTCAACATTGCTTAACTTCGGTGATTTTTTATTTTATTTTATTTTTTTTAACATAGTTCACCCCAGATAAGGCATGCCACCACTGTAGACGTAAGGGGCTACTGAGAAGAAAGAAAAGGGAGAAGGTTGGGGGGGGGGGGAGTCAACCTAAATTGGGATCTGTGCAGCGAGATGTCTGTTTACATTAGTTTTAAATTTCTGCATGTCAGTACCGTGGGGGAAACAGGGGGCAGGGAGGGAGAAGGAAGAAGCTATTTGAGTAGAAAGCTCTCCGGCATCTGGGGACCGCCACAGTGAATGGATGGGATTTAGTCGATTGTCGAGTTGGTCTAGTGAACTTACGACGAGGGGGCACAAGAGCAACCAATTCATCGGAGCACAATCCATTGAAGTATTTGTAAAACAAGCACAAGGATGTTACATTGCGGCGATGGGACAGGGACTGGAGCTTTGTTGACAGTGAGGGACCTATTAGGTTGGCGACTCTTTTTGTGAACCTTGTCAAGAAGGGAGAGACTAGTAGATGATGCACCAGCCCAGATGTGACAACAATACTCCATGCATGGGCGGAAAAAAAACACTGGTGTGTATATCTATCTTATCATTCGGTTTTGGTATTTGAGGGGCTGTGAGTATCCGGAATTCCAGGTTGGACAACACCAGGCAACGTCTCACACCTACTCTCCACTTTCTTGGCCTTTTGGCTAAGATCAAAGTGTAGTATCTGTTCCGATGGATACTGCCCCCCCATAGACTGGTATTGTCTTGCCCTTGGGGGCTTGATTTACGCCGGTCTATAGATTTGTCCTGTGCAGTTCTAGGAGGTCCACCCTCCCAAGCTTCACCTCCCCTCTTTGGGGAGGAGTAAGTTTATTGCTTACTGCCTGAGGCGCTCCTAACGGGGAATGCCAACGGACTGCCCAGGCAATTTTTAAACCCCAATTTTCCCGACTCGACCTTGGGTCATATCTTACTTGTGGGAGTAAGATAAAAACTGGCCTTATGCCTAACTCCTGGAGAGGAGTAAATCAATATTCTCCATTCAGTCTAATCCAAAGTGTTGAAACCAGTCATGTTGCAAGCAGTCACGCCACTTCATACGCACTCAACCCAGGTCTACCTTGGTCTTCCAATCACCCTCGTGCCTGAGGTATCCGTACGGCATGTTATTTAGTTGATGCAGGAGGTGGCACGCTGTACATGGCCAAAACCACCTGAGACGCTGAGTGTGTCTGGCATCACAAATCCCACCAATATCAAACTTCTGATAGAGCACGGCTGTCAACATCATAACTAATAATAATCGTGATAGAGTGCAATGTTTATTTCTTTTGTAATGACTTTCTTTCTATTGTATACGATCATTCAATCTATACGTTTAAAGTAACAATGCATGTAATAATTAATATCCACGATAAAAAGAAAACGATTGAATAATGCAAAGTAAAGAAATAATTCAACCAAACTACAGCCATTATGTTTGGTAAATATTCACGTATATGTTGCGTTTTTAATATGTAGCATGTAATGTATGATGTATATTACTGATTATTCAAGGGCGATTGTAATTGAAGGGGGTTGTTGGTTCCTTCCTTACATTTATCGCACGAAATGAATTGAACGAACAACAACCGAGTAACAGGCAACAAAAAAGGGTTTATTTAACAGAGGGTTGGAACTGTGTCCCAGTGAAGAAAAGAGGCTGCCGAGTCGTCAGCAAATATATTCCCAGTTGAGATGGCTGCTGCTGGAACGATGCAGGGGAAAGGCAGGTGAGAGATGCTTCTTTGTTGCTGGCCAATTTCTCTCTGCTGAATTCTTCAACTGACCAGGTGGTAGAAAATAGTCCATGAGGGGACAGTTGATATCAATACGCCCTGTAAGCCGATTGGTCAGCGTATGACCAATTTGCTCACAGGGGACGAGAAGAAATAGATCCTATTTCAGTCTGCTACACGATAACTCCGAATGTAAAAACGTGTTACCAGAGCTTTAGGAAGCCAAATAAGCATTGGCAAATATGAGCGTTTTTTTTTCTTTTCTGTAGACACCGTTTATGAAGGAAGGGGCACGTGACCTTAATCGGCAGCGAAAATTAAAAGTTTTCAGAAGTTACCTATTTGTTTCCAGGACGGATTCTATAGGAATAAAAACATAAATTCGTTTTTAAATTGATTTAGTAGTAATATACGAAAGAATGTAGTAGTAGAATTATTTACTATCATTAGACGAAATTTGCTGCGAAATAGCTTCCATCGAAAACTTACATTTTCTGCTGAAAATAAAGATAGTGACTCTGCAAAAGAAAACGTGGAAGCAAGTGATTTTTATTTACTCCTCGCGGAGTTAGGCACAAGGCCAGTTTTATCCTACTCCCACAAGTAAGATGTGACCCAAGATCGGGTCGGGAAAGTGGGGTTAAAAGCCAGCGCTCGAGAGGTGAGCACTCTGGCCATTTAAAAATTGCCTGGGCAGCCCCGTCGGCATTCCCCGGTAGGGGCGCCTCAGACAGTAAGCAATAAACTTACTCCTCCCCAAAGAGGGGAGGCGAAGCCTGGGAGGGTGGACCTCCTAGAACTGCACAGGACAGGCGTGCAGTATCCATCGGAACAGATACTACACTTTGATCTTAGCCAAGAGGCCGACCATTAGCGTGGAAGCAAGTGATTGGACAAGACCATACAGAGTGGAGTTTTTGGAGCAGTTGACCCACTGAACCGTGATGGCTGAAGAGTGATCTTGCGAAACATCGAAAAACGTCTGACCCCTGGACAAGGGAATAGTGACGTTAAATGAAGAGAGAGGGAGAGAGAGAGAAAGAGAGAGAGGGAGAGAGAGAGAGAGACTTTTGAAAAGTTGATTTTGGTTGTTATTCTTTCATGAATACCCAATAATTTCCTTAGAATAAAATTCTGAAGCAAATAAGCCTTTATTAACGAAGATGAAACAAAGAAGAATGAATATACTTTTTCTTTTGGAGGAGGGGGAGTTCAAACTTGCTAGTAATGTTTCCTAAACAGCCACCAATATCAATAGATCCTGGAGAGAAGGGACCACGAGTAATCGGACAGTACAATGGTGGTTTCAGAATTTCTGCGGTGGTAATGACTGCCTTGAGATGAAGAAGGTATAGGATGGCCACGAATTCTTGAACGTTAGAAAACGGTTGTTAGACAAAACTTATGTTAAAGTGTCGGAGAAATATCAGAAGGCCTTTTATGTCAGTATTTCAATGGTGTCCGACCATCTGAAGTAAATTGGTAAGATGAAAAGTTGGAAATTCGATTTGGGAACAATTCATTTTAAAATGGGAAAAGTTGGGAATTTCTGATCAGTGGATTCCGCATGAACCACCAGGATTGATGTTAGAATGTGAACTCGGTCATTATTTTCCGAACAACCGAATATATAAAGTATATAACAAAAATCGATACTAAACTAAATTAAAGCAAGACTGGAAATAATAGTTTTGTACGAAAACGGAAAAGTTAAGTGAAAGTACATAAGATGGCAGACAAAGAAAAATCAGATAATGTAACGGAACGCAGCAAATGAAGAAACGTGTTTCTTCTTAAATGTAAGAAATGAAGAGGACGTCTTTTGTTGGTAAAGAAAGGATACCAAGCTTGGCAGGTTTCAAGAAAACGGAGAGAGAGAGAGAGAGAGAGAGAGAGAGAGAGAGAGAGGCGACGCGCTTAACGCGTGTCGTATCATCGCTTCTTCTAGCTATGTATACTTGGCGTTGAAATTGGAAATGCACAAAAGCGGGGGGGGGGGGAGATAAAAATGGGCGGGAAAGAAAGGTTGTTCTTTTCTGTTTTTTTTTTCTTTGTTTGTTTTTATGTGAAATAACGATTTTTAAGGAGCAACGGAAGGCAGGAACAAACAGAAGGGAACAACTAAAAAGACACCCAGAGAAGAAGAAGATGGTGACAACCGGTATGAGAAGTGTTGGGAGATGGGTAGGGCAAAGCGTTGGTGAAGAATAAGAAGCTGTTTATTGTGTGTTTGAAGAACTAATGGAAAGACGATGTCTATTTATAGATTGAAACTTTGTCGGATCGAAGGAAC
This sequence comes from Sepiola atlantica, assembly GCA_963556195.1. Classification (NCBI taxonomy): domain Eukaryota; kingdom Metazoa; phylum Mollusca; class Cephalopoda; order Sepiida; family Sepiolidae; genus Sepiola; species Sepiola atlantica. Next base: position 75,064,832 of record OY744525.1, on the reverse strand, counting down.
ATGATTTCAGGTAAGGGTCGGTCTGGTGAATCGTAAGAGATATCGGCTACTAAAGATGACATCTCCAAATCAAAACTGGGTATTTTCTGGGTGTGGAGGTAATAGTTTTAAAAAGAGATTGATATCTATATATATATATATATGAAAAGTGAGAAAGAGGTTTGTAGTTTAGATATGATAGTGAAAGAGAGGAAGAGCAAGAAGAAATTATGAGAGAACGAATTGGGGGTTGTAAATGAAAGAAAAAGACAAGGAGAAAGAAAGACCGAAAAAAAAAACTAGGAGAAAGAACTGATGAGTTACATATTTGTTTTTTTGTTAATTATCTATGTACGTATACGTTTCGAGACTCATCAGAAAGAGATATGACTATTCACTACCGGTCATGCGATTCGAAACCCCAGGGTTGGAGTATTTTACAACTCAAATCCCGACATCTAGAACCACTGGGCCACCGCTGAATAGCGAATAAACAGTGATAATTTCAACACTTATCCGGCGACTTGACGTCATAAGAGCGTTCAACTTAATGAAAGGAACGATGCATTTATAGCTAGGGGCGTCATGCTGTGTTAATACTACACTTACAGTGCCCATCTAGAGGATTTTCTAGGAGCTACAAATAATAAATATATATATATATATATTTTATTATTTATGTACGTGTACGTTTCATCCTTTATAATCGGAACTCATCAACATAGAGATATGACTATGCACTACTGGTCATGCGATTCAAACCCCCCGGATTCCGAGTATTTTACAACTCAAATCTCGACATCAATATTTAAAGAAATGGAGCTACCAACATTTACTAATTTAAAAAAAACTTTATTATTTAATATTTTACATTTTTTTTTATGTTTGGTGTTTAAATTTCTATAACACGTGTTTCGAGCTTGTTTGACTCTCTTCAGATATTGTTTTAGAAAATTATAATGTTGTTTTGAAAGAATGTGGATTCAATCTTATTAAAAGTTTGTTGTCTGTGTGCGCATGCACGTAGGTTCAGTCCCTTTTTCTTCTCTGAGTCATCATCAGTACATCTTGGGGCATGCCACTTGAGTTTATTGAAGCGTCCACACACACACACACACACACACACACATATATATATATATATATGCAATATTTTTTCTTGAAGACATGTTTCGTTAAATATTACAGATGACTTGCGTCTGCATATTTTGTCCTTTATCATTTCTACATGTTCTTTACTCAATATCCAACCCCTGAAGATGGCCCTGGAAGGAACCAGAAATACTAGGGTTCACAACGAGTACGGAAAATTCATCTGCCAGTTCCAGCCTGAAACTCGAAAATTAATCAGGCATCTAGAAAGGATCAAGGAAAGGAAAAAATATGCAGACACAAGTTATCTGTAATGTTTAGCAAAATAAATATATATATATATATATATATATGTATATATATATATATATATATATATATATTTCGCTTATTTATTGTGTTAATTCGCTTATCTTCAATTCCATTTTTATTTTGCGTTTTGTCTGAAACATGGTTTCTATTTTTCCTCATATATATATATGTGTGTGTGTCAGAGAGAGAGAGAGAGAGAGAGACAGAGATTTAAGTGTCATTATAAACTGATCAAAATAAAGAAAACAAAGAAAAAGTCAAACTGATTTACTCAACCAATCTAAATTAATAAATTCATTCCAACAAATCAGCCTGACCCACAATGGCTACCAAAAGAAATGCTCAATGTTGTTTAGCCCTTGAACCCATCCAGTCACTTTGAGTGTGATGCCAATGCAATAATAATAATTATGAAATGAATTGCAAGATTGACTAGCTTAACCCTTTCCCTCAGTAATTGAATTTCATGGACATTCATTCTCATGAAAATGTCAGTTATCTGACCAGAAAATAAAATTGCTATTTTCTGCTTCAGCAATACTTTTTCAAATCTCCTGTTGGTAAGTTGTTGTTTTTTTATATCTACTACTAAAATTGTTTGAGTCTTGCTTTAGAAATAGATATTTTCAAAAACATATTAAAACATTAAGAAAACTAATGGAAAATTGTATTTTGTAAAAATTAGTATAAACAAAACTGGAGCAGCATCGTGATGTTCAGATCTTACTGAGCATGTATCTGCTGCAATAAAATTTGTCTCATTTGTTTTACAGCATATCAACCTTTTTTTTGGATTCTCCTTTTTTTCTGTGTCTTCAGAGCATGTGATGGACTGGTTGGGCAGCAGACGACAAACAAAACAGTGCTGAATTGTATGGTCCTCTTCTCCACATTCGCAAATGGTTTGGGCAGTTGTGTAGCCCGATACCATAGCAGATTTTAATTGCCCCATTCCTGTTCTCAGGCGGCTGAGCATCTTGCACTCGACCCACTACTTCTGAGCCATTCTCATGTTAGTAGGAGGAGGTCATTCTTTATCCCTCTGGTCAACAGCTGCAGTCTGGTCTCTTCTTGAGATGTTGTTAGAGGGCGAGGAGGCTTCTAATTGATTTCAGTCATTGAGACGGGGGTTCATGTCTGTGAGGGAGATGGCATTCATCACTGATAAACTTTGTGATATCTACTCAGCTAGCAACTTCTCATCTCACATCTGCAAGGGAAATACCAACGATGAGATGCAAGTTGTTCAGGTCGATAGGCTTCAAGTAACCAGTGATCATGTGACATGGGTTAATCTCTCCCAAACAGGATACGCATACTCCGCAGAGAAATAGCACAGGGTCAAGGCTGTACATCTTAGTATGTGTGCTGTGGCTCCCCATTTGAAGTTGGTAAGTTTCTGTAGGATGCTATTGCTAGAGCTGACATTCAATTTGGTGTTTTTGATGTGTTCCTTGAATGAAAAGGTTCGGTCCAGGATCATTTAATACCAAAACACAATAAAATGTGTTTCTTGTCAGATTTCAGACATATCAACCCTCTTTTTTGATTATTTAATTTGGAAACAACAAAATATTTGTTCTTTCTGTTTTACAGTAAATGAGACCTTCTTATGTTCTACAAAATTATAAAAAGCTTGATTCGGATTATTCGAGACTCCTGTTCTCATCTTGGATGTTATTCTCACAACGTTTTAGCCGATGTAACCTCCAACTTTTTTTAGGTGCATCTTATCGAACTTGGGAATCAGTACGGAATTTTAAATGGAACTCTTTATTTAATCGATGGGGATAGCTGGCTCTCGTTCCGTCAGCCATGGCCGGGTAGAAGTCTTACGTAATTCGTAATTGTAAGTTTAAGGCTCCTAACATTCATACTAGACTTGTGCGATAACAGATATAAGTGCTAAGTAATAATCAGTTCTAAGTGACAGTCTTTTGGAGGTTGAAGGTTCAATCCTCAGTATGGGATGATACTAAGAATACAATTATGAATTACTGAAAAAGATCGGAGTTTACATCAGCCGAAACGTGAGAATAACATCCAAGATGAGAACAGTAATCTGAATAATCCAAATACAAATTATCAATCCTCATCTCAAAAATTCTGAAAAAATAAAAAGCTTTTCTTGTCTATTTTACAGCATATCAACCCTTTTGGGGGTTATTTAATGCCAAAATACAATAAACAGCTTTTCTGGTTTGTTTTACAGCATATCATCCCTTTTAGGATTATTTAATGCTAGAACCCAATCAAAGGCTTGTCTAGTAAGATTCAAGGAAGGCGGTGCTTTCTTTTTTAATTATTTAATATCGAAACATTATAAAAGACTTGTTCGTTCTGTTTTACGACATATCAACATTTGTTGTGTTATTTAACGCCAACACACAATAAAAAGGTTGGTCTGTGTTATGGGATATCGACTCTTTTTGTGGTTATTTAATGTCAAAATAAAATAAAGAGCTTCTCTTGTCTGTTTTACAGCATATCAACCTTTTTTGCGAGTTTCTTTTTACTTGTTTCTCCACGAGGGCAGAGTTTAACATGAGGAAAATTTAGCTCTGGATTGGGGCAAAAATAAAAATTGCGTCAGTCTTCACTGACCGAGGATAGAAAAATGAAGCGTAGTATTAGAAAAGATATTACACTTTGCTCCTAGCCAGAAGGCCAACTATCGATCTTTTTTACGTTATATAATGTCTAAACACAATGCAGATTGGGAAAAATTCATTGCGTACCATTAATTCAATGCAAGTTTCTATTTTATTCATAACTGAAGAGAAAATGCGATTTCATTCTTTCCCCAATGGTATTAATGCATAAGTGGGAGGTGACGGTGATGAAGTGGACAACGTTGTGGTCTGACAACCTGGATGTGCCAAGTTCGAATCCAATCGGTTCCATAGCAACACTTTCACTAATCGATGTTGGCAACCTTCACGTGGCCCGTCCTGTGAGTACCTGGTTCTTGAAAGAATCGAGATGGGGAAACCAATGCTAACAATAGAACCAACCCAGCCAAAAAAACGTTGTACCATACGAATTTACTTTTTAGTGTATAAGTGAACATACTCGAACTTTGTTGTAGCCGATTCCATGGATTGTATGTTACAATCTGTGCCGGGAGATTTGTGTGGTGGCGTGGTGATGGCTTTCGACAACGACGTTGTCTTGCAGAACTAAACTAACAAGAGTATGAAGGAATCATGAAAGATGATGATTTAAGCCATCCCACAACCCCACTCACAACATCTTCTTGGACAGGGAGTTTAACTCCCCCACCCCGCCTCGTTAGTGTAAATTGAAATTGATTGTTGAAGTTGTTATTGTTATTTGCCTTTCATCCTCTCCTTCTTTCCCTAACCTCTTCCATCACCACGATGACCGTTATTCCACTTACCTCCCTTTCCACTACACCACCCCACCCCACCCCACACCACACTACACCACCCCACACCACACCACACTACACCACCCCACACCACACCACCCACACTACACCACCCCACACTACACCACACCACACCACACTACACAACACCACCTATTTCAAAAGGAAGTAAATAAAAGTCAACAAAGGAATTTAATGAGCAAGATTTCTAATCAGTTCAAGAGTTTAGTGTCTCCATTTTTTGTGTTATTCAAACTGGGGTGGGTGAGGAGGTGTGAATATATAAAGAATAACATTTTTTTAACAAAATCCAAAAAAATGTAAAAAAGAATAAAAAGAGAGGAAGTTGAGGATAAATAGTCAAGTATATTCATTCTGAATGTGTGTGTTCTGTTTTTTATATTAACATCAAGACTTTTAATGACGAAACAATAAAAAAAAAACAATTTGTTTTCCCATTTTACAGCATACTAACCCTTTTTTTTTAGTTTATTTAATGCTGAAACCAACAAATAGCCTTGTCTCGTTTGTTTTTATGGCATATCAACCCTTTTGGGGTTATTTAATGCATACGCACAATACATGGATTGTCTTGTCTGTTTTATGGCATACCAACCTTTTATGTTATTACCAGGAAGCAATCACTGATAATGACTCGGGTGAAAACTCGAAAAGAGCAAATAATTAACATTTTTTCTATTTTTATATATATGTCCATTGAATTATATATATATATATATATATATATATATATATATATATATACTAGAAGACACACCCAGCATTGCCAAGGAATTAATGAGGACTCTCCCTCTGTGTACTCCATTTATCAGGATGAATAATCGATAGCTTGTATTATTTCATAGAAAGAAAATTGTCAATTAATGATGAGGAAACGAACTTAGTGGACTCACAAAGAGTATTAAAAAGTCATGATATCTTTTTTTACACTGCACTTGAATCACCCCTGTTCAGGCATGCCAAATCTGGAGAAATATGATAGGAGAAACGTACAATTAGACACAAGTAGCTACATAAAATATACAAATACACACAATATACAGAAGTATATATATATATATATATGTATATATATATATATATATATATATATATATATATATATATATACTTCTATTTTTTATTAATTTATTTTTTATTTTACTTCCTTTCTTTAACTCTTTTAATTGTATTAGTTTTTTTTCGATCTAATTTAAAATTGCAGTGTCTAGTTAAAATATACATATATTTTTGCTAGCTCTGTTAGTATAAAATATGGTGTCCATAGAATAAACAGAATTTCATGTTCCTAATTGAACCTACATATATAAATGCTTTAATAATGGGAGTTTTATTATTTTTTATTTTTATTTTCTGATGTTTTTGGATACGGTTTTTAGACTTTCCTTCTGACAAGTCGTATTTATAGAAAATCCAAGATGTATAAGTCTGTATTTTGGTTGTCTAAGTGATGACGAAACGGTCCGTTAAGATCTTGCTATTTAAAAAAATTTAGTAGACATGGTTACTGAAATCTCACTTTCTATTGTTTATATATATAATAGTAAATTATATTTTAATATTTTACCTATGTACGACGTTGTTTCAAGCTTACGGCTCTCCTCTCATCATCACAGAGAAATAATAATCTCAGACAGTCACAGGGCGCGAACCCGGTTCACAGAGACACCTTGAATCTGTAAGCGTTCACTTAGTCCATGAGGCCAATATATAGTTATCCACATACAGACTGTTTTGCTGTATCACAGCTCTTCAGTGCAGCTAAACAAGCACGTGCCTCAAGCTGGTAAACTCAACCCATAAGCTGACAGTCGGCGCTTTTACCCCTACGCTATCATGTGACACCGGCTGAATGTAAGTGAAATTTGATGTAAACATTGTCAAGTGCTGAGAGCTCAAATTGACTTTTCCCAATGAGCTATGCCTTAAAGCTAATGGTAAGTGGTGATTTCCTTACGAAAAGCTCTACCCAAGAAAGGGAGCTTATATAGTTATTCACATACGAACTGTTTCGCTGTATCACAGCTATGTGGCTAGACACACACACACACACACACACACACACACACACACATATATATATATATATATATATATATATATATATATATATATATATATATATATATATATAGAATTAAGTCAGTCTATTTCTTGAAGTTAGACATTGATATCCTTGAATTTGACAAATCGATATTTGATTCTGCTAGCCAATGTGTCTCTTTTTCTTTCAGCATGTTCTTTACAATAATAAAATATGTTTCGCTTTAGTTTCCCAAGATACGTATTTCGGCTAGGAAGATTGTTATAATGGAGACATTTTTGATGATGACACAAAAGGCTAGTCTGCATACGACATTTATAAAAACAAAATTCTATATTAGTTTATAGTCTATCGTTCTGGCTTTCATCACTTTCGCATTCTCGTTCTCTCTATCTCTATTTATTAACAATAAAAGGTAACAAAACTCTAAATAGGGATCTCCCATTATTTATATCAGCAAAAGGAAATATCACCACTACTAGTAATAATATTTAACCATAGCTGGAGAAGGAAATAGATGTAATGAGCAGAAAGAGACTAATTTTAAATGTTGTCTTTTTATTTAAAAGAATTTATCTGATTTGCAAACACATTTTTCTGATTCAAGCAACCCAACCCAAGCTCAATGTATATATATATATATATATATATATAATGTGTGTGTGTGTGTATTAGACACTAAAAAAAATAAAAAATGTAGTATGCTCAAAGCATTGCCTCAAACTTTTGACGTTATTTTTCCTGTGCAAGCAAAGCAGTTGCCAGGGAGGGAGGCTATGAATGTAGGGACCCCTTGCATTTGAACTGGCTTTCTATTCATGTATATGGAAAATTAGATCCTGGAGACAATTGACGTCAAGCTATTCTCTGCAAAGAAGTTTGCAAATGTTCCTGTTGAACACTTAATTAATAATAAATAATTAATTGTAATTTCAACTGTGCAATCTCTTCCTGCACAGTTTGTAGCATAGCAGGAGAGATTTCTTCGATCCACACGGATTGTCTGTCATCTTCTTCTTCATTGACAGAAACAGCTGTTCGTCTCTCTCATTGACATGTAGTAGATGATCTCGTTGTAAAGGTGGTCACAGTGGTGATGTAGCAACCAAAGTTTCTGTATCTTCCTCTCTCCGTAATGTAACAAAATAAAAGAAGAAACGCTGACAACAATCGCTCATGTTCTTTGTTGCTTTATTCTTTTACAACATTACATGAGATTCCCCTCATCAGCTCCCCAAAGGGTCGATTGAAGACAGAGCTTCGACCAACATCCAAATACAGCCAGCTCACAATCCAAAACAGGTATATCTTTCTCTTCTTTGTCACTTCCTGCCTGTGATGTCATATCCTTACACGTATGCCTCACCTTTAACTTTTATCGAAGTCACTCCAGATAAGGTTGAAGCCATTTGATGTAAGGAGCTAAAAATAACGGTAGATGATTAAGTTGAATAATAACAAAAAGGGAGAGGAACGTAGAATCATTTCAAAACAAGATAGTCTTTTAAATGACGTTGATAAATTCAGAAACAAAATAATCGAACTTAAAGCCAGAACATTAACATGGCAATGACGGGTCCAGTCATCCACATTTGAAATACCTAAAGGAACACACATCCATGCACGACATAACACTTGAGAATACCCTGACATTTAACGAGTATTGATGAAGAAGCCTGTCAAGGAGCTACCCCTGAGTTTGGTCTGCTGTATTATCACTCGGGAAAGTGACAACCAGAAAAGTGCTATGACCTCATCCGCTACCAAAGATATTTAACTCTTTTTATTATTTGTCAGTTATCAGACAAACCAAGCCTGAGAGAGACCCTCACCACCAGCATTGAATCCCCTGGACGCCAAACGGGTTAGCTAAAAGGTTAGCTCTTCAAAAGCATAGTAGAGAAGGAAGAGGTTACAAGGCTGGTTGACAAAAAAATCTACCACTAAACTGGTCGAGTGACTGATCAGAAACCAATGTTTTTATCGTGACATCAAAACAAAGGCTTGTTCTTACCTTTTATTTTAACCTTACATAGAAAATACCGTTTTTAACATTATTTTCATACAAACACATATAATCTTAGTACAGGTTTACCAGTTTAAGTTATCGTCCTGTCAGTGAGGCTGACTGCAACCCCATGCGGAGAGGTCCCCCCTCCACTCGAAAACGGGTCTACCCGTAGGCTGTGGGTGGTGAACTGTGGTGACTGAGCGATTCTTCCACTTCGGTCCTTAGTTCGGCTAGACAGGAGGTCAGAGAGGCTCGATCCGATCAATTGGTTGGCTACGTCATTCCCTAGTATCTATAAGTTCATCCCTAACTGCATTATTCAATCTGATTCTTAAAAAAATCAAAACGTTATTTCTACTTTTTATTTTCTTCTTAAATAAATACTAGAAGGCGGTGGCTGAGGGTCAATCGTGTTGAACAAAGAAGATTATGAATGTCAAGAAGTAATCTTTTTCAAAGAGTAATGTTTTCAAAGAGTAACGTAATGTATTTTGAAAGCAGTGCATTCTAAGAGCAATGTATTCTAGGAATATAAAATAATCAACCTACCTATAGGATTCACTTTGACAAATTTATTCCGCATTAAATAACCCATAAACGGTTGATATGCCGTAAAACAACATATATCATTTAAACGTTTGTGTTGATTAATCTTTTCTCTACTGTATGTTTTCAATGCTTTAATATTGATTTTGTTTTTGGTTAAATGTAGTTATTTAATTAGATGATACAATATGTCCTTATATACCTGATGTGCACTGTATATTTGCGGTTTTGTTGGATATAGTGTCTTTATTAAATATTTGCGGGCTGAACAACCTGCATCTCCTCAATGGCATTGCCCCTTCAGATGTGAGACAGGAAGTTGCTAGCCGAGTAGAGATCATAAAGGCTATCAGTGATAACGCCATCTCCTTCATAGACGTGAACCAACAGTCCAACGACTGAAGTCAAGAAGCTTCCTCAGCCATGTCGAACCTCTAACAACATTTCAGGAAGAGACCAGACTACAGCTGTGGACCAGACGGCTAGAGAATGCCCCCCCCTTACTACTGACATCGGAATCCCCCCTCCTGGTTCAGAGGCACCCTGGCTCCAGTGGAAAACACTCAACCGCCTGAGAACGGGAATAGGGCGATCAAAAGTTGCTATGAGTATTGATTTACTCCTCTCCAAGAGTTAGGCACAAGGCCAGTTTTTATCTTACTCCCACAAGTAAGATGTGACCCAAGGTCGGGTCGGGAAAGTGGGGTTTAAAAATTGCCTGGGCAGCCCCGTCGGCATTCCCCGGTAGGGGCGCCTCAAGCAGTAAGCAATAAACTTACTCCTTCCCAAAGAGGGGAGGCGAAGCCTGGGAGGATGGACCTCCAAGAACTGCACAGGACAGACCCATAGACTGGCGTAAATCAAGCCCCGAAGGCCAAGACAATACCAGTCTATGGGGTGCAGTATCCATCGGAACAGATACTACACTTTGATCTTAGCCAAAAGGTCAAGTCTTTGAAAGTTGCTATGAGTATATGGGGCTACAAACTCACCCAACCATCTGTGAATGCGGAGAGTAGCACCATACGATGCAACACTGCCTTGTCTGCGCTCTACTACCCAGCTTTAAAGATCTTGCAGAGTACAACAATAATGAAAGGACTGCATAAAAAAGTGGGAAACTGTTGTCTGACACGCAAGAAGAATTATATATATAAATATGTCTTCAAATAGCCGATGCACCTTGTATATTTGTTTTGTGTCAGATATAGTTGCTTCGTGTTGGTATGTTATTAATAACGTAGTAAATTCAGAGTTGAACTACTAATCTGGACGTTGTGATTTCAGATTCAATTATCAGTGATATTATATGATGCCAAAATTAAAAAACGGACAGACACACCACACATTGATCTTTAACAAAGCTGAGTTAATCAACGTTTGTTTCCTTAAGGAATTTTCTTATATATTTTAATCACACACAATAAAACACAAATATAGAAATATAAATATTTGTAAACATATATATGTACTCCTATTTACTTGCCTCCTCACGAGGGTAGACTTAGACACAAGGTCGATTTTAATATGGGGGAATATCCAGCTCCCCAAAATGGGTAGCTCTCGAATTTAAATATACGTATAAAATATATATTATGTAAATACTATTATCTCATGTATGTATCCATATAATCTAAATGAATAAATGCAAAAGTTTTGTTCCATTTATCTGAGCTATATTTATATCTAAACACCTTAAGATTATTTAATACTACATTAAAATATTTTCAAATACCCTATATATACCGAAAGGAACACATTTGTCTCAGTTGCATAATAATTTTAGAAACACTTTCTAATAAATTAATATTCTGCACCATTCATTTCTAATTGTGATCTCCAATTTTCTTATACAGGGTGGGCAAAAATAAGGGTCCTATTTTTAAAAATTCATAACTTTTTTATTTATTGATTTTTTATTTATTTATTTTCTAGAATAAATAAAGGACCCATTCCGAAGCAAGCATGAGCCGTATTAGCCCTAAGGAACATACCCTCATTTAGAAAACATTATTTTTGCTTAAAAAACTCAAAACAGTGTAAAAAACAATACTTTAGTTTTTGTAAGTTTTAAGAAGTGTTTTTCGGCTAAAATTTGTTTTGTTTATTTCAAAAAATCTCGGAAGGGTCAGTCTACACACACATAAAGTTTGGTGAGTTTAACTTTTATTTTGTGGAAGTTATTCAAATTCAAGTTATTCAAATTTAAAGATAGGACCCTTATTTTGGCCCACCCTGTATATATGCAATAGTTTTGTTCATATTAATATTATTATTATTACTAGTAGTAATATTAATTTAAGCGATTTAATTAAAAACTTTTACATTCAAAATGATTATTTTTGAATTCGAATGATAACTTCCGTTAATGTTTACACACGCGCATACGTTTACACAAACCAACAACTTAGATTACCTTGAAATAATTTATTAAAAAAATAAACACTGCATTGAACGCAAGGACAAAGTTCTTTTAATAATAAGATGTATACATTATTTTTTTAAATAAATTTGTTTTTGTTGTTGGTGGTGATGTTAAACCATCACATTACACAAAAATAAAAAATTAATTTATATTTTTTGAAAATCTTCATTAAGTCTTTTTTCTTTCTATCGCTTAAATGAATAAGTGCGAAAATCTGTTGCATTTATCTAAACTATATTTATATCAAAGCATTTTATTTTAAAAACTAATGCGGTGAGTGAAAATTGTTTCACTGTTTTTCTATAAATAAGACTACAACTAGGTTAATTGCTGCTCGGAGGGCAGGTAGTTCTTTGCTTGTATTATCTAATGAATAAATGCGAAAGTCTTTTTTCATTTATCAGTCCGGTATTACCATCAAAACGGGTTACTGTTATTTACATTGATAATACAACAAAGAATTTTGAAATACTCTAAATAATTACATACTTCCCACATAAGTTTGATGTGGCACAGGCCGGAAGGTGGGAGAGGAAGCCAGTGCTCCTAAAAAAGGGACACTCTGGCCTCTTAAAAATTGCCTCGGAAGCACGGTCGACATTCCCTGATCAGGGCGCCTCAGGCAGTTGACAATTAACTAACTCCTCCCCAAAGAAGGAAAGCAAGGCCTGGGAGGGTGAACCTCCTAGGACTACCAAGGACTAATATTCAACCCGACAAATAAAACGCTACCAAGTTGGCCTAGTGTCTGTCGGACTAAGTGTTGAGGACAGATTCTCAACTGGTATGTTAAGCGTAAGAAAGGAGACGCCTCTCTATCTCTCTCTCTCTCTATATATATATATATATATATATATATATATATAGTAGAGATGGACAGTCATTTGATTGCCTAATTTGCATAACTATTTGTTAAACAGTTCATAATAAATTAATGTTTGTGGTTATTCATTGGTAATTTTATTGTCTTATTTTATCTCTCTATATGCAATAGTTTCGTCGATATTAACTGTAATTAATTAAAGTGATTTAATTAAAAAATGGATAACTTACTAAACACACATCGCTCACTAGAATTCTTACTGACAGACATAAGCAAGAAGGGAAAAGAGAAGAAGATGGTGGCTGGCTGACTGGCTGTCTCTCTCCCGTTAACGACATTGTATTATTTTTTTATTTATTGTTTTTAAATTACGTCTGATGTCGCTGCGATGCTGAGAACAGATACTACACTTTGATCTTAGCTAAAATGCCAGGAAACTATAAAAAATAATGTTTTATGGCTAGGCATTTTTAAATGAATGAAAAAAAATCCTGATTTAATCTATTATTATATAGGTGAGTAATGTAGTATTGGTTCTATTGATATAAGACCGTTCTCCCAAGAATTATCTCCTCCTTTTTTTAAGGGGTTAGGGATAATTCTCCTTCGAGGTAGGAGTAATGTAGTATCTGTTTTGTTGTCATAAGACCATCTTCCCATAGACTACTTTCTCCTTTTTTTGAGTGGTGGTGGTGTAGTATTATTTCTGTCGCGATGATACCATACACGCAGGCATTACTTTCTCATTTTATCGGGAGATCTTTCCAGGTATAACCTCCTCTATTTTTGAGGGGGTATTATAGTATTTGTTCTGTTGTCATGATGCCATCTTACCAAGCATTACCTCCTCCTTTGGAGGTTAGTGTATGTAGTTTGTTCATCATGATATCCTGCCAAGCTAGCAAAAATATGCGACCAGAGGTTGCATATATTTGCTAGTAAATTAATATAATATATTGTGTATATATTTTCAGTATTTAGTTAAGTAGAGCTTATAAGTAGTAAAAGTAGTAGTATGAAAATGTATCTATAGCAAGTAAGCTACACAGAGACATTCATGTTTCATTCCCACAGGAAATCATCAGGCTTACTTGCCATATATATATTTTCATACTACTACGATTATGTAAATATATGTTTCATTTTATCTACCATTACACTTATATTCATGTTAGCGGTTTAGTTGAGTAGGTTGCCCACCCCTCGATGTACTGTCTTTGCAGCGGGGGAGGGGGCACGACGATTATACGTTTAAGATGACACTGTTTATGGATGTATGCTTGAGTGTGTGAATGCATATTACTTCTCCCAACCTAGCCCTCTTAGTAATTGCTGGAAAAGCAAAAGACCTTCTGATTAGATGGGTGAGGCCGAGGACCAAGAACAAAGCCTGCGTAAATGGCCCGTCATTGGGAACCTCATTAAATCTCAGCTCAGCAAACATGTTTTTGTTTAACTCTGCAACATCAAAGAGACAATTACCGATCAACAAGTCACAAGAAAAGGAGTGAGAATTGTTTGATCTCACCAGTTGGATTGTGCAGAGGGTAAGAGCGAAGGGCACTTGGAAGATTTTGCAGAGAGAATGTCCAAGCAATTCCACAATCTTCTCCATCCTCTCAAATTAGAAAACTGCTTTTGGAAAGAGAGTTAAACTGTAGGAGCGCCAAAAAATATTGGAGACCGGACCTAAAAAAAAAGAAATGTTTTGAAACTTTAATGTTTTCCTTGAAACAATCATATTTACTAGAATAATATGATAAGTTTTTCTCCTTACCAATTTTTTAAAAATTTTCATTAAAAAGTCTTCTTTCAAATGATTCACTGTCGTCATTCAATTAAAATGGACACAAGTACGTGAAAATGGGAACATACAGTTGATATATAATACAATAAATAATACTATTGAACAGTACTATGAGTATTTACTCAATTTTAAGCTTCTACAAGTGCAAATATTTTATGCGCTTGTAATCTTCATATTCGGTTTAACGTCTGTTTTACATACTGGTATGTGTTGGATGGCGTTTAGAAATTGATATCCAAACTTTACACATCTCCCTATACTGTCCAGATTTAATCTTCCTCCGAGGTTATCAGATTTAAGCCTGTCTTTAAGACTCACATTACACATCCATTGTATCATATCATTTCTATCCATGCAACGCATTTCCTGAACACTCAGTGGCCAGGTTTCGCTTCCATGTATTATCACACTGTGTGCACATGCCTGATAATAGTATTAGTAAAAAAGCATGGTGACACCAACATCGGTTGTTAAAACAAAAAATGGGCATGAACAGTCAAGGAGAATGGAAAGACTGAGGAATCATCAGCGTCATAATCATATTCAGTTAAATGTCCGTTTTACATGCTGACATCTGTTGGACGGTTTTTAGAAATTGATTTCCAAACTAACCTATCTCTGGCCAGGTCTTTATTTATACCTGTTTTTCTCAAATCCATCCTTATCACTTCATTCCATGTTTCTCTTAGACTTCCCCTGCCAACTGATCATGCTACCTCAACTATTCTAAATCTACTGACCCAAGAACTCTCATCCATTCTTTCAACATGGTCATCGAATTCTATTCTTCTGCACACAATCTGAGGTTATCAGATCTTAGAGTGTCTTTAAGACTCACATTACACAGCCATTGTATCATTCTCATAACATTTCTCTCCTTGCAATGCATGTCCTCAGCCCTTACTGGCCATGTTTCACTTTCATACATCATCACACTGCGTACACATGCCTGATTCAATTGAATTCCTATTAACTATATAAATCATTGAAACAAAACTAATTAATAAGAAAAAGCAGCAAAACTAATTAATAAGAAAAAGACACAATTTAATTATTAATAATAATACTATTACTATTACTACTACCACTACCACTACTACTAATAATAAGAAAATATTTTTGTGTTTATATTAAAAGTAACAAAAATATTTCCTTTTTATTATTATCAGTTATTATAAAGTTCCTTCTTTTCTCATAAAATGAAATTTGCATACGTGATTATTCTTTCTTTTCTTTATTATTATTATCATTAGTATTATCATTATTATTATTATTATTTGCTTATAAAAATTAAATTTGCATACGCGATGATTGAAGTAAACCGAACATAGCTAGTTCATTTTTATTATATTAATAATTTTGTTTCACAACTCAATTAAACAAGTTTACACAAGTTTAAGAATGTATGTGTAATGAACAATTACGAATAACGTTCCCTATTTTGAATTATCTCCCTTTTGGAGAACTCTCCTGCTTTTACTAAACAATATAAATAGCAGCACTAATATTGTACCGACATTGTATGCCAAATAAAGCTTTCTCAAGTTACGTCTGTTCTCGTTTGTCATTACAGTATGTATTTATTTTAAAAAGTAATAAAAACTTAAAGACTGGGAATGTAATAAAAACAGACACACAAGAGTTTATAAAGCTTTAATCACCTTTTAACATAGTTGACTACAAAGCATAGATAACTATTTATAGACAATGGAGAGTTCTTATTCAAGGGTGATAACTTAAGAAATTACAATGATTAGTAAAAAAATATTCTGGAAAATCCTAGTATGTAAAACTGTGATTCATTGCAAAGCAAACAATCCACATATTTTGATCTTTGTTTTATGTAGATGTTAAAGTATTGAGATATTGACCTCATTTATAAGCCTACCCACCATTTTGTCATCGATTATACTTTGTCCCATATTTCTTGGATTATAGACGAGCATATACAGTACTTAAAAGAAACTTTCATATCTCAGAAATATCATGATTTTACTTCCATTTCATATCTTCTTATTAAAAAGTGACTCTCTTGTCCAAGGATAATAAAAACAAAAAACAACAGGCAACTCAGTAGCTTGATGATTAGCGTTCAGCGCTGAGAGATTAAAATTGTCTAATCTTATTATTCTGAGGTATTAGTAAGTGTGGCGTCTGTTCAATGGTTGGGGAATTAGAGAGGTCAGTGGTTTGCAGCTCAAATCCTGATCCTGGAAGAGAGGATTAGCTCTGAGTCATTTGATGAGACTCAGTGTTTTAAATTGGACTTATTTGGATCACTGATTGTGTTTCTGAATCAGCTACGTGAATGTTTAGTATATATTGATTAGTGTTGGGACGATTATAGGAATCGGAAAAATCGGAACATTTTGGGGTGTCGGAATCGGAAAAATTTCAGCCTTATTTCCGATTCCAAAAACAATTCTTTTAATTTTTTTTCTTATCAATCAAAAATGAAACAAACACAATGTATCTATTTATTAGAAGATTGTTTATTTACAACATAAGACCGCAGGTTAGGAATCACATTCCCAGATTTAGCATTAACTTTCAGAGCCTAATTTAATTTTTTTATTGGTAACTTATGGTAAACAAAGTAATATTCTATTGTTTACTTATGCCTATTAGCTTCTCCAACCTTTTAAAATGTTTAAATTTCTTTTCGCACCTATTTGCTAAACGTCTATACAACACCTCTTAGAGAGTTCACAGTTGAGTATTAAAAGATTTAAAACAAGCAGGACAAGTTTTTTATTTTGCTGGCACCGCCCTGACTCTGGTTTTTGTCTGGTCACCAAGTATATACCCTCTTAATTAATGTTTTATTGTATTTTTTCGGTTTTGGCACAAGTGAAAAATATAGATGAAAATAAACAAACAATTGTTTTAGAATTTAGAGGGGGGTCGTTGTTACGCATCTAAATTTCACGTAAAATAATCCCCCATTTCTGGGCCATTCTAACGTTTTAAGGCAATTAACGAAATTTTTTACCACTAACTCTAAGTCTGACCAACAAAGTCATAACACCACATGTAATCACTTTATTTTTTGTATTACCACCCGGACTTATAGTTAGTAGTAGGAAGGAGGCATACTTTTTATGACTTTTAACAATGACATATTTTATACTAAAGTTTGATCAAAAATATGGCCAAGATTTAAAACAAACAAAATTGGTTACATCTCCTTAAAATGCTGTCTGGTCTGAAAGGGGTGATCATTTTATGTAAAATTTATATGCAAAACTGATTTTTTGTTGTTTTATTTCATTTTTATTACTAAGTTTTTCCAGCTGTTTACATGTAATCGCCTAAAAAATGGAGAATCGCATTTTTCTTTTTGGGTGAATTAGCATAGAGTACAGTGCTCTATTAATACTTTATTTTCTAATTTTATAATTGCGAATTGGCGAAAAAAAAACCCAACAAAACAAGCACCGATAATTTCATAAGAATGCAGTATTTACAAAGTACCGGAAAAATCTTTAAAAATGAAATAAAAACATTTTTTTAAGGAAAAAAAATACTGATAAACATTTATTAATAATTATAAAAAAATCAAATATAAAACTATTAAAAAAATTTTTTTTTTAAATTAATTAATTTTTTCGTTGGTGGACTTTTGTCCGTGTTTGAATTATTTTAGTGGGCTTTTGTCCGGCAAGCTTTTGTCCGGTCATCGCTACCCCTTAAAAAATGAGATTGTACTTGTTTTCGTGAACACCCTGAAAAAAAAACAATTATTTAAGAATTTAGAATTTCACACATAAATTTAACATAAAATGAACTCCTATTTCTGAAATATTCTAGCGTTTTAGAGCATTAACCATTTTTTTTTAGTTTTCTATGAGAGATAAATTCTGTTCATTTATTTTTTGGGGGTGGGGGGTCTATTTTTTTAAGCAACTACACAAGGTTTTACGAGCTTGCCAGTCGGACTTAGGGTTAGTGATAAAAAAATTAGTGAACATCCGTAAAAAGTTAGAATGGCCCAGAAATGATGATCATTTTACGTTAAATTTATATACTAAACTGATCTCCCACTCTAAAGTCTAAAATAATTGTTTTTTTTTTCTTTCTGCTAATTTTTCAAGATGTTTACATGTAATCACCTAAAAAAGTAGAATCGCATTTTGGGGATGGGGTGATTAAACTGAGGGTCTTAATCTATAAATTTTGCATTGTTATTATTATTATTATTATTATTGCTACTACTACTACTCCTCTTACTACTACTACTCCCCCTCCTCACTAGAAGTTCTCACACAGATCATCGTCAGTGATTGCTCACCGGCAACAACCAGTGGTATTTCCTGGAGTCTGAGTGACAACAAGCCTCCGTAGTATTCTTCACCTCTTTTCGATAACGTTGTGGTATCGCAACATCCTCTTACCATTGATTTCTCGCTGGTAAGGACAATTGGTCTTCTCTGGGATTTGGGTGGCAATAAGCCTCCCCAAGGTCCCAGCATTCTCTGCACTTTTCCAGTGGAGGTCTTTTTTTTTAATTTAACAAAAAAGTCTTTTTAAAAAAATCTTTCTTAATTTTTGTTTTTTTTGGGGGGGGGGGAGAGGGGGAGCTTATAGTGTTTCTTGTAATTTATGTTTCTTTGGTTCATTTTTGTGTAGTGATAGCTGAGGCCGGTGTAATTTATTGGGGGGGGGGGATTATGAAGTGATGTTTCTTGCAGTTTCTGTTCCTTGGTTCGTGTTGTGGTGTTCTTCCTGTGGTTTTGTTTTCTCCCTGTTGTAAATTCCTTGTGACTGGTTACCCTTTGTAGCTTATGCATGTTGGTTTCCGCATTCGAGGATATTCCTTAAGATTGTAGCTGTTTTGATCATTGCTGTCTTTTGTATGGTTTCGATGGCCCCTTTGATTCCAATTTTTCCCAGTCTTTTCTCCAAGTTTTTTTGGATTGTTCCTAGTGCTCCTACGATTATTGGTATTATACTAACTTTCTTCATGCTCCATATTCCTTTCAGATCTCTGGCTAGTTCTGTGTATTTACTTCATTTTTCCATGTCTTGATCTTCACTCTGTGGTCTGCTGGAACGACGAAGTCTACGATTTTACAAGATTTTTCCTTCTTGTTTATTATAATAACATCAGGTCTCCTTGCTTGTATGAGTTTATCTGTTTGTATATCCATGTCCCAGAGAATTTTGTGTTTTTCGTTTTCCAGTACTGTTTCTGGTTTATGTTTGTACCAATTGTCTGCATATTCGAAATTCAATTGTTTGCACAGTTCCCAGTGTACTACTTTCCCAACACAGTCATATCCGTTCTTGTATTCTTTTTGGGCAAGTTTGCTACATTCACTTATTGTATGATTTACTGTTTCGTCTCTTTGTCCACACAGTCTGCATTTATTATTTTCCTGGGTTTTATCTATTTTAGCTTTAATGTAGTTTGTCCTAATTTTATTGTTCTGTACAACCATCAGTAAAGATTCCGTTTCCCTGTTCAAGTTTCCTTTTCTTAGCCATGTCCAGCTATTTTCGTTGGTTTCTTCTCTTGTGAGTCTTATGAAGCGTCCATGTAGTTGTTTTTCTTCCCATTTTTCTTTTTGTCTGTTTGTGTCCAGTTTCGATGCTTCCTGCATTGTTCGTTGGGACGGTGTCTCTTGCTGCGGTGATCAGCCTTTCTGTGTTCTGGTTTATGTATTCTCCAGCTCTTTTTTAGTGTCGTCCACACAGTCTTCTATACTTACCAGTCCTCTTTCCGCTTCGTTTCTCTTCATGTAGAGTCTATCTGTATCGTCTTTTGGATGTAGTGCGTTGTGCATAGTCATTAATTTTCTAGTCCTCTGGTCAAGGTGGCCGAGTTCTTCTTTACTTCAGCTTATAAATGGTCTAGAATATCTTATTAGTGATACTGCACAGGTATTTATTCCTTTGATTAGGTTTCTGTTATATAATTTTGTTTCTAAGAGCTTTCTTGTTCTTCTCAGATATTCTTTTCCAATCTTCTCTTTCATTTCTGTTGATTTGATGGTGTCTGCTTCCAGAACTCCTAAATATTTATAGCTGTCCTGTTCACCTAGCGCCCTCTTCTGCTCTTGGTTGGGTAGTTCCATGCCCTCAGTCGTCTCCAGCTTTCCTTTTTTAATCTCTAGCAATGCACACTTTTCCATTCCGAATTCCATTTGAATGTCCTGACTGAAGATTCTGGTCGTATTTATCAGCTTTTCCAGTTCCTTTTTGCTTTTTGCAAATAGCTTCAGGTCGTCCATGTACATGAGATGGTTTATTCTTTGTTCTCTGCCTGTGAACTTATATCCGGCATCACATTTCCTGAGTATGTAGTTGAGTGGCATCATGGCTATGATAAACAGTAGTGGTGATAGGGAGTCTCCTTGGAAAATGCCTCTCTGTATTTTTATCTCTGTCAAGTATTGTCCTCCAGCTGTCAGTTCAAATCTCCATGTTTCCATTGTTTTCTTGATGAGATTAATAATCCTGTCGGATATCTTGTACATTTTTAAGCATTCAATTATCCATGCTTGAAGGATTCTGTCGTACGCTTTCTTGTGGTCAATTATTATTATTATTATTATTATTATTATTATTATTATTATTATTATTATTATTATTATTATTATTATTATTATTCTTTTTTCTTTTTGCAGTCAAACAAATCAATCTAATAAGTGAACAAATCTTTATGATTAGGATAAAAATATGAACATTCTTTGATAGAGGGAAGGCACAGAACAGTTAACAAATCCCCCCACCCCACCCGCCCTTTTCCATGTTAAGACTGGTTTTCTAAATAGTAACATTATCTTTTAGAAACTCATTCTTAACATGGTGAGGAGGATTTGTTAACTATTCTGCTCCTGCACCGTCTACTTATTTTGCATACCAATCGTCGACTATTTTCAATTGTTTATGAAAAAGTTCAAATAGCATTTTGTCAACTAACAACGAACTAATGCAAATCGGCTTTGTTTTAAAAGAGAAATAAATCTTTAGTTGTCTCACAATTTTTAATCAATTACAAGGAAAACATTTAAGAAAAATATTTAGAAAGATCTACTCGTGTAATATACGCCCCTACCCCAAGTGTATCCTTTTACGTTTTGCAAAAAATATATGCTGACATTAAACGTGTGTTTTATAGTAATTTGAAATTTTTTTAAAGTAACAAATCTCTAATTAAATATTTAGAAATTTTAAAAGAATCGGAATCGGTAAGTGTATCGGAATCGGGAATTTAGAACAGAATTGGTAATTGTATCGGAATCGGGAAAAATTTGGGAATCGTTCCATCACTACTATCAATGAGAAATATGTATTCTTTACTCGCCGTATTTACTCATTGTTGTCCGGGTGGAGACATGTTGCAGGGTGGAGAGCTTAGATAAAAATAATTCGAAATATATTAAAAGTCACATTTTATTTCAGGATCCACAACACTTCCACATCTTAACCCTTTAACCACTTTATCAGGACTTAGATCAGAGGTTGGATTGTGAGAGGCATAATCATTTTTATTCATTTACGGTGTTAAGTAGACCAAACCCTGGAGATACAATCGAAATCATCAATTGCCACTTTCCATCCTGGACTCACTGTTATAGTACAGATGTGATTACAGCAGAACCCTTAGATACACAATATTCGAGGATTTACATTCAGGTGCAAAATCGTAAGGGATTTTAATAAATTAAAAAGTATGAAAATTTAAATGATGGAGAGTTTAAAATAGATGTGTCCAAACTACAATTGAAAGGAATACTAATAATGTTATGCAAATGTAATTATTCACAAAACATCGGAAACTAATATTGGAAAAGCGCAACCGAAAAAAATTAAATTGAAACATGGAAACAAGAGTAAACAAAATCGGAAAATCGGAAAATTAATTTTTATAAGTAATGAACCTTTTCTTGTAAGTCACATTCAATATTACAGCCTTAAGGAATAAAAAGTGTGTGTTCAATTTTACGTGATGAGAAGCTTGTTATGTTCATGTGTTTTTTTAGTTTTTTTAATAGGATTAAAAAAAAAATCTTTTAGTTTTTTTTAATAGACCTTAAAAAAATTATTTTTAGTTTTCTTTTCTTTTCTTTTTTATTTCAATAAATATTCAAGTAATCTATATATACTATTAAAATGTTATGGCGTTTTTGGAGTTTGTTTGTACGCAAATACAAACATGTGATTGGTTGACAAAAAATGAATAGGCAGAGTACACATTACTAAGGCAGTAGTTTTTACAATGTCAAATCACTGAATATTAAAATACGAGTTTTTTTTAGACTTACCACACCAGAGTTCGAATCTTACGTAAGTCTAAAGGATTTTTTTTTACTTGATATTTTATAAATAAAAATAAACATAATAAGAAAAGAAAAAAAATACATAATTGTTTTTTTTAAACAAAGTGACCTTTTTTTTCTTCATGATCTACAAAATAAGTAGGCCTACCTAAAGGGTATTCGTCATTAGTAGAAAACGAATTATGTTTGCTTAAAAACATGATTTATAAAGCGATAGAAGCTAGGTAAAGATGGATATTGACATACCCAAGTACTGTACCAACTCTGCTCAAGGAGTCAGTATAAACTAGTAGTAAATAATAAATGGAAAAAAAATTCAACTTGTATTCATCCAAGTTACGTTCAGGCAACAAAGAATTATGCACACACATGATCTCATATGATCGTTTTATTAATACAGAGATGCCAGAGGAAACACTAGAAGAGGCTGATCAAGTTGGAGAAAAGCAATAACATCTACGCTGAGAGCACAGCGTGATACCATGGGGATTGCAAAAATGAATCCACTTCTCCCACATATACTAGATCCATTTGCTCGGTAGCAACAATGATATTAAAACAAGCGGGAACTTGAGAAAATCCACAGTTGTTTGCTTCATCGAAATTACATTTTGGGGGAAAGTCGAAATTCTATGAAAAGTAAGAATTTTAGATGATAGTTTCATTTGATATTAAAAATACAAGCAAAATATTAATTCCGGTTATTTAGACTACTATTATCATGTTATTGGATGTTATTCTCACAACGTTTCGGCTGATGTGACTTCTGAACTTCTTAAAGTGTAGTATCTGTTCCGATGGATACTGCACCCCATAGACTGGTATTGTCTTGTCCTTCGGGATTTGATTTACGCCGGTCTATGGGATTGTCCTGTGCAGTTCTAGGAGGTCCACCTTCCCAGGCTTTGCCTCCCCTCTTTGGGGAGGAGTAAGTTAATTGCTTACTGCTTGAGGCGCTCCTACCGGGGAATGCCGACTGGGCTGCCCAGGCAATTTTTGATGGTCAGAGTCCTCACCTCTCGGGCGCTGGCGTTTCAACCCCCACTTTCCGACCCGACCTTGGGTCACATCTTACTTGTAGGATAAAACTGACCTTGTGCCTAACTCCTGGAGAGGAGTAAATAATACTTCTTCAGGTGCATTTTGTCAAACTCTGAAATTTTTATGTCAAACTTAGGAATCTGTACGTAATTTCAAACTGAACCCTTCATTTAATCCACAGGGGTAGATTGTTCTCGTTCTGTCAACCACAGTAGAAATCTTAACCTTCAACCTCCAAAAGACACTCACTTAGAACTGAGTATTGATTAGCACTTCATCCGTTATGCCACAAGTACATGTGCATAATTCTAGTATGAATTTTGAGAGCCTTAAACGTATTCTTATTTTAGACGTGTAGTGTTACTACTTATTACAACATATATATATATATATATATATATATATATATATATATATATATATATATGCCAGAGTTGGAAAATACTTGTAGTCCAGGGTTTCGAATCGTGTGACCGGTGATGAATAGTCGTACTTCTATGCTGATGAGTCTTGATTGAAAAAAGACGAAACGTATACGTCCATAGATATAAACAATAACAAATATTTTATATTTGAAGCTCCTCGTTAAAAAGTAGAGCACCGTAAAATGGTAGTAGTAACACAGCGTAGCGTCACTTGCTTTATTTGCATCGTTCCTTCACTTATAGAAGTTTGAATGCCTCTTCGCTTCGCCGCCGTTAACGTGTTAAAATTATCATTGTTTATAAGCTGTTCAGAACTGGCCTAGCGGTTAGCGACGTTGGACGGGAGTTGGAAAATACTTGTAGTCCAGGGTTTCGAATCGTGTGACCGGTGATGAATAGTCGTACTTCTATGCTGATGAGTCTTGATTGAAAAAAGACGAAACGTATACGTCCATAGATATAAACAATAACAAATATTTTTTATATATATATATATATATATATATATATGGTTCCCATATTGTATTAAATTCTATACTAGATCTACTTAGGTGGCCATTGTCGCCCAACATATGTGCTGCTTCTTTGAGACGTCTTACTCTTCTCCGTTCCTCTGTCTATAATTTTTACTTCGTCCCATAAGGGTAGATGGTGTCTCTTTTTTCTCTAGTCAGTACATGCTCAGTACAGGTGATACTAAGAATATAATTAAGAATCACTTAAGACTTTACACGACCATGGCTGATGGAACAAGAACAATCTACCCCTATGGATTTAATGAAGGGTTTAGTTCAAAATACTGTACAGCTTCCTGAGTTTAAAGATTCCCGAGTTTGACAAGATGCACCTGAAGAAGGTCATAGAATACATCAGCCAAAACGTTGTGAGAATAATATCTAAGATGAGAACAGTAATCCGAATAAAACAAATAATAGAAATTGTCAATCATCATCTAAAAAATTCCTAAACATAAAATCTTCATTTATAGATTTAATTTTACACTTTTTTCTTCTACAATTTTGGTCAATAAATTTCTTAGCTAAAAATTTGTTATTAAATTAACATGCGAAAAATCTGTTGTCGTCTGCCTCTTGTTTACATACACAACAAAATCTTTATTCATACTCTTACTGCATCGAGTTTGGATGAATTACATCCCTTTGATATAGTCATGCCTATTGACAGCATTATGGTCATTCTAAGTAAGGAATGAACAAATATAATTATTATGTCGAGTGAGGTAGATTTCATGGTAATTTCCTAGTTTAGGGGTATAAAGACGAGAGAGCCTATATCTAAACATCCATTGAAATTTTATTTTAAAATAAATAAAATTACATTAAGTAGATTATCTGATTTAGGTGATCCTACTTAACTAAACTCTCTCTCTCTCTCTCTTACACACACACACATGAATCAAAGAAAAGTACACGGTTTAGTAGAATTGGGCATTACATAACAAGACAACGCTGCTACTCAGTAAACATTCTTGGCCTTTTGGCTAAGATTAAAGTGTAGTATCTGTTCTGATGGATACTGCACCCCCATAGACTGGTATTGTCTTGGCCTTCGGGGCTTGATTTACGCCGGTCTATGGGTCTGTCCTGTGCAGTTCTCGGAGGTCCACCCTCCCAGGCTTCGCCTCCCCTCTTTGGGAGGAGTAAGTTTATTGCTTACTGCCTGAGGCGCTCCTACCGGGGAATGCCGACAGGGGCTGCCCAGGCAATTTTTAAATCCCACTTTCCCGACCCGACCTTGGGTCACATCTTACTTATGGGAGTAAGATAAAAACTGGCCTTGTGCCTAACTCCTGGAGAGGAGTAAATCAATACTCAGTAAACATTTTTATTATTATTAAACTCTTAGGATTACAATCGATTAAGTCATAAAATTTCCAGATTAAATTATTTTCTGCTAATCTATTTAATGTCATTTTCTAGTAATTAATCTACTAAATGTAATTTTCTCTAAATCTACTAAATGTAATTTTCTAGGAATTAATCTACTCTATTTGATTTTCTGGTAATTAATTTACTAAATGTGATTTCTGGTAATTAATCTACTTAAAGTAATTTTAATAAAATTTCGGCAGAGGTTTGGAATAGAAGCTGTCTCGTTTTTACGACCATAAACTAGGAAATTACATACTTAAATAATTAAAGTTTTTGTTAATAACACTAAGAAACCGAACATCACAAGGTACGTCGCCCTTTTCAACTTGACCAACTGTTAACCCTAACCCGACTAGCTAGCTAACTAGCGCTACCTACCTCCTTCCCTCCCTTCCCCAACTGGTGGAAGTCCAAGCCTGCTAATGATGGTGGTCTCAGAAAGTATTGTTTCAGCAGCATTATTGAGGCTTTCTTTGTTTTGGTTTTTGTCTTTTTTAGATAAAATATTGTTGGAAAAAATCATATACAGTTGCTTTTAACAATTACAAAATATTGAATAAAAAACGTTAGTGCACATGTCCAAAATTCAAATTGCGTCAAATTCAGTCTATCTGGCATGTGTATGCAGTGTGATGACGTATCGAAATAAACCCTGGCCAGTGAGTGTTGAGGATATACGTTGCATCTAGAGAAATGATATGAGAGTGATGTTGGATTCTTTCTGTCCTATTAAAACAACAAGTAAACCAGCTTCTTTACTCAGAATTTGGTGAAAGTGTTACGTACATAGATTATCGTGCAAAAGTGTCAGATTGATGCAGAAAGTTGGGAAAACAATGTGATATCACGTTATCAGTTCATTTTGCAACATAAGTATTTTTGCGAGATACCTTATGTCTTTCTTAATGAAAAAAAAACTGATATGAGAATAATACGATGAATGTGTAATGTGAGTCTTAAAAGACAGGCTTAGATGAAGATTGAATCTGGACAGTATAGTACAGAAGGGTAGACTTCGATGGTATGGTCACATTGAAAGAATGGATGAGAGTTCTTGGGTTAGCATATGTATAATAGTTGAGGTAGCAGGTCCAGTTGACAGGGGAAGGCCAAGCAAAACATGGGAGAAAGTGTTAAATATGGACCTGAGGGAAAGAGGGATAAATAAAGACCTGCCTAGAGATAGGTTACTTTGAAATTCAATTTCTTAAAGCCGTCCAATACATGCCAGCATGTAAAATGCATGTTAAACCGAATATGATGATGATGATGATGATGAAGATGTCATTCTTTTGAAAATCAATAAGATGATGTTAAATTTGAAAACTTGTATTCCTTATAAAATATTTAATGTATTGAATAAATGTTTAAAATTCCATTAAAATTGGATAATTCTCTGATTTTTAATAATTGAAAAAAAAAGGCACATTGGTTTGTTTGCAATAGATAATCTACAAGCGCATCCAATGGTAAAGCCTCTATTTGGGAAGTGTAGAATCATCCCTTTCTTTTGATTACTCCCAGATCAACTCTGACTCGGAGTAGTGGTAGCACTTGTCAGCGTCCTATCTTACAGTAAATAGAATTTTCCTGGGTCCCACACTAAACTGTGTTGGACACTCTACGATTCTGAAATCCATTTTTATCTACACTTTCTACTTTTTTTTTGTTCAGCCTCTATGATTTCACAACCTTATCAATTACTCAAGATCTCCCCCCCCCCCTTAAACCTTAAACTGCATCCAGTGCTGAGGCCTCAATTTGGGAGCTTTAGGGACTCTACGGCCACCCCTTAGTTATCATTATTCCCAGGTCCACTCTAAACTGGAGTGGTGCACCTGTTAGGACTCTATCCATGGGTTAAAAAAAATTATCGTTTACAGACTATATGTTTACAAACTAAACTCCTACAAAACAAATTAATATGCAAACTAATCATATATGAAATATTAAGGGTTTTGGTATGACCAAGGTCGGTTAACATAAAAAACAACAACAATCAAATCCCTATAATCGATGGTGGATGGAAACCTGAATCCCTACTGCTGATGCTGTATACAAGCATTGTTCTAAAATGACCGAGTTTCTCATTTCTTGTCCATGTTTTTTCCTTAATGTTTGCACAGATATTGGCACGAACACACTCATTACAATTGTCTAGTGAAAACCCATAAAAAACAAGAAATAAACCGTGTCTTCTATGGAATATATTAGTTTACTTACCACAAATATATATTCCTTTGAAGTCGGTGAAATAGATGTTTGCTAATAGCTTATCTATATTGATATCGCTTGCACCTGGTAATAATGTTCATATGTAGACATCTATTAAGCTTTTATCCGGCATAATCACGTTGACACACCCGTTCCCAAGTTAAGTGATGTTAGGCTTAATCAGTATTAAATGGGTGACCATTTGGGAATACTAGGTACTGTATGTGGGAAAATGGTGACATCCACCCTGTCAGTGGCATGCGGAGGTCTCAGGATGCCCGGGGCCAACTCCTTGATTGTATGCCCCAAAGACTCAAGTATAAGTCCTAGTATTGAGAAATATTATGAGAAAGGATGATAGTTTGAATATGATTGGATGCTGGAAGCCATAACTTTGTCGCTCTTTTCCCTTTGCATGCTGACATTGTCGAACCGATTGCGGACTGACAATCGCAAAAAGGGGTTATCCTCTATATAATGCCCATCATTCTCAATAGAATGTTGTGCAGCACGTACACGAAAGGAACAAAAAATAGGTGTTCAAATAATTAGATAATATTTGATTGGTTGTTTACTTTTATGGCATATCAACACTTTTTGGGGTCATTTAATGCCGAATTCATTAATTTTAGTAAAAGTTTTCATGTTTCCAATCTTTAATATCTTCAAATATTTATAGATTACTTTATTTTGTAGACATATCTTTTATATAGAATATCAATACATGGAATAGTGGATAAGCATGAAACAGACGAGTAAAAAAAGGACACAAACATATCATTACAGCAGATTCAACATATTTCAATGGATACATACGACCATACTCATTGTGTGTAAATAAGCTTTATTGAGCAGAAAACGAAGTTTTTTTTTATACAGGAGAGGATGTAGGGTGAAGAGGAGTAGAAGTTGTATGCGGGTGGAATGGTGTGAAGTATGTAAGGTGAGGAGAAGATAAAAGGGGGGAGAGTAGTGGAAACGAGTCATGTGCGTGAGAGAGGAATAGAGGTCAGGTAAGCAAGAGAAGAAGGGAGTAATGAGAAATGTTAGGGGAAAACTACATGGGGAAAAAACAAAACTGAAAATAAAAATAAAAGCATTTAGGCTACAGTTAAATTAATTAATTATCGAATTTCAAAAAACATTCTGTTCAACAAAGATTCTTTTAGCCGTGATGTCATTGATGTTAAACCCATTATCTAATATTATTATTAGATCATGAAATCAGACAGGATTCAATGATGCATTCTAATTTCATGTCATGTGCGTATTTGATAGTTATGGCTTTTTGTACATCGAAATAGTGGTTATTAGAAATCATAAATGTGTCAAGCGAGTTCAGAGTGTCCCCAACTTGATTGCCCTATTATGTTTATATATTCTTATTTTTAGGGGGCATTGGGTCTCTCCAATGTAGATTTTATCAGTGACAACATGATACAGTGTCTATTCCTATGTGTGCGGAAGGTGTGTGTGTTAATGTCTTTTGTATTTTTTTAGTATGTGTTTTATAGTGAGTAAGGTAAATTGAATGGTTCTGAAACCGTTTTTTGATAGAGTGGAGCAAAGACGTTTGTTGCATGTGTTAGTGCGGAAGTAGATATTTTGAAGTGTGAGCGGGGTGGTAGGGAATTTGTTTTTGTGTTGTAGTGAATACGAATAAAATTTTTCCTAGCAGTGAGAATGAAATGTTTGAGGTATTTTAGATTATTAGGAAAAGTTTCTATAATGTTATATTTGTTAGCTAAATACTGAGTGCTCTAAGGTATAGACCTATTATTAGGCTGTCTTTGAGGGCATGTTGGTTATCGGAGTACTAATGGAGGTAATAGTTCTTGTTTGTAGGTTTTTGATAAACTTGGTACGATAGTGTGTTATTGTTTTGTGAATAAGGATGTCGAAAAATCGTAAAGAGTCATTTTGTTCAGCTTTGAATGTGAAGTTTATAGAGGGTTCTACTTTATTGAGGATTTGAGCTAGAGTTTCTATTTTATGTTCTTTTAGGAGAAAAATTAGGATATCATCGATGTATCTTTAGTATATAGTCTACAAGTGGTGGATTATATTTAAGTTGAACCCTGACAGGTACTACCACTCCGGTTTAGAGTGATCCTTGGAATAATGACTGCATACTCAACAGAACTCGCAATTGGAACTTCAAAGTTATGAGACATACACACACGCGCAAGAAATGGTAACACAATTAATATAGAGATTAAACAAAGATAAATGATTTCTTATCTCGGCCATTGTTGTAAAATCAATCAATTCTTAAGATTTTATTCAAATTAATCCTTTTATTATGAATAAGATGAACAATGTATTTCAGAAGAACTAATCTGCAACTAAATGCAGACAAGATGACTATTTTATCAGGCATTTGTATAATGACATTTGTATATAGAAAGATTTTGTTTTATCCTAGAAATATTTAATGGACATTATAAGGCTTTCATTGTATGAATATTCTTACTGTTATCTTGAAATTCCATTCAAACTCTAACAATAATCTTCCTTTAGAAACAATAGAGTAAAGACAAACAATTTCTTAGTATAAACAAATTTCGATTAAAATTGCTTTATAATTTGCTTTATCTGTAATTCCAGAATCCGGGATTAAATTTTCAATATTTTCCAGATTATGAACTTTTTTAAATATTCAAATTATCGCTTTATATTTTTTGTTGTTTTTTTTTCTTTGTTTAACGACAAATCAGCACTTTTTTAATTATTCAATGTTGAAGCAGAATACCTAATATGAACAAGGGACACAAAACCCCTAACATTTGACCTCTTAGCTCCTCAGATCTCAATCCTTAGTTGAAAAAAAAGTTAATGGACACTCTCATAACACTAAATAATCCCTAAAATCTTCATAGTTAAAGGACCACCTAATTCTAGCATGTAGGTGATTCATATCTCACATAAAATGTATTATCGAAGTTGAAAGAGATTTTAATAAATAAAATCTATAGTACATATAGTCTTGGTTTAGGCGAGTCTATCTTGATCATTGCAGAATAATTCTAACAAAAACATTGCACCCTCCTGTAAACAATTCATTATATACTATTAATTGAACACAAGTTGCCTTAAGCAGGGGAAAAGTGTGGGTTCATACCTTTCTCAATACTGTTCATATATAAGTGACCACAATAAATCTGCAAGGGTTTGCACTCAGCATTGCTGATTCCATAGTTCACAATTGTATCTGTTAGGCTAATCATGCACTTCATTATTTGTTGAGATTATCAATTGTCCTAAGAAGGTTGTATTTACTTGCTTCCCACAGCAGCAATATGTGGCACAAGGCCAGCTCCCCGAGTAGTCTGGTTGGGTACAAAATTAGCCATGAATGAACCCATGGATATTCCCCAATAGGAGCGCCCAAGGCAATCATAAATAGACCAATCCTTACTCTAAAAGGAGGAAGTAATTCCTTGGAAGGTGCACCTCCTAGGTCATCAGATCTAAGCCTGTCTTAAAAACTCACATTATACATCTATTATATCATTCTCATATTATTTCTCTTCATGCAACACATATCCTCCACCATCACTGGTCAGATTTCTCTTCCATACATCATCACACTGCACACGTATGTTATTGTTTTACACTTCATGGCTGTGTATGTTTGACGTGTGTGGATGTTCATCCAGCTATGTTATTTCAAGGGTTCTAAAGTTATGTTGGTATCTTGTCTGAAAGTTTGCTGCTGTGCCCGATGTGGTTTGAAAAGTCACGGTTTTGTTTAGCATTCAGTTGTCTCCATCCTTTGTCCCCTTAGAATCCCCCTCCCACAATTCAGAGGCATCAGGATATATGCATACTTGCACGCATTGAATATCTGTATATCTTTTAAGGAAATGCAAACATTTGCAAGTACTAACTGAATTTGCCATGAATAATTAATTTCGTATATAGTCTTTAATAATTCATGAATGGTTCGATCTATTATAGTCACTCTATAATAAAAACCAATGTGTATATTTATAAATATTAATCTGTCCCGTCACACAAAAGTTAGTGAGTAAAAAAACTGCCCAACGAAACAATTTCTAGTATTTTAGAGAAAAGAGATAGCAAATCTGACCTCCCCTCCTCGCTGCCTGAAATGAATTCGGAAATAAATCATTCACTCTATTTCCATAATGAGACTTTTTTTCCTTTCTTCTTTCTGTACCGATTGATACGTTTCATTTTTTCTTTTTTTTTTTCTTTTTTCTTTAACTTTCCAGTTTGAGACGTTTTCTTTCTTTCTTAATTCCTTTTTTAACTTCACCAATTGAGACGTTATTTTATATGAATATGAATATTAGTTCAAACATTAGCGAAGCATAATTTTTTCCCCAACATTTTTGATGGAGGGTATACGCTCGTAGTTATATAGATTTTTCTAAAAAGTAATACAATTCAAAATAATATTATCCTATGGCAATTGTATTTTTTTTTTGGTAATTTGATATTTGATACAAACACCTTTTTTTTTAAATTTTTTATTACCTTTGATTCACCCCAAACATGGCATATTGCCACTGAGATGTAAGGGGCTACTGTGATTAGAGGCCAGATTTATAAGGGGCATCCTTAGTGGGGAGTTGTGCCACAAGATATTTGTTCACATTACATTTAAATTTATGCATATTGGTACAGTTGGGGAAACAGGGAGCAGGGATGGAATTCAAAAGAGAAACGGTCCAAGGAAAGAAGCTATTAGAGTGGAAAGATTCTCGGCATCTTGGGGCCATCTATAGTGAAGGGGTGGGATATTGCTGCTCGTTTGGTTAATCAGAGGTATTTACGTTGAGGGAGTGCAAGTACAGTAAGTTCATCAGAACACATTCTGTGGAAGTACTTGTAAAACACGCACAGCGATGCCACAGAGATGAGATAAGGGCTGGAGCTTGGTAGACTGTGCAGAACCTATTAGGTAGAGACTCTTTTTTGCACCCTGTTCAAGAGAGAGAAACTAGTGGTTGAAGCACCAGCCCAGATGTTGCAACAGTACTCCACACATGGGCAAATAGTGGCTTTATAGAGATATAGAATACTGGCAGGTGTGAGAAGTTTTCTAGCCCTGTAGAGGGAGCCTACCTTCTTTGCAGCAGATTTGGCAGTTTGAAAATATTATTGACTGGTTCAGGAGAGGTGTGGTCGCTTCACAATTGACTCCATGTGCTTGCATCCTTACAAGGTATTCACTTTCTATTGTTGGGAAAAATATCATATATCTTTCCTGGCTATACCTTGAAGGGCGCCGAGGCCGCAGTCGGGGAGGGGGAGGGGGAGGTTGCTAAAAAGAAATGCTCTGTAGTGACCCACCCAACAGGGTCTGATAACAATAGAGCAAAGTCGAACAGTCTGGTCTCCTTTGAGCTGAAGAACACTCTCTGACTTAGTACCTCTACCTATCTTAAGAGAATGGTAGAACCTAACATAGGTTTTTGAACTACCTCTCCTACCCCTATTCCTGACCATAAATATACTCGTCCAACTTCGCTCCTGTTGCCCCCCCCCACCTCTGAAGGCTTCACCCCTCATCAGTAGGCATAACCATCCACTTTTTTTTGTACACTATTGAGACTAAATGGAGGCCTAAGTCATGTCTTGGTGCACCTTCCAGCAGTCAGAAAGAGCTCGATGTAATTTTTTGGGAAAAGGGTATAATGTAGAGATACCTGTGATAGCAAAGAGACGAACGGGTCCCATTTTTTTGTTTGTGTAAATAAATCAGTTACATAATAAAATGCAATGTTTTTCATTTTCTGTTTCGGAAACTTGGTTTTAATTTTGTGTGGTTGCTTTTCGTCTCGTTGCTGGATTTTACTGAGCCAATATGGCAGCTATAGGGGCTGATGTGTAAAAGCAGCATCACAAACTTGAAAAAAAAACTAGTGTAATAAGCCCAGCTAGATAAAGGTACAGAATAGTTAACACTCAAAAACCTGCATAAATCAAACAAAATGGCAAAACCTACATAGTTTTAAGGTGTGTAAACGATTTGTAATAATTTTTAAACGGTATAAAAACTCTTACAAATCGTTTCCACATGTTAAAACTATGCATGTTCGTTAGAGAATTTCATTATAATGCGTTTTATATAAATTATGCGTTTTATTTTGTTTACACCCACCTAATTTCCATCCTTAAGAAAATGATTAAGTTTGAAGAATGATATTAACATCTGAAAAATCTACATTGTTACTGTAGAAAACCAACTTGAAGCTGACGTATATCTCTCCCTTGAGAAAAAAACATGAGAGGTGGTACGTGATTTATAATCAGAAGATATTAGAAGGGTTGTTTATAAATTGATCATAGAGAAATTGGATAAAGCTTATTGATAAGTTGAAGACACATTGGCATGTTGTGCATTTATAAGATTTTTTATGAATATAAGCAGAATGCAGGTGTCAATTCTTTCAGATTCATAGTTAAGTATGAGCAGAGATATCAGAAACTGAAAAGGCATAAAATGGAGATATCCAAAAGCATTGGGGCTTTCTTGTTGCTTAAAGCGGCCAATCTGACAGAATCAGGCAAGGCAGCCAGAGCAACAGGAAATCTCACATATAAAGACGTGCGACATAAAGTGATAAAAATATTTGGTGACCCCAGAGAGTTGACTAAGAAGGATAGTATACCTGAAGTCATGCAAAGTATCTAATACAGTAATCTCTCTCATATATCTCTCGGTTTAATGTCTGTTTTCCATGCTGGCATGAGTTTGGAAATCAATTTTTAAAAGCTGTCCAACTAACCAATCTCTAGCCAGGTTTTTATCCCTCTTTTTCTCAAATCCATCCTTATAACTTCTGCCCATTTTTCTCTTCGCCTTTCCCACCCAATTGACCCTGCTACCATAACTATTTTACATCTACTAACTCAAACACTCTCATCCATTCTTTCAATGTGAACAAACCAACGCAGTCTCCTGTTCTGCACACATCTCACTTGAAGATCAGCCTGTCTTTAAGACTCACATTACACAGCCATTGTATCAGGTTAATATCATTTCTTTCCATGCAACATATATCCTCAACCCTCACTGGCAAGGTTTAACTTTCACACATTATCACACTGTGCACACTTGCCTGATAAACTCTTCCCTTGATGGACAGCAATAACACTCTGCTGGTTAGTATTTGCAGAAGTTCCCTGAACTTCATCTATCCACTCACAACTCTTGCTATCACATCAGCACCTCTCTATGCTCTAATTGTATCATCAAGGTAATAAAATTATATATATATATATATATATATATATATATGAGAGAGAGAAAGAGAGAGAAATATTACATCATTGGCAAACCACTTTCCTGGAGATTTTGTTTGGATAGAACGTTTAATTTTAAGATAAATATTTTAGAGTATTTTTAATGTTGATTGTAGAAATAACTTGTTTTTATTAATTTCCAATATTTTATTTGAAATTTTATGTGAATATATCTGACATAAAAGTTACCAAGGATACTCGTTTCTAGCTGAGAAGGGCCAAGAATGACATTGTCTGCGGCTGTTTTTGAAAATATGTATTGTTTATATTAACTAGTTTACTCAAGGCATTCAGAACAAGCCGCACGTGCGTGGTCCCCTTCTGTATGTGACTCGATGTGGCGAGTGTAAAATGCAATAAATTTGGGCAATTTGGGGCATTTTTGACCCCCCTTTGCCCCCCTGGAGTCGCGAACCAGAATTTTTCTGAGGTCAAAGATGCTCATTTTATATCCAGAACAATTGTCTCTACATTTTGGCCAAGTTTCAGAAAAATTGAATGGATGCATCAAACGTTATGGGAGAAAAGGGTAATTTGTTGCCATTTTGGGGGCTTTTGTACCCCCTGGGGGCGCGAACCAGATTTTTTCCAAGATCAGCGATACTTATTTTCTATTAGGAAAAATTGCTTCCATATTTTGGAAATTGAATGGATGGATGAAATATTATGGGGCAAAAAATGTCATTTTTTGCCATTTTGGGGACTTTTGACCCCCCTGGGGGGTAAACCAGATTTTTTTTCAAAAATCGGAGAATGTCACTTTCTAACCTGATAAAAGTTACAACTTCATGAAAAATTTCAGAGAAATTCAATGGATGGTTGCGGAGAAAAATCCAGACGGACGGACGGAAATGCCTCAAAACATAGGTCTCCCGATTTTATAAATCGGGGGACCAAAAATACAAATTGGGTGTAGGCAAGTTGAATCTTTAAGTAAGAGATTAAAGTAATAAAATTTATTTAATTATCAATTCTGGAGGCTTTCTTTATTTGATGGATTCTGGAGGCTTTCTTTATTTGATGGATTCTGGAGGCTTTCGTTATTTGATGGATTCTGGAGATTTTCTTTATTTGATGGATTCTGGAGGCTTTCCTTATTTGATTGATTCTGGAGACTTTCTTTAATTGATGGATTGTGGAGGCTTTCTTTATTTGATAGATTGTGGAGGCTTTCTTTATTTGATGGATTCTGGAGGCTTTCTTTATTTGATGGATTCTGGAGGCTTTCTTTATTTGATGGATTCTGGAGGCTTTCTTTATTTGATGGATTCTGGAGGCTTTCTTTATTTGATGGATTGTGGAGGCTTTCTTTATTTGATAGATTGTGGAGGCTTTCTTTATTTGATGGATTGTGGAGGCTTTCTTTATTTGATGGATTCTGGAGGCTTTCTTTATTTGATGGATTCTGGAGGCTTTCTTTATTTGATGGATTCTGGAGGCTTTCTTTATTTGATGGATTCTGGAAGCTTTCTTTATTTGATGGATTGTGGAGGCTTTCTTTATTTGATAGATTCTGGAGGCTTTCTTTATTTGATGGATTCTGGAGGCTTTCTTTATTTGATGGATTCTGGAGGCTTTCTTTATTTGATGGATTCTGGAGGCTTTCTTTATTTGATGTATTCTGAAGGTTTTCTTTATTTGATGGATTCTGGAGGCTTTCTTTATTTGATGGATTGTGGAAGCTTTCTTTATTTGATGGATTCTGGAGGCTTTCTTTATTTGATGGATTCTGGAGGCTTTCTTTATTTGATGGATTCTGGAGGCTTTCCTTATTTGATTGATTCTGGAGACTTTCTTTAATTGATGGATTGTGGAGGCTTTCTTTATTTGATAGATTGTGGAGGCTTTCTTTATTTGATGGATTCTGGAGGCTTTCTTTATTTGATGGATTCTGGAGGCTTTCTTTATTTGATGGATTCTGGAGGCTTTCTTTATTTGATGGATTCTGGAGGCTTTCTTTATTTGATGGATTGTGGAGGCTTTCTTTATTTGATAGATTGTGGAGGCTTTCTTTATTTGATGGATTCTGGAGGCTTTCTTTATTTGATGGATTCTGGAGGCTTTCTTTATTTGATGGATTCTGGAGGCTTTCTTTATTTGATGGATTCTGGAGGCTTTCTTTATTTGATGGATTCTGGAGGCTTTCTTTATTTGATGGATTGTGGAGGCTTTCTTTATTTGATGGATTGTGGAGGCTTTCTTTATTTGATGGATTGTGGAGGCTTTCTTTATTTGATGGATTCTGGAGGCTTTCTTTATTTGATGGATTCTGGAGGTTTCTTGATGTATTCTGAAGGTTTTCTTTATTTGATGGATTCTGGAGGTTTCTTGATGGATTCTGGAGGTTTTCTTTATTTGATGGATTCTGGAGGTTTTCTTTATTTGATGGATTGAAGAGGTTTTCTTTATTTGATGGATTGTGGAGGTTTTCTTTATTTGATGGATTGTGGAGGCTTTCTTTTATTTGATGGATTGTGGAAGTTTTCTTTATTTGATGGATTCTGGAGGTTTGTTGATGGATTCTGAAGGTTTTCTTTATTTGATGATTGTGGAGGCTTTCTTTATTTGATGGATTCTGGAGGCTTTCTTTATTTGATGGATTCTGGAGGTTTTCAGTATTTGATGGATTGTGGAGGTTTCTTGATGGATTCTGAAAGTTTTCTTTATTTGATGGATTCTGGAGGTTTTTGATGGATTCTATAGGTTTACTTTATTTGATAGATTGTGGCAGCTTTCTTTATCTGATGGATTCTGGAGGTTTTCTCTATTTGATGGATTGTGGAGGCTTTCTTTATTTGATGGATTGTGGAGGCTTTTTTTATTTGATGGATTTTTGAGGTTTTCTTTATTTGATGGATTCTGGACGTTTTCTTTTTTTGATGGATTGTGGAGGTTTCTTGATGGATTCTAGAGGTTTTCTTTATTTGATGGATTGTGGAGGTTTTTTTTTTTTATGGATACTGGAGGCTTTCTTTATTCGATGGATTGTGGAGCTTTTCTTTATTTGATGGATTCTGGAGGCTTTCTTTATTCGATTGATTGTGGAGGTTTTCTTTATTTGATATATTCTGGAGGCTTTCTTTATTCGATGCATTCTGGAGGCATTATTTATTCGATGGATTCTGGAGGCTTTCTTTATTTGATGGATTCTAGAGGCGTTGTTTATTTGACGGATTCTGAAGGCTTTCTTTATTTGATGGATTCTGGAGGCTTTCTTTATTTGATGGATTCTGGAGGCTTTCGTTATTTGATGGATTCTGGAGATTTTCTTTATTTGATGGATTCTGGAGGCTTTCCTTATTTGATTGATTCTGGAGACTTTCTTTATTTGATGGATTCTGGAGGCTTTCTTTATTCGATTGATTGTGGAGGTTTTCTTTATTTGATATATTCTGGAGGCTTTCTTTATTCGATGCATTCTGGAGGCATTATTTATTCGATGGATTCTGGAGGCTTTCTTTATTTGATGGATTCTAGAGGCGTTGTTTATTTGACGGATTCTGAAGGCTTTCTTTATTTGATGGATTCTGGAGGCTTTCTTTATTTGATGGATTCTGGAGGCTTTCGTTATTTGATGGATTCTGGAGATTTTCTTTATTTGATGGATTCTGGAGGCTTTCCTTATTTGATTGATTCTGGAGACTTTCTTTATTTGATGGATTCTGGAGGCTTTCTTTATTTGATAGATTGTGGAGGCTTTCTTTATTTGATGGATTCTGGAGGCTTTCTTTATTTGATGGATTCTGGAGGCTTTCTTTATTTGATGGATTCTGGAGGCTTTCTTTATTTGATGGATTCTGGAGGCTTTCTTTATTTGATGGATTGTGGAGGCTTTCTTTATTTGATAGATTGTGGAGGCTTCTTTATTTGATGGATTGTGGAGGCTTTCTTTATTTGATGGATTCTGGAGGCTTTCTTTATTTGATGGATTCTGGAGGCTTTCTTTATTTGATGGATTCTGGAGGCTTTCTTTATTTGATGGATTCTGGAGGCTTTCTTTATTTGATGGATTGTGGAGGCTTTCTTTATTTGATAGATTGTGGAGGCTTTCTTTATTTGATGGATTCTGGAGGCTTTCTTTATTTGATGGATTCTGGAGGCTTTCTTTATTTGATGGATTCTGGAGGCTTTCTTTATTTGATGTATTCTGAAGGTTTTCTTTATTTGATGGATTGTGGAGGCTTTCTTTATTTGATGGATTGTGGAGGCTTTCTTTATTTGATAGATTGTGGAGGCTTTCTTTATTTGATGGATTCTGGAGGCTTTCTTTATTTGATGGATTCTGGAGGCTTTCTTTATTTGATGGATTCTGGAGGCTTTCTTTATTTGATTGATTCTGGAGACTTTCTTTAATTGATGGATTGTGGAGGCTTTCTTTATTTGATAGATTGTGGAGGCTTTCTTTATTTGATGGATTCTGGAGGCTTTCTTTATTTGATGGATTCTGGAGGCTTTCTTTATTTGATGGATTCTGGAGGCTTTCCTTATTTGATTGATTCTGGAGACTTTCTTTAATTGATGGATTGTGGAGGCTTTCTTTATTTGATAGATTGTGGAGGCTTTCTTTATTTGATGGATTCTGGAGGCTTTCTTTATTTGGTGGATTCTGGAGGCTTTCTTTATTTGATGGATTCTGGAGGCTTTCTTTATTTGATGGATTCTGGAGGCTTTCTTTATTTGATGGATTGTGGAGGCTTTCTTTATTTGATAGATTGTGGAGGCTTTCTTTATTTGATGGATTCTGGAGGCTTTCTTTATTTGATGGATTCTGGAGGCTTTCTTTATTTGATGGATTCTGGAGGCTTTCTTTATTTGATGGATTCTGGAGGCTTTCTTTATTTGATGGATTCTGGAGGCTTTCTTTTATTTGATGGATTCTGGAGGCTTTCTTTATTTGATTGATTCTGGAGGCTTTCTTTTTTTGGCGGATTCTGGAGGCTTTCTTTATTCAATGAATTCTGGAGGCTTTCTTTATTCGATGAATTCTAAAGGCTTTCTTTATTTGATGGATTCTGGAGCCTTTCTTTATTTGATATATTCATGAGGCTTGTTTTATTTGATGGATTCTGGAGGCTTTCTTTATTTGATGGATTCTGGAGGCTTTCTTTATTTGATGGATTCTGGAGGCTTTCTTTATTTGATGGATTCTGGAGCCTTTCTTTATTTGATGGATTGTGGAGGCTTTCTTTTAATGTATGAACAAGCAGTAATACCACTTTTTGTAGTATTTGTCCAGCATCAGACATTCTGCCTTGCTCCAGAAGTTGAGGTTTATGTGGAATACAAATTCACATGCGATTCCTAGACAGTAGAGACGACATACAGCGCCTAGTATTCCCAGATGATCAGTACTGATCTGGCTGAACGACGTTTAACGTCGGTGATCTAATAGGAACCGGTATGTTAACATGATTTTTCTGTATAGGCTTCCTTTATTTGATTAATTGTGGAGACTTCCTTTATTCAATGTTTCTAAGTGACATGTTTTATGTAATTTCATGTATCTACATGTCTTTAACCTTCTTTTAATGTCTAGTTGCCAATAAACAGTAAACAAACACTAAATATTATTTACGTTCACCAATTGTTTCCTTTTATAGTTCTTTCTGACACTTGTGGTTGTCTCATCAATACGAAAACGACACACGAACAATGGTTACCACATGCTAAGAGAATTAAATATCCCAACACGTGTGCAGCTAAATTGAATATCAAATATCCAACCTTTAATATAATCTTTCAGAATATAGGGAAATGACTTCATTTTCTTTGGGTGTATCGATAATATTACCATATGAAAAAGAGAGAAAGAAAGCAGATAATGTTATTACATCCGGGTAACAGTGTTAAGGGATGTCATTATTTATATGCTAGATATTGAGAAGACTGTAATGCGGCCATCTTATATTCGTTCATCAGACATCTAATTAAGACATTTGAAATAGTTTATTACCTCATGATCTTACAAATCTGTCATTTTCATTTCGTTAGAAAAATAAATAAGAGATGCTATTTTGTTCTCTGTGGAAAATTCAATTGTGTTCGTTCATAGAATCAACAATACTTTTTTTAATTTTATTGTTGTCGGTCATAACAGTGTTTTATTTACAATGATCTGTCATCTTGTTACTCTATGTTAATCATCGCTCATTGAAACATCGTATTGGTCGACGTAGAATTAGTGTATGTCATACAATTACTTCTTTCTTTGTGTTGGTGTCTACGTCTTTTGTTTTGCAATGATCAAGTAATGATAATAATCCATTCAGATTTAATGATACCTTCTTAACATCATTAACAGTTCTTGTGATATTCGGCTCGCTTTGTAATTTTTTTCAAATCAAATCTTGTGTACTTTTTTTTTTTTTAATGACGGTCCGTCAATGTGATTCCTTGCTGTCATATATATATATATATATATATATATATATATATATATATATATATATATATATATATATATATATATAATAAGGAATAAGGTAAAATAAATACCTTTCAAGCATTTAAAGATGCGATATTGATTTTAAAAGGAAAAGAAATCGAAACCAATTTTTTTTTTTTTTTTTATAAA
The DNA here is from genome assembly GCA_963556195.1 of Sepiola atlantica. NCBI lineage: Eukaryota > Metazoa > Mollusca > Cephalopoda > Sepiida > Sepiolidae > Sepiola > Sepiola atlantica. The sequence goes on along the minus strand of OY744525.1, from coordinate 75,022,672 downwards.
CTTTCATTTTTTTTTTAGTTTATAGTAATACAAATATTTCGCCAATAGACTTGGCCTTTTCAATGTGTCTGTATATCCTGATCTTATCGGATTCGGATTTCCCGGCTTCTGCTGGTGCAACCGGGCTTACGGGAGGTGTTGTTGTTTCCTCCACTTTCAAATATGAAATCGTGAATGCACACGATATATATATATATAAATATATATATATATATATATATATATATATATATTAAATTGAGAGAGTTCTTTTTTAAAACATATTTTTAAGAATAATAAATGAGGCTAAAAGCCTTAAAAGCATGTTTAGATGTGATATTTATTAATAAAAATAAAATCAGAACAGATTTTTTTCATTTTTGCTTTGATCTTTTGATTAATCATTTCGCTAGTATACCTAGCTTCTTCAGAGTGTGAGATTGTAACAATTCCGTAGGTGTTGGTAGCAGTCCCTCACAATGGAAAATGGACGTGTGATACAATAGAAGACCGACAGGATAGGAAGTGACTAATCGACAAAGACAAAAGAAAATACGGGATAGAAAATGACTCATCGAAAGAGACAAAAGACAATGTGGGAGTGGTCAATTTCCATTGTTCAGGACAGGTCACTAAGAAAATAACACTGGACACGACATTTTAGGAGTGACGGTGTTTTACGACACCTGACTACAGTAAGGTAGGTTAGTTTTACGACAGTTGACGACAGTAAAGTTTATGGCAAAAGTTGACGAGTTTAGGTTTCGGAGAGAAGACGAGCAGTTAGAATCGAACCTCCCGAGAGTTAGGATCGAGACTCCCGAGAGAGCAGATCGGACCGGGAAAACGATGAGACTTTAGCAACGACGATGGAGGTCTCGACAGTACGCGACGGTGTCACACACACTCATAGTTCAAACTAAATTATACACAACGTATATGTGTTTGTGTTCTTTCTCGAGAGTGGTGTTTCTTTTATAATTAACTTGTGGACCAGTGCTGTGCCCTCGACGATTCGTCAGTAGATAGACGACTCTGCTAAGCGATGAAAACAAAGAAAACCACGGAAACACAACGTTGGGGTCGACGGTCGTCAAGAGGGGCAGCACATTGTTCTACAATTGGTTGCCAGTGACCAGGCATGAGCCTAAGAAGACAACAGGAGGATAGAGAAAACAAGGAAAAACAAAGAGAAAGGGTAAACGCAAAAGCTCACATGAAAAAAAAGAGAGACACAAAAATGTTCGACAGACGTGATGTTGTTATTAACGACTGTCTCATTTTTTAAATATAAAGTGACGCGCATGCACGCGTAATGTGTATATTAAATTGGGAGAGTTCATATATATATTTTTTTGTTTTGTTGGGGAAGGAAGATTACAAATGGAGCACTAAATGCTAGAAGAAGGTAAAGACGTAGTAGGAAGCAATTTGGCCGGAATAGGAGAAGACGGGTGATGTTCTTTATCCGAAAACGGTTACAAATTAGAAATCTAAAAATAAACTGGCAAAAGAGGCACCACAATTTATCGTCTGCATGTCTCGGCAAATTATGTATTATGTATACTCAGGAATCTTCGTTAAATTCTTAGATGCATTTGTACCTTTTTACTGATTCAGACTATAGGATCAGTAAACTGAAATCAAATTTATTCGGGTTAATTAAAATTCAAACTAAAATCCTGAAAACGGAAAGGAGTATCTATCGACTTGAAAAATGTATTAAAGAAAGTGACAGAAGATGTCTGTTGTTTTTAATACTACTTCTTAACCACTCTGCACGGGGGATCATTAATAGGACACTGTTTCATTTTAAATCAATTTTTTGTTAATTTAAAATGAAAGCTCTAAAGTGGAAACTGACAAAAGAAAAAAAACGCTCTATCATCTTTTGCTACTATAATATTCTCGATGTAGCTCATGTGTGTGCCAGAATGATCTAAAGAAAAAATAGTATTTATAAGAATGGGCATCCAGAGGATTTCAATACTTACGAAGTCAGTTCTGAATATTGATGCAAAATACCGAGTCAGTCCCGGAAATGGCTGAAGCAGGTTACGATTTAAAAGCCGTGAAAAAAAATGTAAAAAGGCAGACGACACTAAGCATGCGAAGGGTTGGGTTAGAATTCAAAAACGTTTTGTAGCACCCTAAAAAAAATTTTTTTTTTAAATTTCTTTAAAAGAAAAAAGTAAAGAAGGTGGCTTTCAAATCGTAACTGTTTCGTCCATTTCCGGGCTGACGTGGGAGTCTCCATCAATACTCGGTACTGACTCTGTAAGTACAGAAATTTTATGGGGGACCATTCCTTACAAGTTCCGAAAATAACAATCAAAATACGATATATCTCAGGAAAATCGGGGATGAGGTGAAATCAACAATTTTCGCCTAAATGCACACAGTAAGTGGAAGCGGAAGTGACGTCATGGTAAAATGAATGACCGATCGCAAAACAATGTTAAACATTTGATCCCTTCCTTCTGTTATTACTCTGAAATATGAAGAAAAAACCCAGACTATTTTAGTTCATAAAAGGTATGAAAATATTAACTTTCATAGTGTCATGATAAAGTATTTTATGATTTATAATAGCAAATACTGATATATTTAAGAAGATAAATTAAGGCTCAATTGTTTTGTGTTCAATGATAAAATTAAATATGCTAAAATTCTTAAAAGGAAATAAATTAATTATGAGAAAAAAAAAACTTTGGTTAAAATCATTTGGAGAGAATAAAAAATTGTTGAATTAACCAAATTTAGCAAACGATTTACAATATGATAAAATAATTTTAAAAAATCAATGGAATTTTTCATGTTTTTTCTTTTTCTTTTAATAAACATAGTTAGCAGTATAAGAATTGTAGTCGTAAAAGGAAGACTTTGACGGCTGTCTGGAGCTTGTGTAGTAAGGCAGTCAACCGCTAACCTACTTTGGCCGTAGTAGTGACAAAAGAAAAAGAGTTTATATAGGCTGACTCATGTGATCCCTAAGGGAGCAGTGATTGGGTTTACCTTTTGGCCAATCCACGGGACTCTTAAAGAACAATGGTCCACAACAACACGAACCAATCTATGCATGTCTTATGAATTACAATAAGAAAAGTGTTTATTTTATTAAGTTAAGCTCCATTAGAATTCATTAAATGACAAGAATTTGCACAAATCTTTATAATTAGCAAAAATGTTCTGCTATAAAACACTAGCTTATAAAAAAATTGAGGTTAAAGGGTAGTTTAGAGTCCTTAACATAATGCTAACAAAAATTGTCTATAGGCGATAAATATTGTTTCCTGTCGTTTTTTTTTTATTAGTACACGAGGAACCATTTCGAGTTCAATTCTAATTATTTTTACGTATGTAGCCTGAAAAAAAAAAATGCTTTAAATGTGTAAACAATCGTTAGAGGGGAAAATTGAGTCTGCATAGTAACAGAAGTAATGGTTTGAAGACTCCATTTTTTTTTCTTTTAGCGATTATTTACATAAAACTAATTATATTTTAAATGGAAATGGTTCCTCATTTACTAATATTTAACAATATTTAACAAAAACACAGCAGGAAACTATATTTATCGCCTATACGCAATCTTTATCGCATTATGTTCAGGACTCTAAACTACCCTTTAACTGAATTTTTATTATCACATATATATATGTTCGGATCCAGCGTTCGAATCGTTTGACCAGCGACACAGTTTCATAATCCAGACTGATGAGTGTTTAAAGTAACACGAAACATATACATGCCTATGGATATTAAAAATATATATTTATTAAAAAAATAATTATATATATATATACACCGGTAGCATTGAAATGTCAACATAGAAAAAAACATAAGCGCTATAATTTCTCTTAGTGTAAGTGTCATGGTGCTGTGGTAAGATTTCTGATCATAGTTGTAAGTGATCTGGTATTCAGGTTTCGAATCTCAGCATGATAACTAACATTTGCCAGATTTAACCACGTAGAAGACCGTGATGTCTGTTGTTTACTATAATAAATATATATATATATATATGTGTGTAAACATCGTGCAACGCAATATATATATATATATATATATACAGGGCTTTACGGAGCCCTCCAAAAAGGAGCGCGCTCCAGGAGCACGCTCCTTTTTGCTGGAGCGAAGGAGAGGAGGGCTCATTTTATATTCAGCGGGAGTTGAGCGGGAGCAACTCCATTTGGGACTAAAGAGCGGTGGTTTTATCGCTCCGCACTCCTCGCTCCAAAATTATTTGATTTTTTTAAACATTAGTTTTTTATTCAGCAATATAAAGGAAAAGTAAAGAAAGTCTCAGAGTTTACTCGGAATTATTTTTTTAAATTATATATTTGGTAGAGAGAGGGAGGGGGATCAGGCGGAAGACGATGTAATTGTAATGTTTTTAACAATCTTTTTTTTATTGTTTTATTCGTTACCCCCCCCCTCCCCCCAACCCCGGCTTGCTATCAAGCAGATCAAAGGCGTCATTAAAGTTTTTATTGCAGTCAGTGACTTGAGCGTTCTATTTCTTTGGAAAGATTAAAAAAAGTTGAAATAGATTTGAGTTAGGGGTACGAACGATTTTGACACCATCTGAGCTCAGGTCGGGAGGGGGGCGAGAGAGAGAATTCAAAATGTTTACTAGCTGACTGAGATAATTACTAAGGCCCTTTTAAAAAGTACACTGCTATCTTTCTGTTGAATAAAAACTCCGAAAATTAGCACTCTAGATAGGGGAGGTAAGTTGCCCAATCAAGGTTTCAGAGTACAGTATACCCTACTATTTGATTCATATAACTTTGGGGAGGATATATGTGGATTTATACCGTTCCTAAGTGTATTAGTGAAAGTTATGTTGTTTTTCTTCTCTTAGACTAGATAGTCTGCTTGACTGGATAGAAGTATGTATGTATAATACACAATTTAGGAAAACTCGTCAAAGGAAAACTCGACAACGGAAAATTCGGCAACGGAAAACTCGGCAATTTTGGCCAAGTAGGAAAATTCGGCAATTATCGAATAAATATGGATTGAAAATAGATTTTAGAACCGTTTTTACAGGAGATATACTTGTAAATATGGGGCTACCCCCTCCCCAGTGAAGAATATTTTTTATATTATTTTTTAGTACTTGTGCAGTTTACGAACCGGGCTATTTTTTAGATAAGATTTTCGAGTTAAATTAAATTTTTACGATATCTTTTGTTTATTAAATTGTTAGGTGACAGTACAGAATAGTTAATAAAGCCCCCCTCACTCCATGTTAAGAATGGCTTTCTAAATAATGTTATTTCAATCCGGTTCGTAATTACGTTACGAAATTAAAGGTTTGGACCGGGTTATATTTTACATAAAATTTTCAAGTTAAATTCAATTTTTACGATATCTTCTGTTTATTAAATTGTTACGTGAAAGTACAGAATAGTTAACAAAGCACCACCCCCCATTCTCCCCATGTAAAAAATCGTTGTCTAAATAATGTTTTATTTCAAGCCGGTTCGTAATCAAGTTACAAGATTAAATCCATCATAATTCATTTAGATTTCTTCGTAAACAAGTCAGCCATTTTAATTGACAAAACATTAATTACTTAGTGTGTGTGCAAAACTTGAAAGGAATTTATAAACTATCGAGTAGAAAGTCATTTAAACTGGCTTTAAATTCTTAGAAAATTTCCATGTATTTAAAAAAGCAAAATTGTTTTCTTGTTCTCAGGAAACGAAAATTTACGTACAATCCTATACTTCGTCCGACATGTTTTCCTATAACTCTCAAAATATTAGTGAGATTTTGTCAAATATTATCTTACGGTCTTACACTTAAAGTGACATCTCAACCCATATTGACGAGATCCTTTGACGCCCACCCCTATCCTTCGACCACTCATTGGCAGAATAGAACGTTTATGAAAGAAGGTATATTTTTCTTATGGAGCGCTGAAAAAGAGCCGTTTCTTTTTTATAGGAGTTGGAGCAGGAGCGGCTCATTTTTGAAAATGGAGAGCGTGAGAGGAGCCAGCTCCAATTTTGGGCACTGGAGCAGGAGCGGGAGCAGCTCCAAAAGTAGTGGAGCATAGATTTATATATATATATATATATATATATATATATATATATATATATTTATTATAATCATATATTTATATATATATATTTATTATAATCATATATTTATATATATATATATATATATATATATATATATATTTATTATAATCATATATTTATATATATATATTTATTATAATCATATATTTATATATATATATATATATATATATATATATATTTATTATAATCATATATTTATATATATATATATTTATTATAGTCATATATTTATATATATATGTATATATATATATATATATATATATATATATATATAGTCATATGACTATAATAAATAAATATATATATATACACACGCACAATTATATTTATGTATTTTCTTGTTCTTCTTGGTTCTTGTCTTCCTTTTTTTGCCATAGTTGTTTGTTCATTTTGGAACGAGTGGCCACATCATGAATGTTATATCATTCCTGTTTTGCAAATGTGTAAACATCGTGCAAGACTCAAGACTTTCTCCACTCAGAATCTTTATCTGATTTGCCCCCCCCCCCTCTCCATCACCGCACACTCGATCCCCCATCTTTGAACAATTATTCGAATTGTGCATGAATCTTTAACTCCCTTGTCTCGGCATTCGTCCAAATTCATGTTTAAATGGACTCAATGCACCCAATATTGTAATGACTCTTTTTCCACATGTCTCATTTTCGTCCTACCTTATCGGCTAATATTAATTCACATGTCCTCTTCTTTTGTTTGTTAGTTACTTTGTTTTGTTGTTTTTGTTTTTTTTTTGCCTTTTGTTTTCTCTCTTTTTTACTCTCAAATTTGTTCTTTCCAATTTTTGCCTCTTTATTTCTTCTCATCTATTCTCTTTATTCATTCCTTAAACTATTTGATCAGTTTAGTTTCATTTTAATCACCAAAATTGTGTCTTTTACTTTTTCGGTCAATTCTTTCATTGACATATTTTGTTTCATTTTTACTATATTAAAAAAATTATATTTTACGATATTTTATAAGTTTCTCTTTCTTTAAAAGTTTTTCTGTCTGCTTTTACAATTCTTTCATTTATATTTTCGTTTTCTTTTTCTTTTTTTTTAGTTGATTTTCTAGTTCATTTTTTCTGTTTTATGTTGTGACCTTAACGGACTGGCAATAAATAAGGCAACACGGTGGAATATTTACAAGAGTGTATATTTACAGAAGTACAGAATATTATGTTACAAAAAGACGGCTCTGAGCTTTGTCGTAGGCTGCTCTATATATAGTGGCTAGAAGAGTTCATATAGTCACGAAATAGGGTAGATCACCATAACACTCCCTTTTAGCCTTGTATGGAGTCAGTACTTTTTCATTTTAGGGTTTATTACAGTCAAGTTCGTAATCTTACACTTTATTTTTGATCTTCGCTGGTTAGAACCTGTTTATGGGATTGGTATCTCAAATGTGCTGAACACGGCATCCATTAGTTCGTCCTCTCCAGTATTATTTTCGATAGCACCTGAATATCATTTGCTCATCAGGTTCATGTGACTTTTGTGGGTAAACTTGGGTCCCTTTACCATGTAAATCATGTTCCCAATTCGTTTAACCACTATCCCCGTTTCCCAATAGGATTTATTGTTTTTGAACATCCAAAAGAAAACCCTTTCTCCTACTTTAAAGCGTCCCTTCGTGACATTTTTGAGTTGGCAATAATCTATCAAACACTGTTTTAATCTTCCTTGCAAACATTGCCTCTGCTGGCCTCATGGAAATTGGAACATTAATATTTGGGGTCATCCTATATCCCTTCAAAAATTCTTGAGTGGCCTTTTCGGTAGGTATACCCTTGGTTTCTTAAGTGCTCTTTTGTATGTATCCTCAAACTCTTCTGCCTGGCCATTGCTTCTCGCATAGTACAGCACGATCGTGATATGCTCAACTACAAAAGTTTGACAGAATAGTTTCAATTTACTAGATGTGAATTGCGTTCCGTTGTCTCATGCAATACAGTCAACGACCTTGAATTGGGCAAAAAATTCATGTATAAAACTAATGGTTACTTCCGTTGTGGGTTTTTTACATTTTAATATTTCCAGCCATTTTGAAAAAATGTCCATCACTATTAGGTAATAGAAACCATCCAGTGGGCCAGTAAAATCTATGTGGATCCTAGACCATGGACGGTCAGTTTTCGGCCAGGGTCTGAACTTTATAGAAGGTGTCTTCACTGCCAAAGCACAACCTTTGCATAGTTTCACTGCATTTTCAATGCTTTTCTCCATACTTCTCCAATACACATAGTTTCTCGTGAGATTTTTTATTCTCGAAATGCCTGGGTGACCGGCATAAAATTCTTTTAGTATTCTTTTCTTTTTTTAAATTAATCTAGACTAAAAATTATGTATGCCAATAATTAAAAACAAATTAAAATGACTTTCTCGACAAATATAAATTTTTACAATTTTGTTTTATATGTTTTAAAACGTCTATTGAAAGATAAATATCATTTTTTTTTTAATCCTTGAGTGTAGAAACCAACCCACATCGTCAAGTGACACTGACCAACCATGGGTAAGTTGAAATAGAATAGTACTTTGGAGACACAACGATAAATATCACTGGAACATACTAAGATGAACCCAAGGGAACTGAGACTGCTTGGGTAGATATGTAAGGAAAATACTATAATCTGATCCTATCTAAAAAAAAAATCGATGCAGTGGCACCAACATTTAGACCTCGACTGGAAGGGTATAAGAGAGTACTGTCATTCTGAGAAGTCTTAGTCACTCAAATTTCAAAGTAAAAACACTGTGGAAAACGACTGGTGTGAGAACACCAAGTGAGTTGTAATGGAAGCAGAGAGTAATGGAAATGTGGGAAGACTTGTTGTCACTCTGACTTCAGAGGCTGCCATTACTGCTATTATTACTATTACTGATAATAATAATAATAGTAATACTAATAACAATAAATACTGTGGAAAAAAAAGAAAGTGATACATACCGATTGCTGGTGCTGGCCTTCAAGTGGGGTGGCGATAAGACCAACATGAGCAGAGATAAAGAGGTGATATTTATGTATGTTAAGATGGGGGTGGCAGGTTGTTACAAGCCTATAAATTCAGGTTCTACCTCTCACCGGAGTGTGAAGTGTTAGTGTGTTATTGTGTTCTAGAGCTTGGTGGTGACCTGAATTAGTACATTATTCAACTCACTATAGACCAAACGCTGGATCGTTGCTCCTGCAGAGAAATCCGTTCTCTGCCCCATTACATATTGTTACCAGACCTATTGGTTGGGTCGCTAAGGGAGCAATTCCTTTTTGCAACCCACCCCAGACTGTTGCCTCGGACCCTTTCAGGGTATTAACTTAGAATTGGATTTTTTCCTACATTTGGATTTTTTCCTACAATACTTATGAGTTGAAAACGGTTAGCTAGAAAGGTACAGAGGTTGGCATAAAGAGGTCGTTGGATGTTAGATGTAATACAATAAAGAATGATGCACAAGTAGAGCCCTTACAGCTCTCTGCAAGTGCTAAACAAAAATTCACTTTTTGGGCATATTTTTTTGGAGGGGGGCTGATTGTGGTAGTACTGGTAGTAGTAATTAAAAAAAAACAGTGAATAAATTGTTATTAGATGTTACTTATTGTGTTTACTTTTATCGTGTATTTTATTATTTTCTTTTGCATTTATCCAATGAAATGGGGTCCTCGCAGAATTTCTCCCTCCACCATACATGGTCAAGGGCTTGGTCAAGATGAAGTGAAACCATGTTGCGATCTTGGCATAGGGTATCCAAGTACTTTTGTTTCAGCCGTACTTTCGGACTTTTTCAAAGGTGTCTGCATTCTGGGGCACAGTGGGTGGGATGGGGGTCGACTATCGTACTCTTGGTCTATTCTCTAAACTAGTTTCAGTCACCAAAATACCACATTCACTCTATGGGTAAAGCCTACTTAATGATTAGACGTCTTTTATTTATAAAAAATATATGTACAAATTCATCGATTGGAGGGTAGGGTGCAAAAAAACAAAAACAACAGAGATTGCTGAAAAATAAAATGTGAAGTGTGGTGGTTAGTAGGACCCTTCCAAATCCATCTACGTATGAGCTGTTCACTGTTTTCCGGATTGTTTCAAGAGGCGAAAACAAGCAAGACAGTTTCTAAGTCAGGAGAAAAAAGAGGATTATTGGGAGATAAAAAAAAAGAAAGCTGGATGGGATTCAGGGGCATGGATTGTGTGGTGTCCTCCAAGATAGGTACCATTTTTGGGGTTGTGTGGTAGGGACAAAATAAAAATAGGAAGTGGAATCTCTAATACCGAAAATATGTCATTATTTGCATGCGGTAAATGTCCGTATGAGAGCGGACGATTTCCCATGTATTTCATGTCATTTCTAATCTTATGATAGGAATGATTTAATGTTATTATTTTTCTCATTCTTTTAGCTGTGTAAAATTTATTAATTTTGGTCTGGATTTGTGACTTTAGTCTATAATGTTAGTGTTAAGTGTAATATTTTAGTGTTAAGTAATCTCTATGTAATTTTTTAGTGTTAAGTAATCTCTATGTAATTTTTTAGTGTTAAGTAATCTCTATGTAATGATTAGTGAGTAGTATTTATATAGTGTTAAGTCACATTAATTATATTTATATAGTGTTAATTCACATTATTTATATAGTGTTAAGTCACATTAATTATATTTATATAGTGTTAAGTCAGATATTAGTGAGTACTATTTATATAGTGTTAAGTAATCTCTATGTAATTTGTAACTTTAGTCTATTTTGTTAGTGTTAAGTAATCTCTATGTAATTTTTCACCTTAACATTTAAAGTAAAAGGCTGGAAAAGGCAATGTATGGTGTAACTCCTCCCCCCTGCACCCATGTAAATGGTCCTGCCCCCTCCTTCTTATCCTTTTCTTCTCTGTTTATTCAGCCTCCACCTCTCATCAGCTTGTAATCTTTATTCTCTTCTTTTTATTCTATTCATCGTTTTCACCTTTTCTTTTGTTGCTAAGTAATCCATAAAACAACCTCCTAGACATTTACCCACCCCCTCCCTTCACTCCGTCTTATAGAATGAGAATGGATCTCTTTCTCGCTCATATCTCATCACCTTCATGGAATGTTTTATTGAAGAACATCTCGTTGATGGCTATTGTTATCTTTTGGTGTCTTGCAGAATCTTCATATCAGCACGGCTTGTTCACTTTTCAAAAAAGCTGTGCATACTTAAACAACCGCCTTTCTTATCAGGTCGCTGTTGCCGCCTTTCTTTCTTTTCCTTACGTTTTTCACTTTCTCGTTTTTTCACTTATCTTATTTTATAATTTTCTCTTTTTTTTTCGCTATCCTTTTCTTTTCTTGCTTTATTTTTTCACTTTTCACTTTTTTTTGTACTTTCTCCTCTTTATTTTCTCACTTTTCCCTTCATTTTTTTCTCTTTTCTGCATTTTTTTCATGCTTTTTTGCTTCATTTTTTATTACCTTTTATCTTCACGTTTTCGCTTTCTTTTATTACTTTTTTTCACTTTGTAAATTTTTTTACATTTTTTTTCACATTTCCTTATTTTTCACTTTTTCTTACTTTTTCATTTTCATTTGACTTTTATTTTTCACGTCTGCACTTCTTCTTTCTACTTTTTATTCTCTCAGAGCAAAAATACAAATAAAAACGCATTTCACTCATTCGATGTTATAAAAAGCGAGTCTTTTATGTTACAATTCGTCTCATATTTTTTAACATTTTTGTTTTATGTAAAAAGGCCAGCCCCGAGTGAACGAGTAAAGGCGCATATTCTGAAACTGCTTCCCAATGTGAAGAGGTGTTTCTGCTAGAATCCAAGAACCAACACAGTTCTTACACTTGCCTTAGAAACAAAGAAAACAATGTTTTTTTACAATACAACATATAGACATGAATATATATTTTCGGTAATTGTGGATTATTTGTCACCACTTTAATTTACATTTAAACTGGATTTTATTTGTTTTCTTAACCTCAACACTAACCCTAAGTCCACGATAAGGACTGAGAATGTCAGAATCAGAGTATTAGCCCTAAATTCGCCTTCACCTCAAATACAGGTCGTATGGCAGATTAAATTTTTTTTTTTAAGTGACCATAGAAAGATCTCATCCTAAATTCCTCACATGGATGGAAAGAGTTTCTTTAACTTCTGAACAGGAGAGCTTTTATTCAAACGTTAGTCAGAATAAATTCAAAGGAGATAAGTCAGCTAATTCTGCTCCTACACCCACAAGTACCATATTTTGTTTTCAAACAATAAACATAAATGTTTTGAAATGCATATTGTAGACAAGTAAACATATTTTCTTTTATATCACTATGAGACTATAGACTTTTTTGTCCAAAACTTTTTTTTAAATTTCCTGCTTAAAGAAAGAAATGCAAACAACATTGATAACGATCATTCGATTTCACAAAATTCTGCTTAAAAGTTTACATTCAGTAGCCAAGATAATTTTTTTTACTTTTAATTATTTATATTTTTATCACTTTAAATATCTCCGTTGCTGAAAATATTTAAAAAAAACAAAAAACGTTTTTATTCAATGTCAAAGCCATTTATAAAATGAAGAACGTATTCATTACAGACATATAGGACAGACGTTGTTGTAAGCCATTCATTAATGCTTTTAAGGTGATGTGTGATCTATTACATCAATCAACTTCCGGTAGGCTATACAAAACTTATATATCGCAAATTTACATCAATTAAAATTTTTTTTTTAAATTTCGTGTCTATTATTGCTTGTTTTCAAAACTTGTAAAAGTCTCAAGAGAATATAAGAGGGGTATGTTAAAGATGTCTACGAGTTCATGAATCAGAAATGGAAACAATGCTTTTGCAATAATATCGGAAAAGACAAAATCGTTGGTGCTTCTTGACATAATAGTTGTTACGTTATAGCTTGATCATGTTCCATATTTTGTTGACTGGACGATCATTTTCAGAGATGGCTGTCACTAGGGTCAAATATCAAAAGTGAGATTCATGAGAAATTGGATAATAAAGTGTTTCTATAGATTATAATGTGTGTGTGTTTAGTGTTGGCTATAAGTTAATTTTGTCACGACAGTTAGATGAAGCAGATGACCTGAACCAGTAATAATATGATTCTTGCAAATTGTAGATTTGGTCAATGAATTAATTTAATGAAATTGTTTCAAATTAAAACTTAATTTAAACATTTACTCGTGAAGTTACACTAAAACAAAAAATGGTCGTCATAGTGATAGCAAGAAAAATCCAAAGTGATTTTGAACACTTTAAATTGTCTGGCAAGAATTAAAGTTTCTCTGTGAAGTCGAGTATTATGATTCTTTTGTGCTGATATAGCAAAGATAAAATTTATTTCATGAAATAGAAACCAAAAGTGGAATTGAAATAGAGGTTAGGGGTACGTGTCAGTGAGTGGCGTCATAGACAGGTAGTTCGAAGTGAGACATGGCAATAAATTGCAAGCTATATAAAAAACTTTTCTTGTTTTCGATTTTGTTGTTTCCGCTGCAACACCTTTTTGATTTGGGGGCCAGTAAAAGACAGGGGACTATGTTACACCCCCTTGAGTGTGTCATAGGAGAACTTGGAGTTTTTGATGTCTGCAAAGTATTATAGCTCGTCTGCTTTCTTTTCCCAACACTTAGTCTTCATCTCGAGTGTTTTTTATTACAGGTCTCTATCTGCTCCCTTGTACTTGTTTGTCTTTGAGTTAATCAATTCCTTGTGGGCTTCATTTCTAGTAGTTATTTGCATTCTGATGTTGACATTTATATTGAATCAGTTGTTCTTTTTCTTTTTTAGCTTCTCCCCTTTACTTGTGGTTGTAAGCATTTCATGTTGAGAGATGAGGGCACCGATGTTTGGGATGTGTTCATCGGTCAGCCTTTCAAATTCATCTCTGATTACATCAATAGTAATTTTAGTTTTTGTACATCTAGTTGTATGTTGTACTTGCTTGCTTTGTTTACGTTTAGTCTCTATTTATATACGGCATAATCATGTTGACAGAAAGGTTCTCATTAGATCACGGAAGTTAAGCAACATTGAGCCTGGTCAGTACTAAATGGGTATACCAGATGCCGTATATATATATATATATATATATATATATATAAGGCCGGGCACTCTGAGTGAATTTAATAACAAGCAGTACTACTAGAGTCATTGCGAGATCCAACACAGTTTGTTGTTGTAGATCACTTTCGCTGCTCGTTGTATTTACAAAGTTAAATTCCTCCTCAATTCTAAGCTAATTTGTGGTAGCCAACGGGAAAACGCTCTTGACTGTGAATCAGTGGCAATTCGTGATCGGAGTTTGCGCCCGCCGACCGTCGGAAATTAACTTCCTGCACTGAAGATGAAGCATGAAACATCAATATCTGTAGGTAATAAATAATTAATATTTATTTATAAATATTATATTTTATATATATATATATATATATATATATATATATAATGTAAGTAAATTTCTAGTACAACAAAATGGTAAGATAAATTTCAGTGAAAACATTATTTATTGATCAATGAAATTGGGTGAGTGGAAAAGAAAAGAAAATTGCTAAAATCTTCTTCCAGGCCTTATCGTCTGACCCTCTAAGAGGAAACATCAGAATGATAGATTAAAACCTAAGAAAAAATATATATAATTATTTCCACAATTAGACAACGCCATAGCCCACACAAACCATGAAAACCACGGCCCAGAAACTTTAAACTAGAGCTCCGCTCTCCTTTGGGCTCATCAGTAACTTGAAAGATCTTGAAGAGTACAACACTATTGCAAAGGACTGCATAAAAATGTGCGAAACTGTTATATGACCACATGCTTCAAAGACATGCAAAGAAGAAGAAGTAGGACAACTCCGAACTCAGGATTCAAAACCCGAGTCACTTGCATGCGAGGCGAGTACTCTGCCACCTGAGCCACCACACCACATACAAGAAAGTCTATTGACTAACACAGATTAAGCAAACTGCGGCGAAGGTCGACTGTGGAATGTACCTACTTTTCTTAGCAAGGTATGTAGTCATCCAAGTACAAAGAACCCAGGCTGATGTCTCACAAGTAGGATTTTACACTTCCTAAGACTATGTCATCCAACAAGCTAACCCAGCAAGCAAATTAATATCATATTTTTAATGTGAGATGATGAGCCCAAAGAAGGGCGAAACTCGAGTCTAGGGCTTCCGGTCTGTGGCTTTTATGGTTTGTGTGGGCTGTGGCGTTGTCTGATTGTGGAAATAATTATATATTATTTCCCATTGAAAAATCTAATATATATATTCAAAAAAGCTTCACATATATATTAAAAATTAATAATACAAGGCAAGTTTAAAAAATAAAATTATATAGACCATCCACAAGAAACCCTATTCACAGAAACAGCCCTTACTGCTAACAATACAGAAGCATTATCTTTGTTCGCATTTCTAATGACAGTGGTACTCACTAATATGTGACCTCCAAGGGGTTACAATACTCAAGATACTAACTAAATCCGCATATTGCAGACTTAGAACTTGTATAAGCAGACCAGCTGTCCGCATTTTTTTACACATGTATAGGGTTTATTTCTCATCTCATCTATAGCCATTTACGGTAGCCTCATGGATTAGCATGCTAGGAATTGGAGTTAAATGTGATTCTTGTTTTGGGGTTCGAATCGTGCGACTAGCTTGAATGGGTATCTCTACACTAATGATTCTGCAAGGATGAAACGTATACTTATGTAGATAAGATTTAAATATTATTAAAATAATTAGTTATATATACATATATATATATGTGTTTGCGCGTGGCATAATCATGCTGACACATCAGTTCCCATTAGATCACTGAAGTTAAGCAATGTTTAGCCTGGCCAGTACTAAAATGGATGGCCAATTGGGAATACCAGGTGTTGTATGTGGGAGGTTTCTCTGCTTATCCTGCCATTGTTTCCTGTAGTCCTGGACTTATTGCCACTGGACTCAAGCAATGTTGGTTCAGGAAAGGTATAGTTGCCGATTGTGCAACTCTTGCTTCACAATAGATTCCTCATGTAGGCACCCTTACAGAGGGTATCCATTGTCTCTCGAGACTAAACAGAGGCCTTATTCTCTATTTGAATTCTGACATTTGAGCAAAGCATCTGGTGGGCAATAGAGCAGTTGAACCCTCCCATTGCCCTGGTAGATGTAAAGTCGCGTCTGTCTTTGATTCTGCTTATCACAAAATCAACTTGGTTCCAAATTTTGGATTAGGATGCATCCAAGTTGTTTAGCAGCATTCTGGAGCAGCATTCTGATTGCTTGAACGAGGTGTTTGTTATAGTTTGTGTTGGGTGCAGAAGTTTAGGAATCCATTTGTGTTCTATCTTTCTGTTCCCATGGCACCCTCGAATATCAGAGCACATCAGGTTATCACTCACCCTGTGGGCATCAAAATCAGCCAAAATAGTTAACTAGTCATTCTAAACCAGGTCTTCAAGTTTACTGCAGAATTGATCCTTTTCATCTTTTAGAAAGGTAATCGTTGGTGTGTAAAAAATTATAATAGTGAAATGGTGTTTGCTGTTTATACCCAGACTCATCAATCTGTCATCTATAGATACTGGTTTCTGTAATAGCTTCTTGCATAGCTGTGATCTAATGACAAAAACCACAGCATGATCATTGCACTTTTTAACTTGCTACTTCCTACTACAGCAAAAGGTGTACACAGCCAGCTGTGTCACAGGCTTCCTGTTTTGCTTATCTGTGTTTTGCTAAAGGCTGCCATGTCTATATCATAGTTGTCTCGTTCTCTGGCGTTAAGTGTATGAAGCATTAGGGTTTTATTGGATTACCTTTTCTCTTTCAGTAAACTATATGTTAGGGCTTACAAGTAAGATCAGAACAAGACAATGCAGCAACAACAATTATTGCAGTGAATAGTCGGTTATAAAGGAGAGGATTCTGTTATAGCAATCTGTTAAGTGCAATCGTTAATTTGCTTACACACTCCAGGGCATATTTTCTGTTGTTACCTCATGGAAGTTACTCTAAAATCGCGATGATGTAATATCCTTTTTCACAGTGTCGCATCGTCCAGTTATAACACCAACCATCATCAGCATCATTAGTGCTGTTGGCATCATAGAGAAATTGTTTTCTATGCCAGAGTTATGCACTTTGGTATAAAAAGCATAGACTCCAAATCTTGTGGTGAAAACGAGATCTTATAGGAACTCTCATACCAGTTTCTTCTCGTCATTTACAGGCCAAACTGCTACAGCATCGGCTTCTGGGCATGTTTCCCAAGAGACAAGACGTCACAAGAAAATGTAAGTTTTCATATAACCTTTTATATGAATAATTTTTGCATTTTTATTTGTTTGGGAACAAACTTCTGTTTCTGTCGTATTTCTGTATGTAATCTTATTCCTCACTCGTCTCGTTTACTGTCTTTATAGTTTGTCATAGACCAGATATTAATAAATGAAGTGTCTTTGTTCACTACAGGCTTTTAAACCGTTATTTACTTTACACATGTGTGTGTAGCCAACATAATACATTGTGAATTTTAGCAACACACCTTCATGCTCAGAGAATGAACTTAAATTCATACCCACTCATTGTTAATCTTGATAAAATATCAAATATTCTTATTTTGCAGCAAATAGCAAATTTTAATTTAGTAAATTATAATTCATTAATTTTAGGTTTTTAACCCAAATTCTGCTGTGGAATTTCCATGTATCTGGATAGTTTGGAAATTAAAGCTCTGGTGAAAATCTTGGAGGAGCCAACGTCTCTGCCTCTGAGTGTGGTAATCAAGGATGTGTCCGGTACAGAACCGCAAATCAATGAAGTGAAGATAATTTTTTTCTGAGCATGTGCAACCACCATTCTTTTGTGTGTTCTGGACCAAACCTTCCCCGACTTCGTATGCAACCACTGGGACTTGCTGTTTTGGGTGCCAGTGATAAAAACCTGAAATTTTGCATGTCTAACGAATAGCTATGGCCAATGAGGACAACGTGGTTCAGTCCAGAGAACCTGGGGTACAATCTTTATTGGTTCCGTGCAGAAGTCCGATTCGTTCAAAATCACTACTGTCAGTGTTAATTATCCAGCATCTTGTAAGACAAGCAACAAATCTTAATTCAATAAATTGTAATTCATTGATTTTAGGTTTTTATTCCCCATTCCACCGTGGAATTCCTATGTATCTGGATAGTTGTGAAATAATATATTAAAGATTTGAAAGGTCAGTTCATGTGAGTTTATTGTAAAGCATAGTCATTATTTGAATAAAAGCAGCAAGGTCATTTGTTGGTTTTTATTTTTTATTTGTGGTTATCATTTTATTTTATTTTTATTTATTTATTTTTTTGCCGTCGTTGTTCATCTTTGTTCAATTCATTGTTCAATTCATGATTATGTTCACAAAACAAGACTTGATAATAAAGAAGAGAATTTAACTGGGTTGACTTTGGGAAAACCTCTTTCCATTCTTTTTCTATCTGGCTGTCTTTATTTCCATTTTTTGTTGTTGTTGTTATTTGCTTTCTTTAAGCAAAAGCCTAAAGGTAGAAGTTGCTTAACGATCTTGACGAAGAATGTCAACCGTGGTATCGCTACACGAATCCAGGAACCAGCCTTTATGAATTAGTGCTACACAATACAAATGTGACATCGAAGAAATCGAATTGAGTGAATTGTATCAGTGAAAACCGCTCGCGCCAGATCACATTAGCAATAGAGTAGAGACAGAAAGTTTGTCTTCGAGTATCTTTTCTCAATTTTTAAATCTTTTACTTGGCATTATTATTATTATTATTATTATTATTATTATTATTATTATTATTATTATTATTATTATTATAAAAGAGATTGGAGGAGTGAGAAAGAAACATTCATCTGCCCTTTTCGAAAATGTTTGGAATGATCTTGATTCATTCGTAAACAAAACCGTACAGCAATGGACTCTTTTGGTCCATCTCATAAAATTGTACAAAGAAAAAACGATTCTTTGAGGAGGGGAGAGGCGTTCTTAAGAAACGAATTCGAAAAAAAAAAGCAAAAGTGTTTCTAATTGAAAGTCTTTATGCTTTAACACTTGCGTTTTTATTTTTTGTCTAAAATCTTATTGTTTACAGATTTGAAATTTCCATGCATAAAAACTTTATTTTTTATTTAATTATATGCATTCGCTCATCTTTAAAAGAGAGATTCAAAGCTTAACATTGAAACTAACAATAATTCAGAAATAAATGGACAAAAATCGAGGGAGAAACCCCCCCCCCCCGTCCCCTTCACAAGTGAAAATGGAATACAAATACTTGCCAGAAACCGTCTTCATACATAATCAAATGTTGTTCATTCCATTCATCATTTTCGGTCCTCTCATAATATTCTTCATTATTTAACTGACAATTCCTCCATCTCAACTCTTATTCTTGAGTGTCTTTTATCTTTGATAAGTGATGACTCAACTGAAATATAAGCATGGCTGACGCTATCAAACCCCGAACTATCTTAATGATGGTGGGGATGGGTATTCTTCAGAGTGATTATTTCAGCAGAGCTCTGGAGGCCTTAGTTTAAATTTTTATCCTATTACTTAAGATGTTGGAAAAGTGATATATTCACTTTTCACAGTAATAACATGTTAAACAAGAAAGCATTAATGCACATGTGCGTTAGTCACTATTATACTTAGAGGTGGTGGTACCTACCTCCGAACCTCCTGACTGGGAAGAGGATGGTTAGAGCAGAATCCTGGAAGCTGCCTTGGCTTTATTTTTTTGTTTCCTTTACTTAATATGCAATCAGACAAATGATATAGTCACTTTTAATTATAACAATATATTAAAAAATAGATATTAATGCAAATGTGATTAATCATTATTATACTTATACAGCTTTCTGCTTGATGTGTGTGAAGGCTGTTATTAATATCAGACACAATTTAAAATTTATATTTTGCTGGAATTTGGCTCAGGGTATGTTTCCTGAATTCTGTAATAATGTCTACAGTAAAACACAAGAGATAAGGTAATTAGTGAAAGAAATACGAACACATATAGATATAGTATAATAAACAGGAATAGAATTCAATGAAAATACGAATTACTGTTTTTTTTTCTCTCCACGAAGATCGAACATCGTCCGTAACATTTATTTATATCAACAGTTCTAAGTCAATATTCACTTTTCTGTTTACATATATTTTCTTCCGACGGGCCATCATATCTTTCGTACTCAATCATATTTTTCTTAAATGTCTTTTTTACTTATGAAATCATCTTTTTTCTCTGATCCCTTTTCCACGACATTCCAGTCTCAAAACCCAAACTCAGCTGTTCAAAATGTCTGCCTAATTTTATTAGGCAGACATTTTGAACAGTTAAGTTTGTCGTCTACTGCCCACTTCTCTCTTCACCCCCTTTCTTTGAACCATATGTAGTCACATCCGCTTTTGGTATACAGGGGGTCGAGCTGACATCCGAGTACACTAGCTGACCCCGACTGAACCCTATTTTCTGTTATCCTCAATTAACAAAATTATTCTCACCTAATATTTAACAAAAAGTTCAGTGTGTAGCTGTTGCTATATGGGTACTATTTCTCTCTTTTCTTGCCTGGATTTAAAAGTGCAGTTTAAAATGAACCCAGAAAATGAAAACAAAAATAATTTTTTGGCCAAAACTCTTTGAGGTTGACTTGTTAGGACATTTTATTCCTTTTTCCCCCACATATCAAGTGTTTTGTTTCACTTTTAACTTCAAGTGCTTATAACTGAACTTCATTAATCTAAATACAAACCATTACAGTGAATAGCTTTTTGCTTAACACAAACACATTTATGCATTCCAGTTGCATCAAATTCTGCCGCTTGGAACTCGATAAATTGTGCAGCAGTATTATGCCTCTTCTGTTTGCCAATACCGGATGTAGCAATTTTTGGTGCATCTCGTTGATTTGATGATAATGCATTTTGCCGGTTTTTAGGAAGCTGTAGTGTATGTATTTCTCCAGATATCATCATGGATCAGACATTGCAGTGTACATTCGCTGACAGTCCGCTGGTCCAGTGGGGTCTGTTGATATTGCAAGTTGCTGCTTTATGATCAAACTTGAACACGTACACAAAAACGTTGTTTAAGTTTGCTTCCTTTGCATAATTTTTGTAATCACCTGAATTTAGAATATAAGATTTCAAGTAAATTTAATAACAGAAGAATGTAAAAAGAAATTTGAACTTTCAGTGTATACGGCACTAACATATATACATTTATTATTGTACACCTTCTGTCAA
This sequence comes from Sepiola atlantica, assembly GCA_963556195.1. Lineage (NCBI taxonomy): Eukaryota > Metazoa > Mollusca > Cephalopoda > Sepiida > Sepiolidae > Sepiola > Sepiola atlantica. The sequence continues at coordinate 75,001,313 of OY744525.1, read as the reverse complement.
AAATGACACAAAAAAAATTCTTTACCAGTGTTCACACTTACTGTTTATCCTGATATATGACTAAAATATTCATATAAAATCATAGAATTATGTTAGCAGTTTAATTTTTACATATAAATATTATCATCATTACTGATGATCTGAAGTAGAAAAACACCCATCTTGACTTTTTATTATAGAGTGGAGGATTTTGTTTCCAAATTCATTTCAAACGGTGTGATAAGTCTGAGGTGGTTGTCTGACTTGCTATTTGCTTTCTTGCTTTTCCTCACCATTTGAAATCGTTTTATCAAGGGGTTAGAAAAAGGCACGTATCTTACTTGCTAACCTTTTCATGATAGGATAGAAGTAAAAATGTATCGAGTGATGGATTTCCAAATTGAACAGCAAATTTGTATAACACAAAAACTAACATTATTTTCCCGTTAACCTGTCCTCTAGAAACAGTTTAAGACACGTCAAATGAAAAAGACAATGATCAATAATTAATGTAACAAACGATATTTATTTCTGAGAAAGAAAGTGTTGGGAAATGTTGTTTGCAGGTGTGTGCATAGTGGCCTATATTTTCAATGAAAGGGGAATAATCTAGTAGACAATTAAGTAAATTATTATCCACTTCGGTAGGAGTTTTGTTCAGTGTTATATGCATGGGAATAAACGTCATGTGAACATAGCAGTTTTGTTCATGGTGCTGCTGGTAATTTGTTGTCCCATTGGAGTTATTGACAATGCTGATGATTGGGTCTTGCTGAGCAAAGTATTGCCATAGTGTTGTGATTGCTATTGTTATTAAAAAAGGAAAGAGTTAATAAAACTGATCACTTTCGTAGTTAACAGTACATCCTTTGACAGATGGAAGAAAACATTATGAGTTAAGTGTTTTTTTTGTTTTTTTTGTGCGAAATTGCCAGTCAAGAGTGTTGTAGCTTTGTGTGGCAGTGAAGACATCTTGGATCAAACTGATTTCTTTTCTTTCTAAACTGACGTTCTTATACACAACTTCGTATAAGGTTCTAGATTTGGCCGTTTCTTGTTCAATCTGCATGGGTGGTTAAGGTGTGCATTCATACTAAATTCAACTTTCCATTCTCTAGGTGAGAAAAACTAGTTATATGATCTAGAAAATAAGTGAATACCGACAGACCTAATAGTTTAATGAGAGAATAAAAATACTGAAAATGGGAGAGTTCTTACTAAAATAATTGTTAAAGTTCTTTTCGTTTTAATTTGTCTGAAATTCACAAATATTTTGTTAATGCTGATTTCTAATGTTTTTCATGTTTTGTCTATCAATTTCCCAAATCAAAACAGATGTAGAAGCCAAAAAATGGTATTTAAATAAAATGCAGTATTTTTAAGCTAATTTATTCTTCAGCTTTTGAAATAATTTGCATTTGTATAGTTTCTTTGGCAATCTCAAATCAACAATGCGGAGCAAAAAAAATATGGTTTAAGAATATAAGGAGGCAGCAAATTAAGCAACTTATTGGATAACTGCCAATGAATTGCTTGTTATAACGACTGGTGAAGTGCCAGGTTCAAAAGTTGGTGCCTCTTGCAAGTCAGTTGAGCTCTTCAGAAATAAAGAACAATAACAGCTTAGGAGAAACAACATTGACCACTACTTAAATATAGACGATCAACAATGTTGACCTCAAGTAGTAAGTGTTTGCAGTGTGAAGGTAGTTTCTTGATTTTACTATTATTCATATCAATCAATCTTAAATAATGTAATCTATCTAATGATAATACGTGTGCCCCTATGAAAACGTAGAATTAGAATATCATATTCTTCAGCAGCTAGCAAAAATAAAAATCCCTACAAATGTCTAATTATGAAAACCAACCTCGGTTTTTCTAATGGGAACCCCTAAAGAATTAAATGTTGTATATTATTGACTGCATGTTTATGGCCTATGACGAGGTTATATCCTATCTGATCCATTTATACACTAATAACTTTCGAATAGGTATGAACTTGAAATCTTCCTCCTTTTTTTTAACGTAAAATAGATTCAATTGTGTACAATGAATCGTTTATAATAGGTATTGTGTATTATTCAGCATTAAGTACACCCTTCCCATTATTACTGTTATCGTGTGAATGTGATCTACCCTATTTCGGGAGTAGATGGACTCTTCCAGAGACTATGAATAGAGTTATGACAAAGTGTCGTAGCAATCATTGGTGGCAGCCATAGCCACAGTATTGAACGCAGACTTTCTGTAACATACTATTTCTGTACTTCTGTAAATACACTCTTATAAATATACCACCATGTTGTCTTAATTATTATCGACCCTTCAAGGTCACAACAATTACATAACGAGGACTATTGTTTGAATGCAAAAGTTTGAGTGACATCTTAAAGGTCAGAGATGACCTCAGAACACGGAAGTCGACAAAACCATGTGACTTCCATACAGAGATTTTCTGTCTCTTGGCTGACGAGATTTCAAGCATGAAAGACGTGCCTGGGATGCGATACCTCAATGGGGAGGGGGCGTACAATGTAACTAGGCATAGTGGGATGAGCTATCTAGTTATCTCTTTCACGCGTACGAAAGTAACCTGTCTCTCTGATGTTTTCTGTGACTCTTCTTTTTGTAGTAAACCTTTTTTTATAAACATCGGCGTCCTAGTGGGTTTATCAACAGACGAATAGAACCTGTGTTACTGACGGGTGTATAATGATTTATACACACATCGATAAGTGAAAATATAGCATCATATTGATTTGCTGTCAAACAGACTGTTAAGCTCGTGGAATATGGTGGATATTCTAACTTTAAGGTTTTTAGAGACCATATGGTTGGGTATCTTTCCCAGACATGCAGTCGCCATTTTTTGTGTTGTGTTTTCATGAGTGGATTAAACTAAACAAAGGAAAAAGGATAATAATGAAAAAAAAACCCAAAAAACAATAGGATTTGCATATACAGGGTGTCCCCCCAAAATGTATACACCCTTTGCATCGTTATAACTTGTTCAATTTACTGATTTCGACTTGCAAACAAGATGGATAAAATAGTAGAAGAGTAAGAATACATATTTAAAGATACTGATGAGAAAATTAACTTTTAATAGACGTAAATGCAACTAATTTCCGAATGTTTATAAAATGAACACGTATCCCAATCCCTCTGCTCAATACACCTTTCATATCGTGAAAAATAGACCTACAAACGCCCTGCAACATTTCCTCTCCCATGTTCATAAATTAACCCTAACCCTAACCACGGGTTAGGGTTAATGTATGAACATTTTTAAATTATCCTAAGTAGCCTTTACCTTTATTAAAAGTTAATTTTCTATGTTTTTGTTAATTTTACTGTCAGTATTTTTGAATCTGCATTCTTACTCTTCTATCAATTTTGTTTGCAAGCCAAAATCAATAAATTGAATGAGTTATAACAATGGAAAGGATGCACATCTTTTTAGGACACGCTGTATATATATACATTTATTCTCTGCCGAAGACAAACCGTCTGTGGAATACAATACTATGCGACTGCTTCCTAGCTGACTACAACGTGGTCGTTTTCAAGTCCAATCTCAACTTCTTGTTGAACCATCCTCTTAAATAATCAGATTTTGCCTAGTTTTAACCATCGTTTCCAATCCTCAAGGTGTTTGTCTCATTTTTCACCTGATAAACTCATTAGCCCTTATCCTTGAGTGGTACCTGGGCCTTGATAAGCAGACCCCCCCCCCAAAAAAAAAACGCTTATCTGCATTCAAACGGACGCACCAAACACCCAAAAAGGTTGATTTTCTATAAAACAGAAAAACCATGTGTGTCAGAAATTATGACTCCCTCAATAAATTAGACAAAAATGGTGTCTGATTTATTTTGTTTAACATTTCTAAGATATTAATTTTGCAAAGAAAATGAAAAAAATGGGTTTACAAAAATACAAGGAAAAATCTAATTCTCAATGCAAACAAAAACAGATTTGTTATCAAATATTATAGTTTGCTATTCTGAATCTCAAGAATTTTCTATTTGCATATTGTTAGTCGATTCCTTGCTTCCAGCCATATTGTTTAAAGGCTAAAACACTTCAAAATAATAATAATAATAATAATAATAATACTACTAATAATAATGATAATAATACAGATCAAAAATGTAATATTTCATATGTTGAAAATAGATGAACTTTGCTGTAGAGGGATGTTGAAAAAATTGAGATTTAAAAAAATAATTACTCGCTGTTATGCCTCTTTCGGCATCTTCCATTGTAACCATTTCAACCCTTAAAAACTCATCGCACAGAACTTACATCTATATAACAATACACAAAGGCAATTTCATGCTTGTATGTACGTTATCACCTTTCACACACATAAAAAAAATGAGATCGTCTGAGCAGCAAAGATGGTGATTAGTGATTAATCTGATATTGGTAACTAAGGTAAAATAAAAAATTGGGGCTTTACTCATTTTAAAATGAATTGTTCCAAAATTAAATTTTATCGTCACATCGACTAAAACAGCATCAATTAAAATAAATGCATTTCAAAAAGTTACATTCATTTTATTGATTTGTAGAATATCAAGTTGAAAATTATTTTTAGGATAAAAAGACAGAGAATATTTATTGTTTTAAAAAGAATTAAATTTCTACAATTTTAAATAAAGAAAAAAAGCGACATACTCGTTTTATTTTTTTAAAGAATATTTAGCTGACAATGACAATTATTTTTACAGAAGAAATAAAGACATTTTCTTTTTTAATAGTATTGATACTGATGGACATTTATTATTTCAAAAGGAATATTATTATTAACATTAAAGTATACAGATTGATGTAAAAAGCACCGTGGAATTTCTATGGGGTTCCACTAGTACACCATGAATACAATATTAATATACAGATCGAATTCTATTAAACATTTCACCTGATAGTTCCCAAACATGTTTTCTTAATTCCCCTTTTCTATTATTATTTCTTAATTCATCCAGTTCTGTCTAAAATGTTCTACACTGTTGCTGTTCTTAATCTGATTTGGCAAATTGTTCTAAAAATAGATTATTCTATTAGGGAAAGAATCCAATTGGTTCATCAGTTTAGATTTTGAAATCGACCTTGAAATACTTTTAATTTTAAAAGTACACAACACACTTTACATGCAAACCTAAAAGAAATTTAATGTCAAAACAAACCTAAAAATGGAAATTAATTAAATGTACAACAAGCCTAAAATTGAAAAAAAAATTATCATTTTTTTTTTCAATTTTTATTAATACTCACTAGGAGTTTTCGCACAAGTAATTATTAGTGATTTTCTCACTGACAATAACCAATAGTGTTTCCTGGAGTCTGAGTGACAAGTCTCCCAAGGTTTCCAGCACTCTCTGTCTCTTTTGAGCAGTGGAGGATGAAAGGAGACTTGATTCTAGCATACAACATCATCAACAGGAACTTAAATCTACATTTAGAGGAATTTTTCACCCCAGCACCAAGTTCTGATCTCTGCGGGCACTTGCAAAAGATGTACCACTGTCACTTTTGGCTCAATAGAAGAAAGGCATCATTCTCTGTCCAGGTGTTTGCTCTATGGAACAACCTGCCAGAGGAGATCATAACGATGACTACCATATCCAGGTTTAAAGCTGCCCTGGCAAATATTCAAACTATATGTGGATGTAAATCACTTCTACTTGTCTCTTAACATGGCCTGTTGCACTTTGCTATTTTTGCCAAATAAAGTTTATTTTATCTGATTTGATAACTGTTGTGGTCTTGTAAAGAGTCCAGAAAGAAAACACAACCTTGTAGTTTAGATAAAAGGGGTGGTTGTGCATCAGTCTTGACTGCCAGTATAGACTGGAGTGTGTTCAACACTGAGAAGCAGGTGCTCCCAGTATTTATGGTGAGTGAAAGAATCCAAGTAGTTTGTATAAGTAAGGGACCATAACAATAACCATTGCAAATCATTTTGTGTGATCACAGAATTACCATTGATTTGTCGCTGGCAACGACTGTTTGCCTGCTCTGGGATTTGTGTGGTAATAAGTCTCCCCAAGATTCCAGTACCCTTCCAGTGGAGGTCTGGTTGATGAATGAACTTTATAAAGGGGAAAAAACAGCTAATAAAGAAATATTTTTATTTTTTAACTATACCATGCACACACACATACACGTACATACAAAAAGCCACAAAACACATGCATACATGTGACATGCATGTTTAAAGGGTATTTGACAGAATGTATAGAATTACATAGAACAAAAAGAATTAACACAAAATAATGCTGTTTTCGATTTCAATATTGTGTTTCATTTACGAAACCTTTTTGACAAAGTTTCATAAATGAAACGAAATATCGAAATCAGCATGAACCTGTGTTAATTCTTTTTGTTCTGTGTAATCGGTCTTTGCTTATTTCCCCGATTCCTTTTTATACCTATATAGGCATGCATGTATACACACACAAAACACAAATACATGTATACAGGCACTAAAATGGAGGTATGCTCGCTGCACATGCATGCATATATGCACACATGTATGAAAAATGCCAAAAACGATGTAAAAACAAAGAACACCTGCATGTACATACACATATAAAAGAATTCACATACATGCAGACACAAAACCAGAGAGAGAGAGACACACACACACACACACACACACACACAAAACCAAAAATGTGCAAGAACAAAAACAAATACCTGCATGCACATCACACACAAAATGCACTTACACCTACAGAAACACGCACACCATGGATGCACACAAATAAAGCCAGAAATGTACAAGAACACAAAAATAACACTTGCATGCACATATACACACACACCACGGATGCATACGCGCACAAAGAAAGCCCAAAATATGCAAGAACAAAAATATACTTGTATGTACATATATGCACACACACACAAAATACACATATACAGACACACACACCACGGATGCACACACAAAGAATGGCAAAAATATCCAAGAACTAAAAATACACCTGCATGCACATACAGACACACGGACACACACACACACATACACATATACAGACATGCACATCACGGATGCACACCCACAAAGAAAACTAAAAGTATGCAATAACAAAAAAACAAACCTGCATGTACACATATGCAGAGACACACACACAACGGATGCACATACACACACACAAAGATGTGCAAGAACAAAAATACATTTGCATACCCATATATATATATATATATATGTATATGTATATATATATACACACATAAAGAAAGCCAAAAAATGTGTCATAACAGCAGAAATGCATTCCACATTGAAAACAACACCAGAAACGCCATCAGATTTATTCTATTTTTCTCCCCGTTTAATAATCAGAACTGAAATCAAATCAATGCATTTTTTTCATGAATGACATTTTCTATTTATGAGTTTAAGGCCGTGGCCCTCCACCCACGCGATTTCGCTTTTCTCTTCAGGACGCTAGACATGGAGGGAGAATATATGAATGATTGTGTATCGGATATTCCCTAATGACGGAATAAGCATGCGTTTGTTGAAACACCGATAAAAAAAGCAACATACGGATGATAAATGTGCTTCATCCATTAAGCATTTTGTTTTTTGTATTTTATGAAAAAAAAAGAGTGTCACGAGATCTAGAACCAAATTTGAAAGGTCCATGGATTCGGAAATATTTGGGAAATAGAACTTATTCATGTCCGCCGGAAAGAAGAAGATAAGGATAATCGCTACAAAGTCATGAATACTAATGCACTATGATCTCAATAAATTGAACTGCATTATTAACAGCTGTCTTCACTATAAAGCTTATGGTGGTATTATGCAGCGGTTCTCATCAGATCACTAAATTAAGCAATGTTGAGCCTGGAGAGTGCTCAGATGAGTGACTACATGAAAATAGTAAGTTAGGAAGTGGAAGTGACTGTCAAGTAATTTTCTCTAATGCCTTTTGGAAAAGGTATGACTCCATCTTTGACCCCTCTTATCAATGGGTGGAATAGTAGGATAGACTAGGGGAAGGACATTATGTGTTCTATAACCGGATTGTTGGCAAGAAAGAACACATTTAACATGGTGTAGTGGAACTGATAAACGCTAATGAAATAGCAGGTGATATCATTAATGATAGTGTTCAACCCGAGAAGGAGTGCTTATAGAGGCATCCACACAGACTGTTTCGCTGCATCATAGATCTTCAGTGTGGCTAGACCAGCAACCAGCAAATCGCTCTAACCACCAGGTCATGGGAACAGGTGTTGCTAGTAAATGATATCTACAATGCTTTTTTTTGTACAAACATTGACCACAACTCCCACAGGGCTCTATTTGTTTATTTACAAAGAGCTTTGTATTACACTGATATGAACAATGAAATACCCATCCCCAGTGATAACGGACACCCATGACAGTCGAAGCAACAACGACTTGTGTGCTGTTTCTGTGGTGGAAAGGGGGGGGGGCAGTAGCTAGCCCAGAAAAGTGGTTGTAGACATCCAGGAGACAATGAGGTGAACAACATCTGGTTATGCAAATGATTCGTTTTGCTGACCAATTAATGGGCTCAATGTAAGCTGATGTATTCAGTTGGCCAAAAAGTTTGTTCTATTTTTAGATGTCATCTTTCCAGTCTACTAAAAATGGTTTTATATTCCTATTCTGCAAATCCTGTATTTGGTGTAGCGAGTATGTTGACGTCAGTGTGTAATACACCTCCGAGCAGAGGCATTCTTACATTTTTGCTTGTATTTCAGGCCTTGAAATGGAAGATCAAGCAGAGCACTACCGACATCTGATGCTTTTTTACTACAGAAAAAGAAAAAAAAAGCTACAGAAACCTGCATAAAGATATGCCATGTGTATGGGGAAAATGCTATTGCAGAACAGGTGTGCCAGAAATGGTTTTCTCAGTTCTGAAAAGGAAATTTTTCAGGGAGGGATGCTCCTCGCTCTGGTGACAGTGACCAAGTGAAAACCGTAGTTGAAAAAGATTGTCGTTTGACAACTAGACAAATCGCAGACATCTGCAAGATTTCTAAATCGAGCATGGAAAATGAATTGCATAAACTCGGTTATGTTTCTAAACTTGATGTTTGGGTTCCCCATAAACTGACAGAAGCAAAAAAAACAAAAACGAACGAACTTTTTTGGCCAACCCAATATTAGTCAATTAATTCTAATTAGTTTCCATTATCAGCTCACTCCTCATTGCGATAACCAATGTTCAGTGAAGGTCCACTTTGTTAAAGACTTGTAACCCTTCTTCTATTCGTCCGTAAAAGTTGAAGTTAGTTAAAGGCATGTTGACCTTTTGATTTTTGTAAGTCCCTTTTGCTGTCGCATGGGAGTTGAGTACAAGCAGTACCTTCATTCAGTTGTATCTTTACTACATATAGCCTACAAAAAGAGATGTTTCTTTATCTGCTGTAGATAGAGTAGAAAGTGAACTTTTGGTTTACTTTCGGCAGCCTTGTAACTCTCGCTTCCCTTATTTTGTCCTTTAGTCCTAACATTCCATAAGCAATGTTTCTGACAAAGAATTGCTGTTATATTGGTCGGAATCTATCCATCTAACACTTATCGTTGGCTAGTTTTTGACCTTGAAGTAGTATTTTTTTTTAGCTCCTTACATCAAGTGGCTTCATGCCTTGTTTGGCACGATTTCCATAAAAAAAAAACAACTCTCAAAATTAAGCATTCATTCTCAGTTTGTGATCTTTGTTATGGGTGGAAGTATCTTGGCTCAACCTTTACAGCTACAGGGCAGGGTAAGGATTAGATTACAATCCGTATCGACCACACTCGCACAGCCTTCTGCCACCTCCAAAGTAGATTGTGGTTTCAGCAAAAGATAAAACTCTCAACAAAATTTAAGATATACCGAGCGCTGATACATACAATATTGCTGTACATCTGCGAGACCTGGCCCCTGCGCAAAGAAGATCTTCACGCGCTCGACGTCTTTGACATGTACTGCCTTCGACACATCCTATGCATCTGTCTCTATGACCAAGCCTAAACCACACCATCCGTGCAAGATGCAACACCACTGACATCACAGAGACTCTTCTTAAATGGAGCCTTTGCTAGTTTGTTCACGTTCTTTGATGCCTGGAGGAGGAATTTATTTGCAAATTGGTAGCTCCAATCACACCCACCAGCTGAAGGAAGTGCGACTAACTGAAGACAGTTAAGACAGACGTGGAGCTGGTGGCTGACCCTTGTGTTTTATGATGTTCGTCACTGGAACCGGGAATGGCTAAAGTATGCCCAGGACTCAGCTGCCGATCTGTGTGAAGGGACCACCTTGTCATGGGATGCTGTGAACTCATTTGGAGCCGGCTCAACTCCTCACTCTCGAGGGCTGAATGCCATTACAGTTACAGTTAATAGAATGGTTTCACTATATTCTTCAGTGTGTCCTTGAATGCCTCTTAAGACATTCAATATACCCCACATAGATGTTGCAAAAAAACGTTGCAAATATGTTTCTTTACATTGAAATGTCTTTGTAGTCTTCGCTACAATATAAAAACTAACAACAATTGAAACTAAGATCAGATGTGAAAAAATATAGAAAAAAGTGAACGAAAATATACACAAATTCATTTGTTATCACAAAGAATTCTGGGACTGTTTTATAGAAATTCACAGAATTAAAAAAAAAATGGATAATAAATTTCAGGAACATTTTAAAATGTTTATTTATCATCTAAATTAGTAATTTTCAATCTTTCCATTAGTAAAATTGTGTGACCACTTCGTGTGTGTGTGTGTGTGTTTCTTGTGTCAACAAATCTTTGATAATTATACATTGAATTATTATTTATTTACTATTAATCGAATATTTGTTAGAATAAAAAATGCAGAAATTTAAAAGATCCTGCTTAAAAATATTATTTCAATGCGAAATTAAATCCAGCAGAATGCATTACGTTTTCTTATATATAAATCAGCGATTTTAATCGTTTGTTAATAACTGAAAAATAAAAGAATGAATTATTTCGTGACCCTTCGAAATTTGAAAGGAAATTTGGAAACATTTAAACTGTTCGATAGAAAGTAATTTCTGTGTTTTAAATTCTTAGCAAATCCTCATTTATTAAAAGGTTGGAAGTTTCGGAAGCTGTTTTCACCCAATAATTTTATAAATCAATGGTTAAAACATTATTAACTTAAGAAAATTAGTTATAGTTTTATAACAATTTGCTTCTATTAATAATCTAATGACTAAACGATACCGTAATAATTAAATTTAATTTTCAAAGTCTTATTTAAAACAGAATAATGTAATAATTAAAACAAACGACATAGTTGAAAACAACGAAACATAAGTGAAAGTAAAATAAACTATCAGGCAGATTCAGATGTTGCATAGTATAGCTAGTCAAGGGCGAGTTGGTTTCATGCTTTATTCGTCTCTCATCTGATGATTTTGATGATCACTCTCTTGTTGTCCAGTACTTCCTGGTTCTTCAGTGTTGCCTTCATTCACCTGAGTATAGTCGTTATAGTTCCGGTGTTTCATCCGAGCCACTGCATAAACTCCCATGCATCACCATAGGCTACACACATGTCGACTTGATACAAAACCTGATTAAAGAGACAACAACACTTTTTGTACGGTTCACATGTTTATTCATGTCTCCAGAAACAGAAAGCGGCGAACTGTGATTATTAAGTGCCACAACTTTCCAATAGGGCTGGAAAGGGGGTGCATTTGGACAAGATCCAGCAGAAAAGAGAAAAAGAGAAAGATTAGAAGCAAAAACAACCTCACTTCTCTTCTGGTTCTGACGTCACTTTCTACAACTCGGTCGTCAACTGTGGCTGAGGGGGGGGGGGGTACAACCTTATTGCAGTAGTTGCCGAGAGGAACAGAATCCTCACAATCGGTGGGGAGAAGAAACGAAAGGGCCGATCTCTTTCCCAATATTATGCAACATAGTTTTAAATAAATATGGAAATATATTTTATACCTTTGTATATGTGATGAAAAATTAGTGTGATGTTATTTGATCAATACTGATTTTTTCAGCGATAGAACTTTGCAACATTAGGGATGAGGAGATTGATTACAACGTTGAAGTAATGTTGCCCACAACATCACATGTTCCTACAATTAAAAATATTTGCAAGTGCAGGTGCAACACTGATTTTCCTGCAACTGATCGTCTGGAAAAAATCATGAGAGCAAACTTAATATTCCTGCTGTCACCAGACTAGTTTACTGGGCAGCCAACAAATGGTTGTGTGTGTAGTGCACCATCAATTTGTTTGTTTACACTGTACATGCTGGTGGTAGTCTTCCTGGATTTTGAGATTATATCTGATTTTTCTTATTTTGTTTTTATTAACCCTAGTTATGGCTTCACAGGCAAATTAAAGTGGTAGCCAAGGGGCTATTTCGATCAAAGAATAGGGTTTAAGTTTCTTGCAATCCCTAGTGGGTTAGGAGTGTTTGGGTGCATTATTATTAAGGTGAAATTGCATAGTCTGGCAAAACTGTTAATCCGACAATGCTCTGGAACCACAGGTGCCAGAAAATCGGTGTGGCACCCGTATATACAAAGTAATAGAATATTAGCTGCATCTATCTGGCGTTGCCCAGGAATCTTTATAGTTATTTTTCACCAATCAACATATTTGCAAGTATTTGCAACATTGCAAGAATGTTCTGCATTAACTACAAATCATTTCAAGTAGAGGCTCATCAGATGAGATGATTGTAAAAAGTCGATAACAGCAATTTTGTTCCACTTTCGATTGTTTTTTTTCTCTGTTTGGTCCTCAGCTCATTCCAGCATGACAGATGAGCAAATATTTGGCAGGCATTTTTTATTTTTATTCTTTAAGGTGAACTTTCTAAATTCTCTGAATAATACTCTTCTTGCAAGTTGACAGAAGGCGAAATGAAAACATCTCTAATCAAAAGTAACAGATAAAGATAAGATATAGCCTTTTCTTTTTCTTTTTTTTTTTTTGCTCTTCTTTTCTTTTGGTATGATGGGGGAGAGATACTTTTAAAAGAGAATTTCTAAAGGTCTTTTTTTTTATTTAAAAAAAACAAAATTTTTAGTACCAACCATTTTATAAACTGTCAATTAGTTGGCTTTTCTGAGACTTGTACATACAACAAAGAGAAAGGCGACAAAGCGAAACCGTAAGACGACGGCGACGTAATTAATATTTATGTTCTTTTTATCTCAAGTAATTAGAATTGCCCTATCTCGCATATGCCAGGAGTTGAGCTTTCTCATTTTGTTAATTTATTTATCTTTTCTCACTTCTTGTTTCTACAAAACAATGATGTGAGCGGACGTGGGGAGGGGAAGGGGTGGAAGTTAGATCATCATCATCATCATCATCATCATCATCATCATCATCATCATCATCATCATCATCATCCGAACATATTATTCAAGGTTCAATCTCCAGGTTTGCTTTACACTTGAACTGTTATACCTCCACGTACAGTCATTCACTCACACGTGTAACACACACACATAATATAGCAGAACACACACACACACACACACATTTCTCTCTCTCTTTCTCTCTCTCTCTCTCTCTCTCTCTATATATATATATATATATATATATATATATATATATATATATATAAAACTATATTTTTCGTTTGTTTGTTTGAACTTCTAGGATTTTGGAGATAGAATCCTCCTAAACCATATATATTCTGAAACTACATTATCCAGGATATTTGGATAAGAAAGTCTCATTTTGCTCAAAAAGGGCTACAAAAATATTTCAATTTGATCAAAATGAGGTACAACAGGGGGGGGGGGTCTTCATTTTCACTTGACACCCATAAAAAGAAAAAACAACATTTATAATTTGAGAATTATAGAAATTAATAACATAAGAATAGAAATATTACTAAGGGGTTCAGAGTACAGAAGGGTCCTCATTGATCCCTTGTAGAGGGTTAAAGACTACAAATGCATCGAAATGCACTTCAGTTTATATCACTTTACTTCCACCACTCCCCTCTCACCCAATCAATGCTGAGTACATCCTTGGCACCTACCTACAAAATCGAATATTATAAAATGTAAAATAAATAAAAGAATAAAAAGATATGATGATGTTATAGGCTGGACACAAAAGGACATAGGGTTCCTCATTCAATACCCGGAAACGCCAGGTCTTCCTGCTAGTATATGTCTCTTTAAAAAAAACGAATAGAGCACTTTTCGGTAGTTGATATTTTTATAAACAGTAAGATTTCCCTGCCCCATGGCATAGTGGATAGAAATTAACACCGTTGAAAAAAAAATGATCCTGTTTCAATCTCAAAAAGTTAGCATAGTTTTTGTTGAAATATTTCTTTGAAATTACTCTTCATGTAAATGTTAGATGAAAGTGTAAAGTCGCTTACCGTGACATCGAAGAAATAGTGACGATAAATATTTGCCACCGCGCGGAGTTTTAAAAAACAATAACTTATTGTTTAACTATGGGAGAAACCGTGTATGAGGAAATTTTGTTTAGACATCGGTTATGAATGACGTGTGATGTTACCTGATGTGTTAGTAAAATTTAAAGCTTCTAAACATGTTTTATTTTATTTATCTCTGTTTCTATATGAATAAAAATATATTAACTGTTATTTATTAGTAATAAATTAAAGAATTTATTATTAGTAGTATTTACTAATAGTAGTTATATTTGCTGCTGAGAGGAAAAATAACAGCAATTTTAATTTTTATTTGCTGCTAAGAAAAAGATGGTTTCTTTCTAAAAAATATTCCGAGCAGGATAAAGTATATTTTCCAAGAAATTAAATCGAATTACATTTTATAGTTCTTAACAACATGGACCAACGTTCAACAAAAGAAAATTTTAGTAGGTATCAAATACTAATTTGTCAGAAAGCTATCGATGACGAAAATTGACCAACAGACCGCTTTAAATATAAATACAACTTTTATTCCTATATAATTTTATTGCTAGCTACCATATCGCAGAATGGTTCTTGGGTGTAGTGTTTGGATAGTATTATTATTATTATTGTTATAATTAATGTTATTTGATGTGCAAATTACCATATCACACTGTAGTCTTGAGGGTAATATGTTATTATTATTATTATTATTATTATTATTATTATTTATTTATTTATTTATGTATATATTAGTGAAATTAAAGCTGAATTATTTCTACATTTGATTATTGGGGAAGTGGTCGTTTGATCAGTACCATTAGGGAGCAATAAATATTATAACTGTCCTATTTTTAAATCTTCGAAACAGTTACATGGTAAACAGCTGATGATCCCCGTTTTAATATTTTATGCTCAAGTTAAGGTCCCCTGCTTTTGTTTCACTGTTAGATACTTAACTCTCCTTTTTTATTTATGAAATTTTTGTATTTAATTGAAAACAAATGTTGGTGACTAATAATACACTCCTGATGATCGTAAAACCCAGTGAAGTTATTTATTATTGTTATAAATCTATTATACCAAAAAGGATATCGAGCCCTTGTTCTGCTGTTTTGATTCAGTTCTGTTTTCGATTTTGAGAAGTTGATTTTAATGTTATTACTTCTGCATTAAAATATGATATCAGCCTGTATGCTTGCTATATATATATATATATATATATATATATGTATATAAACATTCAGAAAAGAATTTAACTGCAGCCTTAATATGACCCAGTGTAAAACAGTACCACCACCCTAAATTGGTAATAATCTTTTATGTCCACGTATGGTTTTTAAACATTCTCATCATTTGAAGAAGCTCTTGTATGTGGTCGAATTAAATTATTACCACATAATTGTTTACCCCCCACCCCCTAAATTCTTTATATATATATATATATATATATAGAAGGCAATACAATAATTGTATAGAGCTTCCATCAGACTATGCTGATGTAAGTAAGATATGATATAATGTAAATAGATTAATATATATATATATATATATATATATATATATATATATATATATATATATATATATATATATATAATAGAGAATGGTAGTTTGCCTGAAGCATTGCTGGGAATAGTAGTAATATGTTAAGAAGGCTGAGGGCAATGCAGAGTGCCGGGTAGGTTGTAAGCTGGAAGGAACAAAAATAATAAATCGAAGTGGGGGGACTTACTATTTATTTTTTCTTAAAATCTTAAATAACAGCAAGTGTGGTGGTTGCTGTATGTGTGTTGTCCGGATGATTATTAAAAATCATTTATTTAATATTTCGGGAAAATCTACCTTTTGTCAAAAATAATAAACACCAAAGGCCACATTCAGAGTTTTCCTTTGGTGTTTATTATTTTTGACAAAAGGTAGATTTTCCCGAAATATTAAATAAATGATTTTTAATAATCATCCGAACAACACACAAACAACCAATACCACACTTGCTGCTATTTAAGATTTTAAGAAAAAATAAATATATATATATATAATATTAATTTTTAATCAATAATATTCAATTATTTTTACCTACATACGGTAACGTTTAAAGCTTTCGCTCTCATCAGTGCAGGGATAATAATCTCAGACGGTCGCACGGTTATATATATATATATATATATATATATATATATATATATATATATATATATATATATATATATATATATATATATATATATGGCTTTACGCGCTCCACTACTTTTGGAGCTGATCCCGCTCCTGCTCCAACGCCCCAAATTGGAGATGGCTCCTCTTACGCTCCCCATTTTCAAAAAGGAGCTGCTCCTGCTCCAACTCCTATAAAAAAGGAGCGGCTCTTTTTCAACGCTCCATAATAAACGTTCTATTCTGCCAATGAGTGGTCGAAGGATAGGGGTGGGCGTCAAAGGATCTCATCAATATGGGTGGGGATATCACTTCAAGTGTAAGACCGTAATATAATATTTGACAAAATTTCGCTAATATTTTGAGAGTTATAGAACATGTCGGACGAAGCATAGGATTATACGTAAATGTTCGTTTCCTGAGGAAATAGAAAAATCCCTGAAGTATTTTAAAACAATTTTAATTTTCATTACATTAACAACCTATTTTTTCAGGAAATGAAAATTTGACCCGATATTTTTTCTATTTATTTGAGAAGGGAATTTAGATTTGTTTTAAGTAAATAAAGTTTTACTTTTAAACATTATTAGTGATTATTTTCTTTTTAAAGAAAACATTTCTCTGTGAGAGGAGAGTCAGCCAGAGCAACATTAATCGTCGTGTGGTTGTTTAATATTTGTTTGTTTTACGAAGGTAACTATATTGTATAATATGTAATATTATTTACCACAGAGAAACGCGCAAGTACTTTCAAACAAATCGATTTATCCATTTTTTTCAATAGTACAATTTGGAGAAAAAAAAAAACCCAATTAAGTTTACTTTTTAAAGATTGAATAAAAAGAATATTTTTCATAAGTTGGACAAAAAATATCAATAAATTGTGAATAATCAATTCAGAGATCTATTTAATGTCTTAAAATTTCATACAAAATATCTGGCCTAGACCTTGGGAGTTGAAAAAATATCGGGTCAAATTTTCCTCCCCCGAAAAATTAACTGGAGCAAGTTTTCCTAGGCCGGGCAAAAACATTTATTAAAATTAAAAATTTAAATAAAAAAGGCGAAAACGTCTATATTTGAAATCTCTAACAACAAAAAAAAAAACTGTTTACAATTTTAATATTCGATAATAGATTTTTCAAGATAAAGAAAGATATCTAATCTACTTTCGGTTCTAAAAGACAACAAATTAGTCAGAAAGTCTAATTATTTGCTTTTTTAAATTGAAATTTAAGATATTTTCTTTTATTTAATTAAGTTTAAACATCGGTTTAATTGTAGAATAAGGGCCGCTGTTTTCTTCCGCTTATTTCGCTTGGTATTCGCCCAAATTGTGTATGAAACTGATTGTTGGTCTTAATTATATTTTTGGTCCTGAAATAAAATTCTCATTTACTTTTTAAAGTGTTGAGAATCTAACTTTAATTCCAGGTTTTAATCGCTGGCGGCCATGTTGGTTTTTATTGTATTTTTTCCTTGGACTAAAGATATTTTTTCTGCTTTAACATTTTATTACACACGAAAAAAACTTTTAACATTCTATTTACAAAAACAAGTTTTAACGGAATTTAACGAATTTAAAAGCAGTCGTGAATTTAAGAATAACAAAATGTGCAGGTAAAAATGTGCATAAAAGTTCAATTTGATATATGCTAAAAAATAAATAAGAATTTTTTGTCAGGACAAAATGTACCATTTCACCCCAAAAATCGATTTTATCGAACATTTGGGTGAATAGCGAGCGAAATGGACGAGAAAATCCAACGGCCCCGATAGTATAATTGAACCTAAAATTCTTTATTTAAAAACACGAATTAAAAGAAAAATTGGCTTATTTATTCAATCAGCAATAAATATCCTTGTCATAAATACAAAAAGTTCAAATCTATAAGAAAATAACTTCAAAGACATCTATAGACTCACTGGCGCATTTAAA
This sequence comes from Sepiola atlantica, assembly GCA_963556195.1. NCBI lineage: Eukaryota > Metazoa > Mollusca > Cephalopoda > Sepiida > Sepiolidae > Sepiola > Sepiola atlantica. Next base: position 74,982,833 of record OY744525.1, on the reverse strand, counting down.
GACATTTGGTGCCAAATTGTCTCCTGCCTTAAGAAAACTGTCCCATCAAAAATTTAACATGTCGATGCAAAAATGTTCTGTTTTCAAGCGTAACTCTCTCGTTCTTTCTCCCTCTCTCCCTTCCCCTCCCTCTTCCTCCCTCTCTCTCTCTCTCATATACATTTACCAGAGATATAATTTTTTTTAAATAACTCAGAGTAAGACTTTTATTTCTTTTCCTTTTTATTGCTGAATATAAAACTAATGTTTAAACAAACAAAAAAATCAAATAATTTTGGAGCTCGGAGCGATAAAACCACTGCTCTTTAGTCCTAAATGGAGTTGCTCCCGCTCCACTCCTGCTGAATATAAAATGAGCTCTCCTCTCATTCGCTCCTGGAGCGCGCTCCTTTTTGGAGGGCTCCGTAAAGCCCTGTATATATATATTGTATCAATAAAAAAAGTGAAACTACATAACTCATTCCATCGTTATATGCCTCAAATTGCTTCAGTTTGTGTCTTTCCGTTACAACTCTGCATTGTATCGCCTTTATATATATATATATATATATATATATATATATATATATATATATAGTAGATACTGTGCTTTGGAAGAAAAACTGATTAGAGTGCTCAACTACTTATGTAAGAGCATAATATATTTTAATTAAATAATTACTATAAAATGATTCGCACAACCATTGATACCAGTGGTTTCACAGATCCACGTGGTACCTCGCAAAACATGTGTCTACACTCGTCAGTCTAATCGTTCGAACAATTAGACTGACGAGTGTGGACACGTGTTTTGCGTTCAGCCCTAACGGCCACTGGTATTAATATTTGTTCGAATCATTGAATAGTAATTATTTAATTAAAAACATATATTGACAATCTTATATAAAACAGGATTGTTCAATGTTTTATCTGTAAAAAAAACTAACAAACGGAAGTCTATAAAGCCATTAAAACTGCTAATGACAACTAATCATTGCCCAAAGTTCTGCACCCGTGAACACATATTTGCGTTGAAGCGAATGTTTTCCATTCATTGTTTTACGATCCTTGACGATTATTTTAAACCAAAACAGTGTCTTCTGATGTCCATTGTCCAAGTGTGTTCACCACACACATGCGCGCACGCACGCGCACGTACATGAATTAACATACACACGTCGGGTGATAATACGTGTGTTGGGCGGGTGTGTGTGTAAAATAATGCAATTAAAAAAATCAGTTGCCATTTCTTCAAAACAAAGTCGCGTCTGTTCATAATTTGATTCATTATTCTTTTTTGTTCTTTCTAATTTCTTTTAAAGAATTGTTTGTTCTTTTCTATCTTTTTTTTTTTGCCATTTGTCGTCCGTGTCGAGAAATTATTGTAGCGCGGACTATAATTTCTGTTTGAGTAGAAGGACTTGCTTCCTTTTGATCACCTTTAAGTTTCTCCATCTTATGACAGTCTGTCATTATCCGACTTCCATTAATCAATTTAATGCTTTTCGTAATATTGAAAGTTATCTTTCAACTTCTCGTACTTATTATTTGAAAAAAAAAAAAAATTTTATCTTAAAAATTTTTTATATTAAAAAAGATATTTTCTTCTCTCCATCTTTCAAATCTCTTTTGTATTGTTTTTATTTATTTTTATTTTTTTCGGGTAGATTTTAAAACTTTTCTTGTATTTCTGGCATATATTTCCTGTTATATATATATATATATATGTGTTATAAATTGTGAAAACATGGGATTACCTGGCAAACGGTCTCGATGCGCGCTCTGCAGGGCTGGATCGCCCAAAGAGCGGCAAGATGGCGTCCTAGGCTTAATATCGCCAGGTAATCCCGTGAAATCTCGTGTTCTCTCGCGGAGACAGGAGTCCAGTTTGATATAAAAACGGGTCGCTGGAGGCAAGACGGCGGAAGGCTGAGAGCATAGTCTACGAGGGACGACGTGGGAAGAAGAAGAGAAAGAAGAAGAAGAGAAAGAAGAAGAAGAGAAAGAAGAAGAAGAGAAAGAAGAAGAAGAGAAAGAGGAAGAAGAAGAGAGAGAGGAAGAAGAAGAGAAAGAAGAAGATAACGAAGTAGAGAAAGAAGAGGTGGAAGATTAATTTTTCTGCTACAAGCTATTTTCGGCGTTGTTATGGAAAAATTCGACATCAGATTGATTCCGGAATTCGACGGCTCTCCTGCTGGTCCATCGGTGGTCGAATGGCTGGAGAAGGCCGAGCGTGTTTGCCGGTTGTGCAAAATTAAAGACCCAGCTATGGTCATCCCATTGAGACTCACTAAGGGGGCTTACGCCGTGTACCAGCAGCTCAGTAATGATGCGACCATGGAGCAGATTGCACAGGCGCTGCACGGGGCATTTGGTGCAGATCCTTTTGTTGCCTGGAGGCAATTTTCCGAACGCCGGCTTGGGCCGGGGGAGACAGTGGACGTCTACATGGCCGACTTAAAAAAGCTTGCTGCTCCCTTCGGCGGTGCGAGTGACCGCATATTGGCATGCGCCTTTTTGTCTGGACTTCCGGACGATGCAAGCCGACTGCTGCGAGCATCATTGAGACTCACAGAGATTGAATTGGTGGAGTTGTTGGCGAGAGCACGAAACATCTTGAAGGACGATCGAGAACTGGTCTCTGCAGCGGTTGACACCTTGGACTCGCCAGCAGAGGGCCTACGATGCTATACATGTGGTGGCCCCAACCACTTCTCCAGAGACTGCAGAGGCGGCACAAGGCGCACCCAAAATTATGGAGCACGAAAAGTAATACGGTGTTACCAATGCAATAAGCCAGGCCACATAGCACGGAATTGTCCGGGAAACAGGGCAAGGGGAGGACGCCGCAGCGCTAGCACCCTCCCCAAAGCGGCATTGAACAAAGCGCTTCCTGCAGTGACAGTTCAAGTTGATGGGTGTAAACGTTCAGCGCTGGTTGACACCGGCTGTACCCAAACCCTCCTTCGAAAGGAATGTTGCACCACATGGAAGAAACGACAGATCCCCGTCCTGACTATCGGCAAAGGCTCATTAGTGTGTTGTGGATCCAGTGTTGTTCATATCAGCATTGACAATGGCCCCCCGGTGGCTGTGACGGTGTTGGTGGTCGATGGGGAGCTGCTCGGATATGACCTTCTCCTTGGAATGGACACTATTACACAGCTAGGCGGAATTACTGTAAACAGCGTCGGTGATGTGAGATTCCCTCGACCAGACAAACAAATGTGTGCAGCAATCACTCTTGACGAACCCGATTTCCACGCAGAATATGACAAGGGCACAAACACATGGACAGCGTCCTGGAAGTGGGCAGGCGACCAGCCACCAGTGTCTTTGCGGAATCGGCTGACAGAGTATCCCCCTCCTGCATGGCTTAGGGGGCAGTACGAGGCAGAACTTCAAGTGTGGCTGGATAACGGCTGGTTAATTCCATACCCAGAGGATGAGCTCGGGCCCCCGCGGGGGCTAATTCCCCTGATGGCTATCAGACAAGAGAACAAGCAGAAAGTTCGACCTGTTCTTGATTACCGGGAACTCAATGAACACGTTGACCCGTACACTTCGGGGGCTGACGTTTGTGCTCATAAACTGCGAGAGTGGCGACGGCAGGGTGCGGAAGCGGCCATACTGGACTTGCGAAGAGCTTACCTACAAATACGTGTTGAGAAATCGCTGTGGCCATTCCAGACAGTGGTAATCAAAGGAACTCGCTATTGCTTGACCAGGCTGGGGTTCGGTTTGAATGTAGCCCCGGGCATCATGACGGCGATCATGCGGGCGATCCGGCGTCAGGATAAAGCTGTGCAACAGGCGACATCGTCTTATATAGACGACATTTTTGTCAATGAGAGCCTGCTGTCTGCCCAGGTGGTCAAAGAACACTTTGAGCACTTCGGGTTGTCGTGCAAGGAACCGGAGCGGCTGCAGGATGGGGCGAAAGTGCTCGGGCTGCAGGTGAGCGGAAGTGCAGATGGCCTCCAATGGGGAAGGGGCGGTGAAATCCCGGAAATCCCATCTACCATCACACGTCGGAGCACGTTTTCCGTGTGTGGAAAACTGGTGGGTCACTTCCCTGTGTGTGGGTGGCTCCGAGTGGCTGTGGCGGCTATAAAGCGACGGGCAACTTCTTTGTCAACAGGATGGGACGATGAGGTTCGTGATCCTTCCCTGCGAAGCATGCTGGTGGAAGCTGTGGCCAGAGTGACCAATGATGACCCTGTACGAGGGAGCTGGTGCGTCGATGGGAGTGAGTTTACAGTTTGGGTGGACGCCAGCTCACTTGCCCTTGGCGTTGCTCTGGCAGTCAACGGAAGTATAGTAGAAGATGCCTGCTGGCTCCGGCCAGAGAATGACGCTAAGCACATAAACCTAGCTGAACTCGATGCTACACTGAAAGGAGTCAATCTAGCGCTTCAGTGGCAGGCTAGCGTCCTCCACGTTATCACGGATTCCATGTGTGTGCATCGGTGGATGACCGATGCCTTGAACGGAAAAGCACGGCTGACAACGAAGGCATCGGCCGAAATGTTAATCCGGAGGCGGCTTGCTACCCTAACCGAAACCATCAATGAATACAACTTGGTCATAGATGTGACACTGGTGCAGTCCTGTTTGAATCGAGCGGATCGATTGACCAGAGTGCCTCGCCGTTGGCTGGACCTGCAGAAAGAAGTGAACGAACCAGCACCTGTAAATTGTGCTGCGGTGGGACGTAGACTCAGCCCAGAGCGTATCGCTGATGTCCATTGCCAAAGCGGGCACCCTGGTGTAAACCGAACCTTTTACTTCGCCAGGTTGGTTGACCCCTCTGTGTCACGGAGGGCTGTGAAATCTGTTGTGAGAAGTTGCAACACCTGCCAATCGATCGACCCAGCACCTGTCCGGTGGAAGAAGGGCACACTCGGTGTGAAGTATAACTGGGATAGGATTGCGATGGACATAACTCACTACAACGGGGGGAATTTCTTGACCCTTATTGACTGCGGACCGTCCCGATTTGCATTGTGGCGGTCCCTTCGCCGGCAGGATACGGCTGCCATTGTCCATGAGTTGGAAAGTGTGTTCCTTGAGCGTGGCCCTCCTTCTGAGATATTGACCGACAATGGCCCCGCTTTTGTTAGTGCACCGTTCAAACAGTTTGTAGATGGCTGGGGTGTCCGTCTGCGTTTTCGGTGTGCCCATGTGCCCAGTGGGAACGGAATTATTGAGCGCAACCATAGGACTATCAAGACCATCGCAGCGCGGAAGGGGTGTACGGTGGCTGAAGCAGTCTATTGGTATAACGTCACCCCTAAGGACGATACTTCACCCTCCACCGCGCCAGCTAATGCGCTACATACATACCATGTCAGGGCGAGAGGTTTGGAGAGCAGCTTACTGCCCGAACCAGAACCTCCACAGGAGGAAATGAAAAAAGGAGATGTCGTTTGGGTTAAAAAACCCCGAGGCCAGTGCACGACTCGTTACGGAACCGGTCGTGTCACTGAAGTGATCAGCCCGCAGGCGGTGCGAGTTGATGGAGTACCCCGTCACATTAAAGACTTAAGATCGGTATTCCAAACGCAGCTGCCATTTAACGAGGATAATGACATTGAATCCGTGACCAGCGAACCATCATTCTGGTTCATGACGGCTTCATCGCGCAGCGACACTGAGAGTGATAGCCTTGAATGTACTGACCCTCCTACTGCTGATGAAAGCCCGGACAGTGATGCTGCGATGCGCAGCCTCAGGTTCGCTGACCTTCCTGCCACGGAAGACAGCACGGATGACGATGAGGCCCCGAATCCCCCTCCCCGAAGAAGCACTCGAAGAAAAAGGACACGGCCTCCCTGCTCTTTCTGTGATAATGAGATCAGGGGGGAGTGTGTTATAAATTGTGAAAACATGGGATTACCTGGCAAACGGTCTCGATGCGCGCTCTGCAGGGCTGGATCGCCCAAAGAGCGGCAAGATGGCGTCCTAGGCTTAATATCGCCAGGTAATCCCGTGAAATCTCGTGTTCTCTCGCGGAGACAGGAGTCCAGTTTGATATAAAAACGGGTCGCTGGAGGCAAGACGGCGGAAGGCTGAGAGCATAGTCTACGAGGGACGACGTGGGAAGAAGAAGAGAAAGAAGAAGAAGAGAAAGAAGAAGAAGAGAAGAAGAAGAAGAGAAAGAAGAAGAAGAGAAAGAGGAAGAAGAAGAGAGAGAGGAAGAAGAAGAGAAAGAAGAAGATAACGAAATAGAGAAAGAAGAGGTGGAAGATTAATTTTTCTGCTACAATATATATATATATATATATATATATATATATATATATATATATATAATAATTTAACACCTTGCAGCAGCTTTTTCAAACGTTGAGAATGTTTGAAAACCGCCCGTGGACTTGAAAGAATATCACTAATTTGGTGGGGGAGCGGTTTTATGCTGGGTCAAAATTATATATATATATATATATATATATATATACTAGCAGAGTTACCCGGTGTTGCCCAGGTTAGAGTGTGGGATAGTATCATATGCAAGATCATGATACAGAGAGTTTACTTTAACAGCAACTTTGATGCTGTCAGCTAGATATCTTACTCACGGAGCAATTCAGATATATCTTAATACTCTTGAATTAACGCTAATAAATAGATTAATTTCATTGTGTAAACTTGTCATTAGCTTCTTTAAGGGGCAGCCAGAGACGAAAAAATACTTCCATTATGTTCACATGCAAATTGTGCATGTGAATACAATTATATTGAAAGTACACTTCTTAGTATGTCTTTGTGTTTAGGGACAGACATACACAGACAGAGAAGTGTTCTCCTTGATTATATATATATATATATATATATATATATATATATATATATATATATATATATATAATTTAGATCAAAAGGAAAACAGTTTTCAGTGGGCCCGGGGACAATTTTAATATTATCAAAATTTTCTGAAATTTTCGGAATAAACATCAGTTTTGGTCATTTATCTATGGTTTAAATTTCATTTGAATCAAAGGGAAAACAGTTTTCAGTGGTGAAGGGGGGACCCCAACGTTGAAGTGATATATTTCTTATATAGCCTATGACCTTCACTGAGAGGTCAGTAGTCCACAGGCAAATTTTGAAGCAATTCTGTCCAGCGGTTTGGGTGAACATAAGACACAAAGATCAGACGGACACATACACACACAGACAGAGTTACTATTATATATATATATATATATATATATAAAGGCAATACAATACCTGTATGGAGCTTCCATCAGATTGTGCTGATGTAAGTAAGAATTAATATATATATATATATATATATATATATATATATATATATATATATATATATATATATTCTTTCTGTTCTTCCTTAGGTTTTTATGGGTTTGTTTTTTAGTCTTTTTCACTGCATACCAAAATCAATATTTTGTAATCGCTCAAAAAATTTTCAGTGACAATTTACGAAATTTCGTATGTGAAGTTGTAAAAAATCGTGACAATTTTGATGAAGCTGCAGTATTCTTCAGCATGACGAGAGAAAAAATGTAAACTCATGTGTATATACCAGATAGCTCCACTGCATGCTTTAGAACACAATTGCGCCTCTTTTCGGCCACTTTTTCAGCTGTCCGGAACAGCATAAAAGTATCAAGCCATATTTTGTTGACCATCTTTGGTGGTCATCGTATTAATATTTTTTCATCATCATCATCATCATCATCATCATCATCATCATCACCTCAACTCTCACTGGCCACGTTTCACTTTCATCATCACACTGAGTACACATGGCTAATAGTCTCTTTCCTTGGGTGACACTCTGCTGGTTAGTAATGGCAGAATTTCCATCAACTCAGTCCATACACACCTAACTCTTGCAATCACACTAGCACCTGCTCCACCCTGTGCTCCAATTGTATCACCAAGGTAACACAACTTTTTGACAACCTCAATAACTTCGCCATCCAGATATTTTTCTCCATGTCTGAGTTCTCATTCATCTCCATAGTCTTAGACTTCTTGCACACAAACTTGTTATCCCTTTTCCCTCTACCAGTAATTTCACTGCACTTCTTGCGTACCCAATGCTTACGAGTACCACAAAAGATTGAATTGCACCATTTTCACAAACTGAGCAGGGGAACTTTCCTCTTTCTGTGAGCTTTTAAACGCTACAACCACTAATAATCATCTTTGGTCTTGGTAACATTCACTCTCAACCCCTTGCTTTCCATAGCATTTCTACAACTTAACATGTAGATCTTTTATTGTTTTACAGGCAAGTACTAACTCATCAGCATAAAGCATATCTTCCGGACAAGCAGTAAAGAAACTCCTTGGACAATGCTTCTAAGACACAAATAAAAAGGAATGGACTCATTGGAGTACTAACCTCTTCTCCAGCCTGCAGATCATTCTAGGGATACTCTACACTCTTCCATAAACAGAATCTGCTCAAAGTTCTGCTTCATGCACTCGTTTCCACTCAAGCCATTTCTTCTTGTGTGTATTCTTTAATCCCTGGCCTTACCAATTTTCCTAGCCTCTTCAAGAAGTACCCCCCCCCCCGAAATTAAATGCCCTTACTGTCACGATCAGAACACTAACTGATTTTTTTTTTCATATACACCTTTCTACCTCTTAAACGGAACCGTCTCTTTTTGGAGAAACAATCACATATTTGATTTTTAAAAATGTATATCAAAATAAGTTTATTATTGAGTAGAATGAAACTTTTTAAATAAATTAAGATATTATAATTTCTAAGATTATTTTATACATATCAGATCTCTTTCTAATTCCCCAAACCGGATGTAAACATTATAAGAAAAAAAAAAAAAAATACTGCTCCGTGCTTCCGGTTTGCAACAAGAGAAAAGGAAAACCAGAAAAAACTGTTGATTGATGAACCAATTATAAACGTCGCTGTTATAAACCAGATAACTAAAAAAAATGCTGAGAAGTAACATTTCAGGATAGCACACTGTGAGGTTTTAGACGCACCAGGAACACTAGCGTATTCAGACATCTGCTTAATCATTTTGCAGGAATTTTCACAGACTGCTCTCTTGATAAGATGGAGAGCTCAAACGACACAGATGCATCTTTCACAACTTTCTCTTGTATGATCATCCATTGCAAGATATGAGTTTGTTGACGAACATTTTTATGACGTGGTGATGACAGCCGATGAATTTACCTATTTCCAAGCTAGATTGATTTCTAAGAAGCCCTTCAACGATTTTAGACAAATACTTGTTATCTTCAATGGTATTTGTACAATCAAAATGACATTTACCGGCATAAGGGCTCCAACTGACATCCAGTTGACAAACTCTTGCTTGAGTGAAGCAATATTTATACCCTAGAATGCCCACTCATGGACTAGCAACCAATCAGAACCCAGAGAATGAAGTTGCCTTTCTAAGTACAATTGAACATCCCAGCCCGCTTTTATATCAACTCTCTGGCTTCTGATCTCTATCTATTTAGTTCTAGCTCAACTGGTCAGACACCTGAGTACTGGCTTCTAAATTATTTTATTTTTTCATTTCCCTCAATGTCTGCTTTTATTCTGTCTTCACCATCTCCTCGGGTGAGGGGATGTATTGTTGGCTTAAGGGATATACAATTTATTCGATTTTTTATATTATTACTTTTTGTATTATCATTATTAGTGAATTTAGTAGTCAGTGCTCAACTGCCTAATCAGTTAAGTGCAAAACAAATAAACTGTAAAAGAAGCCTAGAAAGCTGGTTTATAAGAAGGCTGGAATGTTCCACTATTCTCAGATGGGCAAGTCCCTTCTCTAGGTTCGGATTGGCTGCCAGTCCATGAATAGATAATCACTTACATAAATATTACTAAATTTAATCAACAATTTTCCTATCGACTATTAGAGCCCTTTATGCCGGTAAGTGTCGATTTAATTCCACAATCCTAACTATGATAATAAGGACGAGAACGGGCTCAAAGTCTGTAAGAATGTGTTGTGTTAAGTGCTACAAAAAGGTCGGGGATAAATTCTGTAGAGATGCACTGTGGGAATTTCTATGAAATATGTTGCTTTTTGGGCAGTTTGGTTTGGTCGCTGGTGTTGACGACTCACTTTGCCTATCTTTAAATTTGGCAGTTGAGCTGATTCGGAAGACGAAATTACTGTGGTAACGACTTCTAACAAAACAACGGCAATCCTTTGTCTGTGGAGGCCTTCTCTTCACCTGTCTATGGGTCAACACCGCCTATATGAACTTTTTCATCATGTGACTGGCTCCAAAAACACTTTTCATTTTGGGGATTTGTTGGCCCTCTATTGGTTCATAACTCTAACCCTAACCCTAACCCTAACCCTCTATTGGTTCATAAATCGAAATCAGAATATACAAATTCTGATTCTAGTTAACTGGCCTAACTGTTTTAATCACAGGCTGCTTTTCTTGCAATAGAAAAGGAAGCGAAAGAAAGAAGGAAAGGACAAAGTCAGAACAGGGAAAGAAAGAAAGGTAGTATCCTAACAGGCCAGTTGGTATCTCATCTCCACACGTTAACGTTATTTTTCTTTTCTTTTACAAATAATCGATATTCTATGTTTTTATATTCATTTATTTGCTCTTTTTTTCAATAAAGTATTATTTTGCGTTTCCCTTTTGTTTTTATGCGAGAAAAATAAGGGATTTTTTTTAAATCAGTTTCTTTTGTAAAAATCAATAATTCATAAATGCTTTTGTTTTATTGAATCTAAGAGAAAAATATATTTCTTCATTGTTTCTCACAATTATTTCCGTTTGTCTAACTTTTCAAAGATTCAGTTTATATATACAAATTACATCAGAAAAAAATGCGTTAAACAAAGTGTTTATATAATCTCTGTTATGGCTAAATATTCTTACTATAGATATATGAAAACGTACGAAAGCATACACAGATGTGCGCATGTATATATATATGGTGCGTATATGTTCAAATATATAGAAAAATATCTACACACGCACATATATATGTGTGGGGGTAATCAACATTTATGAAAATATAAACTTCGATTTCTTTCTTAATCAATCCATATATATATATATATATATATATATATATATATAAGGGAAGGCGTGTTTCCCCTGTACCTTCGGGAGGAGTTAGAAAATAACCGCTTGCATCATAGGCTACTAAGCTCACCACTCTATTCAGCTTATTCACTCGAGCATGTTTTAAGAAATTTATGATTATTTTCTCCATCTAACAATAAATATTACTTTTAGACCACCATCACATACTCTCCCCGAAACATGCTCCATGAAGATGGTACAAAAACTTTTCCCGCTAATATTTTCATACTAACACTCTCCCCTTCATCACTGGAAACTAATAAATAATGGGTACTTTATAAAAAGGTAACCGTTATTACTTTCTATTCATCTTCCATTAATTTAATATATGATACAATACATTCTGCACAAATTTAATAGACACTCCCTCATATTCCACGGATTTTCGAAAATATCGGATTACGTTATTTTTAACTATTACGTATAGACTTCATCTGATTCCAGAATTTAGGGAATACATTTAACGAACTTAATCACTTATACTGTACATTGATTCAAAATGGCGGCTACTATCTTTTAATAGAATCAACTTTAGACATTTCTCTTAGCAATATTCGTTTGCTTCAGATATGATTTCATTTTTTAACTTAAACACTTAGACAATTTAATACATAACACCTTTCTGGCTTGAAAATCTTTTTCAAAATACTTACATCATAAAACGAACTGCAGTGTTCGTTTCGACAACATTCAATTGTTGATACCAATTCAATGGAAGCACGTAATATCAGTTTCTCTACGAACCTTCCTCTACTAATTAACAGACCACACAAGTTCATTGTTTCATTTTTGACCATCCATACATACCTAACATTAATCCAACATTCATGTTTTCATTTTCACGTTAGATGTTCTTCTTTTTTATTGGGGGGTATTTTACGTAAGACGTTTTCTTTTCTTTAGATTTACCTATTTCAACCGTCCATTCTCTTTTTCTCTCACTCTTCCTCATCTCTCTCTCTTTCTCTCTCTCTTCATTCGCAACAATTTCTAAAAAAAAACAACGTATTTTCATTTGCGCCGACTTAAATGATCGCAGCATGCAACAGTACCTTTGAGGCAATACACATTAAACAGATACGTACATTTTTCTGCTCACATTCGATTTAAATTAGCATTCGTCGATTTATTTAAGTATATTTTTATTGTCATTATTATACGTCAGTTACAAATAACGTTCCATTGTTTAATTCACGACAGGTAATAGGCTTCAAAATCAATTTCGAACACAGACTGGCGTAACGTTTAAAATCATTATTTTCATCTACATTTTCCTATTCATCGAACATTATTCAATATTAATTCATACCGAACATTATTAAAATTTATTTCATAACTGTTTTACCTACTTTCTTCGACACTAAAACTGCTACTGATATTCCAAAATAATATTAATTTCTACTTTTCTGAATATACTTCAACTTAAAGTGCAATATCCGTTACTTTGTCTTTTCTCTTCTTGGTTAGTGAAGGAGAAATCTTTCTAGATTGCGGCATTTTTTTTTTATTACTTCCCTCTATTTACTATTTGTCAATTTTAGAAGAAATCCTTTTAGACTGCGGCAATTTTTTTTCCCAGGAGATGGATTTTCAAAACATTAAACATCACCATTGTATAACTCTCTCCTCGTGAAGAGGCAACAAAATAGCAAAACCATAGTCAATGGTAAAAGTGCAGATTAGTTAACAGTCGATAAATCTAAAACAAAATAATAACAACCAATTCTTTAAATCAATCGTCATATATTTAAATCAAAGCCAGAATTAGACAAAAGGTCGATTTTTAAGGTTGGTAAATTTAATCTGCCACTAAAATGGGCATTCCGGATTGAGATAAAAATTGCCTCAATCTAGAACTATTTTTCTTTCAATCTAGAACTATTTTTCTTTCAATCTAGAACTATTTTTCTTTCAATCTAGAACTATTTTTCTTTCAACGACCTTGGATATCTTCACGCATTTTCTTGAATCGTATTTCCTTTGAGGGATCAGTGGTTTTTATTTTGTCGAATAAACCGCTACTTACAATTGTAGAGGGAGGAGGGGGGTCACCCAAAACATAGAGAAATCTATTTTGTTTGATTCAAAACATCGTTAAATTCTACTTTAATCACCTAAATTACAGGGTTGTTTTCAAATGCGTTTTGACTAATTAATACTCATACTTACATTGTTTTAATTTAATTTATATCTATCCCGGGAAACGCCGGGGCACGGGGTCTACTAGTATATATATATATATATATATATATATATATATATATATATATATATATATATATATATACAGGGCTTTACGCGCTCCACTACTTTTGGAACTGCTCCTGCTCCTGCTCCAACGCCCAAAATTGGAGCTGGCTCCTCTCACGCTCCCCATTTTCAAAAAGGAGCCACTCCAGCTCAAAATCCTATAAAAAAGGAGCGGCTTATTTTCAGCGCTCCATAATGAAAATGTACCTTCTTTCATAAACGTTCTATTCTGCCAATGAGTGGTCGAAGGATAGGGGTGGGCGTTAAAGGGTCTCGTCAATATGGGTGGGGATGTCACTTTAAGTGTAAGACCGTAAGTTAATATTTGACAAAACCTCACTAATATTTTGAGACGTGCTAAGGGTTATAGGAGAACATGTCGGACGAAGCATACGTAAATTTTCGTTTCCTGAGGTACAAAGTTTTACTTTAAAACATTATTAGTGATTATTTTCTTTTTAAAGAAAACCTTTCTCTGTGAGAGGAGAGACAGCCAGGGCAACATTAATTGTCATGTGGTTGTTTAATATTTGTTGTTTTAAGAACGTAACTTTATTGTATAATGTATATTTTTATTTATCACAGAGAAACGCGCAAGTACTTTCAAACAAATCATATTTATCCAGTTTTTTTTTTCAATAGTACAATTTGGGGTGAAAAAAAAATGAAGTTTATTTTTTAAAGATTGAATAAAAAATAATTTTCATAAGTTGGCCAAAAAATATCAATAAATTGTGAATAATCAATTCAGAGATCCATTTGATATCTTAAAATTTCATACAAAATATCTGATCTAGACCTTAGGAGTTGAAAAAATATCGGGTCAATTTTTCCTCCCCCGAAAAATTAACTGGAGCAAGTTTTCCTAGGTCGGGCAAAATCATTTATTAAAATTTAAAAAATGAATAAAAAAGCTGAAAACGTCTATATTTGAAATCTATAATCAAAAAACAAACCGTTTACAATTTTAATATTCGATAATAGATTTTAAGATAAAGAAAGATATCTAATCTACTTTCGGTTCTAAAAAAAACCAACAAATTAGTCAGAAAGTCTAATTATTTGCTTTTTAAATTAAAATTTAAGATATTTTCTTTAATTTAATTAAGTTTAAACATCGGTTTAATTGTAGAATAAGGGGCGCTGTTTTCTTTTCGCTCATTTTGCTTGGTATTCGCGCAAATTTTGGATAAAACTGATTGTTGGTCTTAATTGTATTTTGGTCCTGAAATAAAATTCTCATTTACTTTTTAAAGTGTTGAGAATCTAACTTTAATTCCAGGTTTTAATCGCTGGCGACCATGTTGTTTTTTATTTTTTTTATTTTCCTTGGACTAAAGATATTTTTTTCCTTTGGACTAAAGATATGTTTTCCTTTGAACTGAAGATATTTTTACTGCTTTAACATTTTATTACACACAAAAAACAAACTTTGAACATTCTATTTACAAAAGCAAGTTTTAACGGAATTAAACGAATTTAAAAGCAAACATGAAAAGGTTAAAACATACTAGTTGTGAATTTCAGAATAACGAAATGTTGCCAAAAAGACGACGATAAAAATGTGGCATAAAAGTTCAATTTAAATGAAAAGAAAAATTGGCTTATTAATTCAATCAGCAATAAACATTCTTGTCATAAATACAAAAAAGTTCAAATCTTTAAGAAAATAACTTCAAAGACATCTATAAACTCACTGGTGCATTTGAAGACATTTGTTGCCAAATTGTCTCCTGCCTTAAGAAAACTGTCCTATAAAAAATGTAACATGTAGATGTGAAAAAACCCCTGAGAAGTTCAGTGTTCTGTTTCCATGTGTAACTCTCTCGTTCTCTCTCCCTTTCTCTCTCTCTCGTTCTCTCTCTCCCTATCTCATATACATTTACGAGAGATATAATTTTTAAAATAACTCAAAGAGTTTACCTGATACTTTTTCTTTTCCTTTTTATTGCTGAATAAAAAAAACTAATGTTTAACAAAAAAATCAAATAATTTTGGAGCAAGGAGCGATAAAATCGCCGCTCTTTAGTCCCAAATGGAGTTGCCCCTGCTCCACTCCCGCTGAATATAAAATGAGCTCTCTTCTCCTTTGCTCCAGTAAAACCTAGCATGCTCCTGGAGCACGCTCCTTTTTGGAGGGCTCCGTAAAGCCCTGTATATATATATATATATATATATAATTATATATAGTTGCATGAAAATATACCTTTTTGCTATTGAGCTATTACTTATCAAAGCTGAAAGTTACTTGGCAATAACTGTAGCATTACAAGCTGATAACGTCTTTTCGTTGGACAACGGCAAAATTTCACACCTAATGTGCTTGTGGGCTAATTTTTAAAACAATTATATGGATGGAAAGAGAATAAAATAACATTCCAATGATGTTAATTTCATGTGCCTTTATACGTTAAATATTTTTATACTACAAGTTAAAAATGAAAAAATGCTAAATACTGACGAACTAAATAGGGAAAGTGTTGTTTTTTTTATTTTTATATTTCATTTTCTTGGGGTCTGAGTGGCAGTGCTTGGGTTACAAATTTTATCCAATTTTATTTATTTATTAAAAAATTTTTATGAAACATTTTCATCGGTTTAATTCTGAGATTTTCATATGTACTCTAATTTGTTTTTTTTAATAAATATCGGCTATGGAGGCCTTTATTCCATTCAATGGCTACACCTCACATAATGTTTTGTCTTGTGTCACATCTCGCCTTGGTGAGGAGGCAGGTAAATACCTACTCTCAATAAAGCTGTATTGAAATACCTCACAATTTGTATGATAGATTGTGCCAGTTTTTTCAACTTTCAAATTTACACATCTAAATTTGTAATTCATGGCTTACGGTAAAGAGATACATGAAATCTGACTAAATAATCAGAAAGAGCACATAATGTTACATAAGAATACAAAGTTTCATAAGAATAGCTTCAAAAACAAATAAATGGGGCAGAAATTACTGAATTTCTTGAAATGATGAGGTCTGTATTTTGGCCCAATTTTTTTTAAAAGGATTATTAAAGACAAATGTCCAATGAAAAACACAAATTTGAGCACTTTAAATCCTTATAACTTGTTAACCACTGATGGTATTTGCATAATTTAAACGGTTTTGAGCTTCTTTTACACAGCTCTATTCACCCATATTGATAAAATAACAATTACTTAAAAGGAAAAAATCAACTTATAATGCTACGATAATGGTTAATAAGATGAATAGATTGTCAGTTGAATGATAAAGAATATTATGAGAGGATTGAAAATAATGAATGCAATGAATAACATTTGTTTATTTATGACGATCGTGCATGACAAGTGTTTCTTAACATTAAATTTGAACATGACCAGGGAAGCAATCTGGTGGTAACGTGTTTCACATATGGGCAGTTCTTGTAAAGGAACTCTGGTGATGGGAATTCTGTTAGATGTTAGGCACATGGGGGAAGAAAAGAAAGTTTTTTGCAGTTGTGGTAAGAATTACTATGAATGTCTTACAAGAAGGAACCAGAGATTGAATTCCATAGAAATAACGATGGAGTAGAAAAAGACTAGCAACGTCTCCTCTGTGAGAAAAGGGCCGTAGAGAACTGAAGAGATTATCTCTCACTAAATTGCAAAGTTAATTTTGTACTCTGTCAATGCAAGAAAGAGTGCTCTGAGCGGCACCTCCCCAGATGTGGCAGGAGTACTCCATCTTAGGATGCATCAAGATCTTATATAGGTAGAAGGATTACATCAGAAGTTGGATACTTATGACAAGCAAGTAAGCTATCCGGTCAATTTTGCTTTTCGCTCATGAGAGCTCATCAAGCTTAAATCCAATAAGTAACATTATATTTCCCCTGATATAAGCAAAAGAAGGTTTACATTAACTACAACTCTTATTTTTATTGTCTATTTATATACTTACATCTATCCAATTCACTCCTACAAGCCAATATTTGTCCGGTATTTACTGAGTTTTTAGACCCACCTTATAAGTGGATTACTTTTGTTTATAACTAATTATATAGGTGGTTATACAAAGATGAAATTATTATATTAAAATTTTACAAGAAATCTAATGATTATATTAATTTTGTTGGGTCCTTATTTGGTGGTCACCCATAAATAGCAAAGATAACAGTTTATTTTATTTTATTTCGAACGTTTAAAATGAACATTATAGCAATTAAGAAATAAATAATAAAAATGGTAATATGAGGTTCAGGAGCACACATGTTCTCATTCATTTCCAGGCAATATCGGTGATACTGGCTAGTATATATATATATATATATATATATATATATATATATATATATATATATGCATAATTTACTCAACCTTTGTTATGTGTTACCTTGGGAATTAGCGAAGTTCAATGAGATCTGGTTGAGAAGGGTAGGATAGATATAAATATGCTTGCATCACAAATGCCTACATATATGTAAACACACACAGACACATGTTTCTATATCTATATTATTTTAAAACTCTGATAATATTGCTTGTTTGCACATTGAATGGTTTGTATGGTGGGAAGAAGGGCGATTGAGAAGAGAAGTCGTGACCGGGATATACATGCGACTGGCAATCGCTTGTGAATTTAATATTCCCTAGAAAAGTCTTCCTTTGCCGACTCAACCCACATCGGGTGAATACCGCTTCGTTTCGATTTTTTTTATGTTTTGTATATTCCTTTTACACTAGTGTTCAACTGTTTAAATTAGAATAAATGTGCTTGTATATAAATCCAACTGTTTCTTCACTGTTATCCTTTCCTCTTTCTTCTGACCTTCAAGTATGTTACCCACAATAACACAACACACAAAATGGCAACTTTGTGTACAGGAATGATAGATCCAAAGATGTGGTGGATAGACACGTAAAAGCTAGGATATAAAGTATCCATAAGCTTTACAGGGACATAAAAATGTAGAAGCGAGTCGACTTGTAAAGCTCTCTTTTTTTCAGGTTTCTAAAGTTTGATCTACTATGAGTCGCCCCTTGTTAGTAGCCAGATGCTAGGATGTTCAGTAGCTGTGAAGTAACCTGATCTTTGTGGTTTTGCTGGGAGAAATCTTCATAGTCTTCTTGTCTTGTGGAGGAAACTGACTTCCACTATTCTGCTATAGGGTTAATAGTCCATGAAACAAGAATTGACAATCGGATTTAGATTTAAATGCAAGTAGTTCAGTATTTAGAGATTATCTGGATGGTTTTATTGTTTGTGAATTCTTTCACCTTTTCTCTTTCTTTTGTTTCTTTTTTATCGATAATTTGGAGAAGATGATTAGACTGTTTCCAGCTGTCTTCATGTTGTCATTGCTGTTACAGTTGCTGAACATATCCCCCCCCCCCCAACCTGAGATTCATTCTTTAGACAGTGGTCCAACCATTCTTTATCCTGCCCTCATACCATGCAACTACTGTAACCATCTCAGTGGTATTTTCATATTATTATTATTAGTTCTCTTTCATTTCTTTTCTGGGATTTGTTGTAATGTCAGATTGAGAATTCTGTCAATATTCTGCAAGTATCAAATTTGGTTAGAAATGCATGTGTTTATGTTTATGACTAAATATGTATATATGCTTTAAACATAAATGTATATGCATGTCAGTGTGTGTACATGCATATATACATATATTTATATATTATCATATATAGCTATTATATAAAGTAAAATCAGTTTTTTCCATGTACTTTTGTGATTAATAGATTTTTTACTATTAACTACATAAAAAATCTTTGTCAATCAAATATGCTAGATATTGGTCCGTGTTAAAATTTTTAGTTTCAATCAATTTCTTTGATTTTAATATTTAGTTCTGATGAATATATTTTAGTCATAAATAATGTATTCACCCCCTAATTCATATGTACTCTTACTGTCACCCAAATCACCGGATAACAAATTATAATTATTATCTTAATAAGATTTTATTTCACATACACCAGTTGTAAATCGTAATTCAAGCATTTTCATTGGGTTATGTTTAACTTTCATTGTGACATTTTCAACACGGGAAAAACGGCACACATAAGAGATAAGTATTATATTTTTTTTTATAACACTTTTGTTACATTTTTTAGTTAAGCCATTTTTTAATGTAATTTTGTTTACTGAAAAGTAAGCAAAATTACATTAAAAAATTGTTTCATAGAACATCGTTTAGAGATAGTTAAAGAAGTGATGGTATTTTAATGGAAATAATTTAAATATAAATAGTTTAGATTTGTTATCCTTACTCTTAAAAAGGGGGAAACATTTAAAATAAAAGAAATTACCAATGCAATGAGAAACGTCTTGACAATTGCTACGAATACTTATGCCTCCACTTTATCTCCCCTCTCCTCGATACACAAGCAATAAAACGGTATTTGGCTATATTAACTCTCACTTTAACCACCTGGCCCCTGATGATCACTTTAAAAATTTTCTCTCACCAATCTTTTCCCATATCTATTCCTACCCTTACCTGTATCTGTAGCTAGTGTGTCTTCCAATCTAGACTCTTTTTGTTTTCTTTTACTCATACACTCATATATCTTTATATTTAACAATTAAAACCTTAAGATCGCCATGGTCATGGAAGTTATGCTTACATTAAGGACGGTTTCTCCAACAGAGACGGTGAGTTATCCTATATGTGTTTTCGTGTAGCCCTTGTACACAGCATACATCTTTACTCTTTATCGTCCTTACTATAATGGCGTTACTGTCATTGAGAGAATCTCTAGAAAAAATGACAAGATCCTGTCTGACACCAACATTCATATTTGTGGTGATTTTAATGGACATAATGTGGAATGGCTAGTCTACTCAAACAAGGCAGATGATGAAGGAAGGTTTTGTCATGAATATTCCCTTGCCTATGAGATGACCCAGATTGTTGATAAACACTCGCGTACCTGGACATTTTGCAAGCCTTCTTGATCTTTTCTTGACAACTTGCCTTGAATAGTGAACATCTATTGTTCTATCGCCTCTAAGATCTTCTGATCACTCGGTTGTCTCTGTCAGGATCAAATCTAAGCACAGGGAGACTTCCGATGTCCCTTTAAATCTCAGAGTATACCAATACTCAAGTGATGATTGGGATACCTTAAAATCTTTCATTTCTGAAATTCATCTGCATTGCATTTTCAGAAAGAAGGTGTCCTGTGTCACCTCCAATATATCTGATTGGCTAATCCCTTTATAACTTTCAACAAAGACCTAATCGCCAGCCATGGTTCACTCCTGAGTATGCAGCTGTCATTCCTCACAGAAAGCACTATTTTAATTTTTATCAACAGAATAGAGGACCTGAAATCAATCCGCCTTTAAAATTAACCACAACAGCTGCAAAAGAGTTAACGAAAATGTGAAAGAGACCTATGCTAAATCTGTTCAAATCAGAATTGCTGAGCAGAGGCTTGGTTCTCATGAGTTTTGAAAAATAAAAACCGGGTACTGAACAGGTTTAAGACTTTTATTCCGGCAATGGTCTCAAGGTGATCTCAGCATCTGACAAAACCAAACATTTTGCAACGAACTTTGCTACAAATTCCAACTTTTATAATTATTGCTAACAACTTGTGGGATTTCTCCCTATACTCCTACTGATATAAGTATATATGTCCAGAAGATGGGCACACTTATCAGGAACTTTGATGCCAGCAAGGCAACTGGTCCTGACAACGTCCCAGTCATTGTGCTTATTGTTCCTATTCTAACAAAATTATACAATCGTTGCTTAAAAGAGAAATGCTGTGCATCTCTTTTGAAAACTTTGTTTGTTGGTCTGATCAGTATACTGCATCTCAGTACAGACCGATCAGCCTCCTATACGTCACAAGTAAGTTAGTGAATACTTAGTGATAAGCAATATGGATTTCGTCCTGTAAGCTAAACTGTTGATGTACTAATTGTAATATCGGATAGGATCAGTGAATTTTTTGATGTGGGCTTCGTGTCTAAAGCAATAGCTCTCAACATGTCAAAGGCTTTTGATAGGGACTGAGACAAATGGTTGCTTCACAAACTTGTTAGCTATGGAATATCTGGCAATGTCTTCACAACCATTGAATCTTTTCTCTATAAAGTAGCTGTTGATGGGGAAAAGTCTGAAGCGTATAGTATCAAGGCTGGCGTGCGTGCCTCCAGGATCTATTGTGAGCCCAACTGAACCGAAGAGCACTGGAGATCAAGTTCTCATTGATTCTATTTCTTCGGATCTGGAGCATGTAAGGCAATGAGGAAAAAAATGGCTTGTTACTTTTAACACCTCTAAAACCAAGTTTCTCTTCTTTCACCACCAATGCTCGGTTCCTCGTTTTGCACCCAGTCGAAATGAATGACTGTCTCCTTGGGGAAGCCCCTTGCTTTGATAAGTTCCTATGACTGACTTTCACTCCAGATCTAAAATGAAAGACTTACATCCAATCTGTTGCTAAGGTCACTGGGAAAATAGTTGGATCATTCTACTGCTCCAGAAAGTACCCACCTCCTGATGCAATCATCTACCTGTATAAAAGTCAGAAATGTTCTAAGATGAATTACTGCTGCCACATCTGTAGAAAGTTCAAAATCGACTTCGAAATCTAGTAGGAGGGGATCTCTTCTTTTTCTGACAGCCCCTTTCTCATAGAAGAGACGTTGCTAGTCTCTCTCTACTCTATCGTTATTTCTATGGAAGGTGCTCGACTGAGCTCCAATCTCATGTTCCTTCTTGTAAGACATTCACAGCAAGAACCCGTTTTGCTACCACATTGAAAAAAAAAAAATGTTTCTTTCTACCTCTGTGTGTCTAGCATCAGGTGGGATTTCCACAAACAGAGCTTTTTTTTGCAAGGGCTTCCTGTCTGTGGAACACATTACCACGGGACTGCTTCCCTGCAGATAACAACATGGTTGTTTTCAAATCTTATGTCAAAAGATTCCTGTCGTTAATCGTTTCCACAAGTATTCAAACTTGGTTCATTCCATTAATCATTCACAAATTCTTTAATAAAATTCTTCATCCCTCAACTGACAATCATTTCATCTCATTAACCTTTCTCCTCGAATAGCTTTTGGCCTTAATAAGTAGTGACCTATTAATATATAAAAAATTTTTTTTTTCAATAAATGGAAATATCAGATATGCACATGAGTCTGATTTGCTCTTGTGTTTGTGCGGTTACTCACTTTTTCCACTTATTTTGTAACATTTTATCAGGTTCAATCCAAATTGTTTTCTTCATATGTATATCAATTTGAAACGTCAATAAAACAACTTAGTTATCACACATTGCCCTACAGATATGCAGAGAGAAGCATATACACATGTGTGTGCATATGGTGTGAGTGTTACATATATCCATGCCTGATATTCTTTTCTTGCATTCTTGAAATGATGCTACTTCAAAGATCTCAGGTTGAGGACCTCTGAAAGTTTCTGTATAAAAAAAGAATAAAGAATATTAAAAAAACATATAAGCTGCAATAAAAAAATAAAAAAATCGGTTAAGCTAAGGATTGTTCATTCAATAAATGGCCAAGAACACGCCAGACTAAAGCACTCTCAAAGAGAAAGAAAAAATAACAATAAAAACAACAAAGGTATGTCCATTGATCCTATGAAGAATATGCTTTGGTAATACATACATATATATATATATATATATATATATATATATATATATATATATTGTTGTAAAGATGACTTGAAAATCTTTTTATGTGAAAAGGGCTTTATATATTTCGTATGACGTTTCAGTTTATTGTATATACCTTCTTCAGATATACAAAAGTCAGAAGAAGAAAAGATTTTTTACATCCGGAGAAAGCATTACAAATAAATAAGGAAAGATGCTTGAAACCAGTGCATTACCTATATATATATATATATATATATATATATATATAAGCGATACGTTCCATCCAGTTCTGCTAGTGGGATTAGACTCAGTATTAGAGAATTTTACTTGGGATTCCGGTTTCTACTCTCGCTAGGTTCAGCAACACGGATTAATCGTACTACGACGAAACACGTGTCTGTGGATAATTACATTTTAACAATGTATACTCTCTCATATATCGGCCATCACATTGGTGAAGGGAAAATTAATTCCCACCTAGCATTTAAGTAAGATAATTGTCCATATAAATAGTTGAATTCATTCAAAGTATCACAAATAAAAATACACAAATAAAAATGACACACACACACACACACATATATATATATATATATATATATATATATATATATATATATATATAATTCGAGTTCCAAGTAAAAGTTTAGACACATGTCTGGAGTTAATTTGAGTAATTAGAATGAATATAGCAAAGATAAGTAATTAATAGTAACTCTACAATAGCATAGTGGAAATGCACTTATTGCATAATTTATATATCTTTTCTATAATCGATATATATATGAGTAAATTTTCATATACAGGAATGAATATAGGAATGAATATTTCTTCCATTCATAATTTATATTTATATTTTGATATGTATCTACTTTTGACTCTTAAAAAAAATTTCAAATCGTAAATCGTATATGATGCCGACTTGCATTGTGGAAATGAGAGGTTACATCATTTTTTTCTCATTTGGGTCAAATAGCAAGAATCTCACTGGCAGTCTTGATGCATCGAAGTACTGCATTAATAATGAAAAGCAAAGAATATGGGTTTCAGAGATCTTGGCATTCGAAGACCTTGCCGAGACCCCTGTCTTTCTCCAAAGATCTGGCCCTTATCGCCATGGCATGCCTGACACAGTGAAAAATATTCCTATTACACGCAAGACTGATAACATCGCTTTGGATGATTTCAGTCGTTTGTCAATCCGGTCTTCCGGGACAGGAGAGTTCGGTTGGAAGTGGACGTTTGGACAAGATACGCTGTCAGAATGAGAAATAGATGAGATGGAATGGATTCGGATGTATAAACAAAACGCGCATATTTTATTAACTGACGGGGCATGCGGCTTATGATGAAAAAATAGGTCTCAAATGCTATTCGATCTGTTGCGTTCAATTGCACACTATCACCGCTTGGAAAAGGTATGAACCCACAAGTTCCACCCACGTAAAAATAGCTACTTGAGATCAATCAGTTGTGTACAATCAATCCTTTCTAAGGGGGGCAATCTTAGAAGCGTTGATATGTTGTAAAACGGATTAAATAAACCAAACCAACTCCTGCTAACTTTACAAATATACTAAAGCACACGTGACCCTTTGGATCAGTATTTGTGTTATATACAGGGTGGGCAAAAATAAGGGTCCTATTTTTAAAAATTCATAACTTTTTTATTTATTGATTTAAAAAAATTTTTTTTTTTAGAATAAGCAAAGGACCCCTTCCGAAGCAAGCATGAGCCGTATTAGCCCTAAGGAACGTACCCTCATTTAGAAAACATTATTTTTGCTTAAAAAAACTCAAAACAGTGTAAAAAACAATACTTTAGTTTTTGTAAGTTTTAAGAAGTGTTTTTCGGCTAAAATTTGTTTTGTTTATTTCAAAAAATCTCGGAAGGGTCAGTCTACACACACATAAAGTTTGGTGAGTTTAACTTTTATTTTGTGGAAGTTATTCAAATTCAAGTTATTCAAATTTAAAGATAGGACCCTTATTTTGGCCCACCCTATATGTATGTAGTGCCTTAGGTAAGTTGAAAAGAAATCAATAAAGTGCTCAATCATAAGAATGCAAGAGCTACAATACAAATTATGTATTTAAAAACTATACATTACACATTCCAGAGATGTACTATTGTATAATTTCTAAATTTTGACAATGGTTAATCATCATGCTTTGTTCTTGAAAAAGCATAATGATCAAACAGTGTCAAAAGGATTTACTTGGAAAAGGATGAATGGTAGCTTTTGCCAACTTTTGAAAAAATAAAGCTCAATTTGTGACGTCATCCATTTTCAAGTAAATATATATTTCTATTTTGATAATAATCATGAATTTTTTATCTGCTCTTTCTCCCCTCTCTCTCTTTCTTTTCTCTTCCTTCTTCTTGTCCCCCCTTCTTTTCTCTCTCTCCTTTTTCCTCTCTGTCTTCTATCCTCTCTCTCGCTTTTAATTACTGACGTCATTCGCTCTTTTTCCCCATCATCTAAAAGATTCATGCACAGATGATGCGAGCACAGTGACAAGCAAGGATGATCATCAGTTTTAGTAGCCATATATATATATATATATATATATATTAACTATTATAAAATAATTATTTTATAAATGTGTTTGCAATTTTATCATGAAGAAATTCCTAAAAGATAAAAATATGTTCAATATTGGGGATAAAATATTATTATAGTTAAGTGAAAATGAAAATAAACAAATGTAAAGTTACATACTATACAAGTTTAGTAATTTCATGTAGTACAACAAAGTATAGTATAAAATAGATAAAAGTCCTTTAACCCTAGGTTTTTCAAAGAAACAAATTCTCTCATCAAAAGGAGAAACCAATTATTTAACAATAAAGGCTTTGGTTTCAATTATTAGTTTGAAAAAAAGATTATAACTCATTTATGAAATCTGAAGTCCTTTATAATTCCAAGTGAATAAAAGGGAATAAAATAAGTAATATATATAGGTAACAAGTTTTTCTGAAACAGTATATCCACGGATAAATTGTGAAGTGAAAAGAGGTATCATCCATTCGAATATTAAATCAGAAAATGTCCAAGTTGAAAATATCAGAATCCAAAATATCGGGGAAACAGTCAAAGTTCAATACATGTAAATATTTTTTGCCTCACACATCTTCCCTAGCAGTCTTCGGAGCATAATGAGATATGTTCAAAGTGAGAGAAATAAAAAAAATGAGATAAAATAAAGACTTTATTGTACTATCTGAAATTTCTAAACTTGTAAAGTATGCAACTACACATTTGTTTATTTTCACTTAACTATATATATATATATATATATATATATATATATATATATATATATATATATATATATATATATTGTTGAATATAAGAGACAACTCATATCTAGATATATTTTGGTAGATTCTTTCAATAGTCCGAATCAGGATCTTAGTTTCGGAGGGGGATTGGCTGATGAATTTGCCATAGTTTGGATTTGTCTCCCAAGTACTTTCGGACCCATCTGGGTCCATCTTCGGGGAATGAGGTTAATCAGGTATAGACCATGTGTTAGTATTGAAGATGGACCCAGATGGGTCCGAAAGTACTTGGGAGACAAATCCAAACTAAGGCAAATTCATCAGCCAATTCCCCTCCGAAACTAAGATGCTGATTCGTACTATTGAAAGGATCCACCAAAAGATATCTAGACATGAGTTGTCTCTTATATTCAGCAATACCTGCCTGCAAGAGAAGATGCTGCCTATATATATATATATATATATATATAATAATTATTATTATTTCATGTATCTACATAAAATGTTATAAGAAGATATAATCTTTTATGTATCGATTTTCAGTATTTACTTCAACAGTGCTCAATACGTGAGTAGAGATAAGTAGTAAGTTATGAAAATATGTTTATGGCAATTAAACTACACAGAGGCGTCCCTACGGGGATTAAACGCAGAAGCCTCTGTATAGCTTAATTGCCATAAATATATTCTCATAACTTGCTATATATATATGTTATATATATATATGTTATATATATATATATATGTTATACTCAAGCTAAGTGAATCAACGTTCATTTCCTAAAGTTTTATGACACAAAATACATGCTAAAATATTTCTTAATTAATTATTGAGTAATGTATGAAAAAATTCCATTTTAATTCTTCTAATTAGCCGTAATTTATAATTAACTGAGCAAGTCACCCATCTATCATCTAACTGGCTCTCTCTTTCTCTTTCTCTTTCTCTCTCTCTTTCTCTCTCTCTCTCTCTCTCTCTTATAATTTTTAATGTGTCTGCATTTAGAGAAAGGGTAACTCTTTTTTTTTTAGTGTTTAACCTCCGACCTTCTTTAGGTGAAACTTTTTGAATTTGAGAATTTTCATGTCAAACTCGGCTAGGAACCTGGACAGAAATTCGAAAAGATACACCTGTAGAAGGTCAGATGTTACACTCCTCATCCAAAAAATTCCAAAACGTGAATTATTATTTCAAGAAAACATAATTCATGCTTATCTAAAGTCTTTGACAAGCTCTGGCATGATGGTCTTCTCATTTAATTAATTCGTTTGGTATTACTGGGCGAATATTAAATATAATCAGATCCTTTTAGCCAAAAGCAAGATCCAGGTTGTCCGCGATGGGTGTACTTCTAAACAACATGATATTGATGCGGGTGTACCCCAGGAGTTAATCCTTGGATCATTATGT
Organism: Sepiola atlantica; assembly: GCA_963556195.1. Lineage (NCBI taxonomy): Eukaryota > Metazoa > Mollusca > Cephalopoda > Sepiida > Sepiolidae > Sepiola > Sepiola atlantica. The sequence goes on along the minus strand of OY744525.1, from coordinate 74,955,208 downwards.
TCCTGATTTTCATAAACAATCTTCCTGATGCAATTGTTTCTGAGATGGGTATTTTTGCTGATGACACCACACTTTATTCTCGACATGCGGGCAAAATGAACACAGACATATCCAAGGCAATGGCTGAAACCTTAGAAAATGACCCCCAGTCTGTAGTGGAATGGGGACATAAATGGATGGTAAGATTTAATGCTACTAAGACAAAGCTCCTTTCCTTTAACAATCATCAGAAACGTTTTCAACCACCGATTGCCATGACTAATAGTACCCTAACCGAGAGTCCATCATTTGAATTTCTCGGCTGAACATTCACAAGCAACATGAATTGGAATAAATACATAGAAGACATTACCAAGGCTGCTGCAAGGAAGGTGCGCTCCCTCTACCGTGCTAGAAAACTTCTCACACCTGCCAGTATCCTATATCTCTACAGAATCATCATCCGTCCATGCATGGAGTATTGTTGTCACATCTAGGCAGATGCACCAACTACTAGCCTCTCTCTCTTAGACAAGGTTTATAGTAGAGTCTTTAATCTAATAGGTCTCACACCATCTACCAAGCTCCAACCTCTGTCGCATCCCTGTGCTTTTTTTACAAATACTTTCATGAAATGTTCTCTGACGAACTTGCTGTACTAGTGCCTCCTTGATGTAAATATCCTCGACCGACCCGACAATGAGCAAAATTCCACCCCTTCACTGTAGAGGTCCCTAGATGCCAGAAGGCTTTCTACTCTAATAGCGTTTCTCTTCATACGGCTCGCCTTTGAAATTCCCTCTATGCTTACCGTTTCCTAGACTGTACCAACATGGAGAAATTTAAATGTAATGTGAAGAAACATATCGCTGAACAACTCCCCATTCAGGATGCTCCTGTAGGTATAGCCCCTAATTCACAGTAGCCCCTTACGTCTCAATGGCAATGTGTCTTATTTTGGGTGAATCAAAGTGAAAAAAAAATTCTATAAAATCAAATTGGTTACTAAGAGATCAAATCTCATCGTCCATCACCTCCTATCATCCCTCGTAGCTTTTCTTGGATCAGTAGTGGAGAATCAAGGGTGGCTGTTGATTATGACATTCTGAACAGACTCGTCAATAGAGTTGTGTAGCTGGATGTTGGCCTGAGATGTCAACATGACTGTCATTTTGGTGAATACTTTCCAATCAGTTCAAAATATTCTGAAGTGTTGATGAGGGGGTGTCATTTCAAGATGGAGCTGAGAATATTTGGCTGCTGATGCCTTATTATACGTTGCCTGGATGGAAAGATCCTAAGCTTGCTTAACGATAGACAAGGCTTCTCTCATTGATGTGACCCCTAGCTCTTTTAATATAGCCTGATTCATCATTTGTACGTTTTATTCATCAGTTTTTTACGTAAAAATGTGGCAGCATAGGTTTTGGCTAAGTTGGCAGATATCCTGCTTTGACAAGGTAATGCTCCCAATCTTCAAGATCCATGCATCCTATTCGTAGTGCCACATTGATTTTTTTTATTGTACTAATGAGTCATTGCTTATCAAGGCCCAAAAGCAACTCGAGGATAAGGGTTAATGAGTTTGTCAGGTGGACGGTAAGACAAACACCTTGAGGATTATAGATGACGGTTTAAACTGGTCATAATTTGATAACATTGGACTTGAAAACGACCCCGTTGTAGTCAGCTTGGAAGCAGCCCCGTGGTATTGTGCTCCACAGACTCGTAGTTTTTGAAAAGAAACTCTGCTCATGGAAGTTTCGTTTAGTTTTAAGTACAGAAAAGAAAGAAAAAAATATTATTTTGGTTATTACTATTATTGTGGTTGTAGCTAGACGGGTTTATGCTGTGAATGTTTTACAGGCGGAACCAAAGATTGGAACTCAGTCGAGCAACTACCATGAAAATAAAGACAGAGTAGAGAAAGACTAGCTAATGTTTCTTCTATGAGAAAGAGGACATCCCTCACGAGATTTCAAAGTCGATTTAGTTCTAGCTCAGCTGATCAGGCAGCTGAACACTGACTACTAAATTCAATCATTTCAGTTTAAAAAAACTATTTAACAATGTAAGGACTGAGGTTTTCCTCATAAAGATATAGAAGGGTTTTAACCAGCAGTGTATACAAGCCTAACAAATAATCCTGTTCTGAACACATGCATGTAGGTTCCAAAGTCTTAATTGCATGAAACTTTATAAGCTTTTGATTTAGTTGGTTTGTTTTCTAGCATATCAACCCCTTTCAGGTTTTTTAATGCTGAATCCAGTCATTTTGATAAGTTTTTATGCTTCAAGTTCTTTATATCTTCAAATATTTATTCATGGTGTTTGGTTTGGTTGTTTTCTCGAGGAAAATTGTTGTTTTTGTTTTTTGGCTTTGCTGAACATGATTGAGTTTTGCAAATGGAAAGGAAAAAACAATAACATCAATGTTTGGTGCATTTTGGGTCAGGAAGCCAGTATCTTCAGACGGCCTGATCTGGTAGCACCAGTATATTGTTTTAAATAAAAGATTAAAAAATTATATGTATTATTTGGATTATTCAGACTACTGTTCTCATCTTGAATGTTATTGTCCACATGGTCCTGTTGCGCAACGGATAAAGTACTAAGTAATAATCAGTTCTAAGTGACAGACTTGTGGGGGTTGAAGATTTGATCTTCACTACAGAATCCTCGCTTAACACTTCTACCCGGTCATGGGCTGACAGAACGAGAACAATCTGCCCCTGTGGATTAAATAAAGGATTCAGTTCAAAGTCTTGTACAATTCTGAATTCGAAAAGATGCACCTGAAGAAGGCCGGAGATTACATCGGTCGAAACATTGTGAGAATAACATGCTAGATAAGAACAGTAGTCCAAAATGTTAAAATAATACAAATTATCAATCCTCATCTAAAAATTTCCAAAATATAAAAAAAGTTATGATCCTTGTTCTTAAAAGAAAAATGAAATAACGACTTTTTACTATGCGTTGAAGTAACAAATATTTCATGATGAACACTTTGGAGAAGTTTCGAATTTCGAATTTCGAGCGTCGATAAAAGACGGTAGAACTGATGTTCTATTGTTATTTCTCGTTTGGTTCATGAAACTAACGATTATTTGGTGAAGTTGGTCTGGCATGCAAGTGTTAGCCGGGTGCCACTAATTAGAACATTATTCATTCAGTCGCAATTAATCTCGCTAATTAGACAATTAACCTATTGTAAGAATCTGAAAAAAGAAAGAATCACCAAAAATATTAATGAATGAGAAATATCATTTGGAAGATTCAAATCAATCATCATTGAACAGAAAAGAAAAATGGCTACCAATTGCACGCACTATAGGACAATGTTGATCGAAAAATTATGTAGTGTAAAAGGGGTCGGCAGTGTGAGGGTTAAGGTTGAAAGAAAGGGAACAAATAGGGCATTTTCTCTTGCATTTTTTTTGGTGTGTCTGGTTAGCGAAATATCAACCGTTTTGGAGGTTATAGAATGCCCAAACAATAAAAGCATATCTTGTTTCATCTGTTTTACAGCATTTCAATCCCTTGGTGTGGGATTATTTAAGGCTGAAAAAAACAGTAAAAAACTTTTCTCATCTAGTTTAATAATAAATGCAATAAAAAGGCTTGTTTCAATGTTTTATAGTATATTAATCATATTTTTGATTATTTAATGCCAAAACACAGTTAGTTATATCAACTCTTTTCAAAGTTAACTTTTGCTGAAACACAAGCTTTTTAATCGTCTCATTTGTTTTACACCATATCAACTCTTTTGCGGGTCATTTAATGCTGAAATTCAATAGAATAGCTTGTCTCATCTGTTTAAAGGTATATCAATCATATTTTTTGGTTATTTAATGCCAAAACACGATACACGGTTAGTTTTCTTCTGTTTTACAGCATATCAACGCTTTTCAAAGTTATTTTGTTCTGAAACACAAGCCCTTCATCATCTCATCTGTTTTATAGGATTTCAACTAGTTTGAGGGTTATTTAATGCTGAATCACAATAAAAAGGTTTGTAACATCTGTGTTATGGCATATCAATCTTTTTGGAGATTATTTAATGCTAAAACCCAATAAAACAGCTTGTCTCATCTGTTTTATTGTACATCAACTCTTTTCGGGGCTATTTTTTCTGAAACACTAACTTTTGTCATGTCATCTGGTTTATGGCATATGAAACCATTTTGTGTTATTTAATACCTGAACATTAATAGGCTTGCAAGTCTTTATATGATAAATGAAAGCTTTTTGAGCTATTTAATGATGAAACACAATAAAAACGCTTATTTCGGCTGTCTGATGGCATATCAACTCTTTTGTGTCTATTTAATGCAGAAACACCATAAAATGCTGTATTTTTTACCACATGGGGTGAGGAGTTTGAGTAATAAAAAAAATTATATACAAAAGAAATGAAATATCAACAATGAGAAAACCCAGGTTAGTATAAGACCTCTTACTTTCTAAATTTAGCAGATAAGCAGGTTTGCCAGTCTACAGACAAACTCTTGCTTGCATCAAACAATATTTATACACTAGAATGTCCACTCATGGATTAGCAACCAATCAGGACGCAAAGAATGAACTTGCCCAACTAAGTATAATAGAACATCCCAGCCTGCTTATATACCAACTCTCAGGCTTCTGATCTGTATCTATTTAGTTCTAGCTCAGCTGGTCAGACAGCTGAGAACTGGCTACTAAATTCAATATGTTTCAACCTTGAAAGATATTTTAACCTGGGATATAAAGCCGAGTAATGTAGTTGTAAATAAATAAAGAAACAAATGAAAGATTGGTCGGAGGCAGTGTAAGGGCGAGAGAGGCAAAATAAAGCAAGAACAAAAAAAAAAAAAAAGAAAGAAATGGGTGATTTAATTATTAAAAGGATTTATTGAATCAAACAAAACCAGATTTGGGAAAACAGATAAATCAAAATAATCACGAACAAGAAATATTGATTTAGTTGAGATGACAAATTTTTTTGCTGAGTCACTTAGGAAAGGTAAGATGAATCTTCTTGTCTGTGTCTTAAATGTCTAAAAGCATTAACTGATAACATCACGAAATCTTCGACATAGACTGACAGTAGCAAAAAAAGATTTGGCTCCTGCTGAAATTAATTCCGTCTCTTCTTTTTTTTAAATGCCTTTCTTCATTATTTTGTTATCAAAGGCATCAAACTGTAATACACCTGGCCTTGCAGAGAGGGGGGGGGGGCTTTAATTAAGCTTCATAAGTAGTATTTGCAAAATTTATGCTAATACTATGCACACAATTATATATATATATATATATATATATATATATATATATATATATATATACAGGGTGAGCCAAAAGTAGGTGGATAATAAAAAACATTTGTTTGTCGAAGCGTAAGAGGCAGACTTCAAAGCTGTGTAAATCAAGAAGGAAAATGTTTTTTACTGTCCACCTACTTTTTGCTCACCTTGTATATATAGTAAGTTATGAAAATATATTTATGGCAATTAAGCTACACAGAGGCGTCCGCGTTTCATCCACATATGAAATCGTCATACCTTACCTAATACATAATATATTATATCTCTTTATAATATTATATGTGTATATATGAAGTTTTTATATATATATATATATATATATATATATATATATATATATATATATATAATGTTATCCATGGAGAAATGCTTCGCCATATCGTATTGCAACTCTTCATTGTGGCTAAGCATGTTGAGTGTTTCAAGCTGAGATTCAAAACCTGACCATTTCGTCAGAAAGTCTTACCTTTACACTATTATGCTTGCTACAAATTAAGAGGAATTATAATGCTTATATTTGTTTTAACATTTGCATAGTTGACTACTTAGAGTGCTCAATTCTTTTACAGAGAACTATGCCTTATGCTAAATGGCAAACATTGATGCCCTTACTATAGCTTAAAAATATATTTAAAAAAACAAGAACATAAAATACCAACTTCAATAATGCCTCTAATAAACCATAACGTTTTATTATTTATGTTTAGTCAAAGCTGGTTTACTGCCGTCGTCGAAGAAGTGTTTCTTCAGTGAATGAAACGAAAACATTCGAATGCGGCATCGTTATTGGATATACAGAAACAATAGAAGAAAAAAAACAACAAAAAACAATCATTTGAAAAAGTGGTGTTACCCCGAAATATTTATTAAAACTATACTAATAATCACTTAACATCTTGTTACTAGGTTTTATTTTCAAAATATACATTGACTTGGCTTTCAAAAGTAAAATAATGCCAATCTCCACAATGCCTCTAATAAACCATAACATTTTATTATCCATATGCTTAGCAAAGCTGGTTTACGACTGTCTCGAAACAATTGTTTCTTTAGCGGATGAATAATCTAGATGATGTATGGTTCCAAGAAGATGGTGCCACATTGCATACGTCTTGATGTCCACTCGGAATCATCCATAACCTGTTTCTCTGCAAGATGATATTGGGTGGTTCCCCACATTCCCTAGATTTAGCTCCTTGTGATTGTTTTCTATGGGTAACCCTAACTCTAACCTCAAAACACGAGTGTAACAATGCAGATCAGCGACTGGTACTAATAACTCAAGTAATCAATCCCATTCCACGGGACATTGTTCAAAGTAAACTTTCGATAGAGGCTTCGATACTGCATCCACATTGGAAGTCATCACTTAATACAATTTTCAAAACCACTAGAACCACAAAAGACATCTAATTATAAATACAACGTTATTTCTCTTGTGATAATGTGTTTGCTTGTTTTTAACCATTACAACCTAGGCAACCTTTCTGACCCACTTTATATGTGTATATCTATACTATGTTAAATATTTCATGTACCTTTATATCGTTATATATAACAACAAATATCTATATGTATATTTGTACATATAACAATATGCACAGATTATATTAATGGATAGCTATATATATATATATATATATATATATATATATATATAGATATATATATATATAGATATATATATATATATATATGCTTCAAGTTCTTTATATCTTCAAATATTTATTCATGGTATTTGGTTTGGTTGTTTTGTCATGGAAAATTATTATTGTTTTTGTTTTTTTGGCTTTGCAGAACATGATTGAGTTTTGCAAATGGAAAGGAAAAAACAATATATATTTGTTTTAACATTTACATAGTCGACTACTTAGAGTGCTCAATTCTTTTACAGAGAACTATGCCTCATGCTAAATGGCAAACATTGATGACCTTACTATAGCTTAAAAATATATATTAAAAACACAAGAACATAAAATACCAACTTCAATAATGCCTCTAATAAACCATAAAGTTTTATTATTTATGTTTAGTCAAAGCTGGTTTACTGCCGTCGTTGAAGAAGTGTTTCTTCAGTGAATGAAACGAAAACATTCAAATATATATATATATATATATATTATAATAATAATAATAATAATAATGATCAGGGTAGTAACCCAAAGAATTTCAACCGGGTTTATAAAAAGTGCTCAATATCAAATAGAGCTTTTATATATGATTATTTTTATTTACACAGACATGTACAAAATCTGCGACACTGGCATGTCGATGTTATCGATCAACAGCTATTATAAACTGAGATCTCATCAGGTAAAGTTAGAATCCAATCTTAACCTTAGATCATATTTATTCTTTCCAAATATGATCTACGGTTAAGATCGGATTCTAACTCTGCCTGATAAGATCTCAGTTTATAATAGTTGTTGATCGATAACATCAACATGCCAGTGTCGCAGAATTTGTGGTCGGCACTTTAGTCAACAGAGAAAAAATAAAAATACGGTTTTAATTTTTTTCTTTCAGAGAGAAAAGAAAAACTCATGTATTCTCTTCTTGTTAAAAATTAACAACAGTGTTGGAATTGCAATAAAAAAAATCACTGACCTTTCTTTAATGAGAGAAAAATAAGTTGGTCTTTTACATGTTTTTTTTTTCACCGGTAAAGCCAGTTTTTAAAACTAGGACGTTGTCTGGTGAATTTGTCATTGATTTTTCCACGTTTGGCCAGTTGTGGCGTCCATTTTAAGGTTCTCAAGAATCCCTTACTGTGACCATGTCGTCAGTCGTTGTGGTGGTGTAAGTTCGAAATTCCACGTCGCCAGTTGTTTTGGGGTCCTTTTAAAGTTTCTAAGAAAACCCTTAATATTGTTGTTGTGTCCTGTGTAAGTTCGAATACATTATCACCAGTTGTTGTGGCCCTGTAAAGGGGTCGAAATGAAAGCACAAACTCAGGGTTTAGATAAAACAAGTATACTGAAAAAAATATAATACAACAGAGAAACAAAAGTGGTTGTACGTCACTCTTGACTGACATTGCCTGGGCAGTCCTGTAGGCATACCCCGGTCAAGGCACTTCAGGCAGTAAGCAATAAACTTTCTCCACCCCAAAGAGGGGAGGCAAGACCTGGGAGGGTGGACCTCCTAAGACTACCCAGGACCAATACCTCAGCCCAATGGATAAAAGGCCAGCTAACAGACCTTGTTCCTGTTGGACTGGGGTTAGGGTTGATTCAACACTGAGGAGGAGGTGCTCCCAGTATTTATGGTGAATGGAAGAGTCCAAAGTCTGTTATAGGTAAGGTACGATAACAGTTAGCTAGCCCTTTCATTCTTTTTATATTAAAATTCATCATTGCTAAAAATAAATACGGTTTCTTTATAGCCATAATATATATATATATATATATATATATATATATATATCGATATGAACACACTTGCTACGCCTGAAGAGTCGTAGACAACGAAACAGCTGTATGTGGATGATTACATTCTATACGTATATATATATATATATATATATATATATATATATATATATATATTATTCCAATACAAGAATTTACATACGTTTATTTATTTGCTACTTATCCCTATTGCAAGATTGCGTGTGACTGATACGATTCCATCCAATTCTATTTTGTGACATTGTCTGTGGAATCGGTGAGTGAACTAACGAGATGCAGCAGATAATCATCCCTAAGACAGAAGGTTGTCACTAATTCCACTTATACATTTAATATCCAAATTTCATTTTACCGATGTCAGTACTAATCAAATAGAGAGATCTTGGCGGCCCAAATGTGGCTGAGAAGCAGTTCTAATTGAAACAGAGATGAAAGATTGCAATGATGGTTTCACTGCAGAGAAGCGAATATTGAATATTAATCAAAATGCTGATAAGACATCAATTGCCCTGTATTGCCGGTGAGTCAAAACTCGCGGCTGGCAGGTCTTCACTCAAGGGTTCGATGCTGGCAGTTAGGATTTTCATGTTGATTTACTGATATATATATATATATATATATATATATATATATATATATATATATATATATATATATATATATATATATACTTGCAGGAAGACTCAACATTATTCGGGATTGAATGAAGATCACTACTACGTACTTTTTCATTATGTTCATAACACCATATTACTTTCTTTGTTTGTACTGCACCCCCCCCCCCACCGTTTCGCCCCCTAATATGGTTGGAAGAAGCTGTAATGTTGAAAACCCTCTGAATTAGTGTCTTATATATATATATGTATATTTCGGCAGCAAGTCGTTTATTAGACATATGTCGTTGAAAACCACGGAGTTCTCCCTCTTTATGATCTTTCTGGTCAGTTTCTCGACTCTGCGAGCGATTCGTTGGGTTTCTGGTATCAATTGATGGATCATGGCGCCTAATGTTGTGTCTTGGGCCATTTCTCGAGCGCTTTCGGTCTCGCGACCGTCTTCAGGAGTTTGTGGGTTATTGTTGTTTGTAAAGAGCCGTATTTATGGTTTTATTTTTGGTATATCTAATTATTTGCATATATATATATACATATATATATATCTTTATTCTTTTATTTACTTATTAATTTATTTATTAATTTGTTTTATTTATTTTATTTGTTATCTATTATTATTATATATATATATATATATATATATATATATATATATATGGTTTAAATTTCATAAAATTGGATATACATACTTGAAGTTTTAAAGAGGTTCTGGCCCCTTGGGTCACTTATAGGTGGGAGTATGTAGATGTTCGGCACATAGAGGGTAACATAGAAATTCGGGACCGCTTATATTGCCGCCCCAGAGAATTTTACACATATGATATAAATTTCATCAGAATAAGATATATTTGAAGTTTTAAAGGAGATTCGGCCTCCATAGCTCTCTTATGTTAGGAGGGTACTTAGAGATTTGGCATTATTTCCATTGCCTTACCCGGTAAATTTTATGTAAGAATACACGTTTAGATTTTATGTAGATTCTTTAAACTTTCTTTCTATAGTGAACACGCTAACATTACACACACAGGCATTGAGTTATATATATATATATATATATATATATATATATATATATTAGGAAAAAAGTGACCCTTTTGGTTAACAATTGTTGAGCTAAAGTTAAATTGTTTGAATCAGAAAAAGTGAGTTTGTAAAGCCAGTTAAATTTTACAAAATAAAAAGACAACATCACAAAATGATTCGTTTTGTTCGCTTTCTCTCTCTCTCTCTCTCTCTCTCTCTCTCTTTCTCTCTCTAAAATCGTATTAATACTTGTGGTGATATTGCCTATTTTTTTATAGTTAGTTTTGTTACCTCGAGAAATAATGGAAAAATAAAGAAAGTATAAAACAACAACATGAATTTCTATAAACTTTACAGAAAAATGATATGATGAATGTGTAATGTGAGTTTTAAAGACAGGTTTAGATCTGATGACAGTATAGAGAGATTTGTGCAGAACAAGAGACTACATTGTTTTGGTCACATTAAAAATGAATGAGTGCTTGGATTAGTAAATACAGAACAGTTGGGGTAACAGAGTCAGTTGGCAGGGGAAGGCCAAGCAAAACATGGGAATAAGTGATAAGGATGGATTTAAGAGGAAGAGGGATAAATAAAGACCTGCTAGAGATAGGTTAGTTTGAAAGTCAATTTCTTAAAGCCGTTCAACACATGCCAGCATGTAAAGCAGATGTTCAACTGAAACCAAAGATGATGATGATGATGATGATGATGATGATGATGATGATGATGATGATGATGATGATGATGATATTATTATTATTATGATGATGATGATGATGATGATGATATTATTATTATTATGATGATGATGATGATAATAAGTCTGATTAAGATAAGTTAGTATTGTTGAAAAAAAATGCCAGCACTCTCGAGATGTTGTCTCTGGAAGATTCTTTTTTTTCTTGTGCTGTCTCATCTGGCCTATTGAACAACAACTCTACTATAATATATCAGTACGAAATTTCGCATATTGTAAGGAAAATAGATGCTTTCGACCTGAAACTCTACGTAAACAACCTCAATTGAAAGAATAGAAGAAACCTGTATGAAAATATACAAAAATAGAAAGATGGCCACCCACATTAAAATAAAAAGCTATAAAAGCGAGAAAGATAAAAACATGGAGAAAAAATTACATCGAATACAATCCATGAATATATATATATATATATATATATATATATATATATATATATATATATATATATATATATATATTATTTTCGGTAAAGAGAGAACAAGCAGTGAGGGACTTTAATTTTTCTATATCCCGTTTGCAAGACAGGAAAGACGAAAAGAGAGAGGAAAAAATCCCAAGTATTTATCGAATATATATATATATATATATATATATATATATTAATTTTTATTTTCTTTAAGAGATTATTTAATGGAAAGAGAAAGAAAAATTAAGAACGTTGATTCCTTTATATTCTCATTCCTGCTCTCATATATATATATATATATATATATATATGTGTGTGTGTGTGTTTGTATTTTTAAGAATGGGAAAGAGATTATGTAAGAAAAAATTATATACTTAAAAAAATATATTTACTAACAAAGACGTATTAACATTATCTCATTTTATTTTTATATTTTTATGTTTGCTTCTAAGAGAAGAAAAACGATTCCGTGCCGCACCCCTCCCCCTCCTTCCAACGATTAGGAGATAAGTGAGGCTTATATATGCCTGAATGGAGTTCTAATCGCGTAAACAACGGTAAAACAAAACGAAGCCGAACAATAATAGAGATATATAAACTGGATAAACAAAAGACACACATTAGAGGATACGCGGAAAGTGTGAGCGTCATCGGTGGATGCATGCATGTGTGTGCATAGAAAGGGTGGCAGAAACATACATTTATATAAATACTTTGCAAACTTACGGAGGGGGGTTACAAAAGACACATACATTTGGAAACGGATTTAAATATATTCATCAATACGCAAATATGCACAAATATTCATTAACATACTGAGAAAATATAAATACATAAATACTTTAGAAGATGGAGTAAGTCTAAAGACATGCACAAATATACAGATGATATATAAAGAAAAGTCAGTCGGATTCTCGAAGATAGACCTAAATAGCATTGCATCTGACATATCGATATTTGATTATGACTAGTAAGTCTGTTTTCTTTACATGAAAGAAAAAAAGAAATTCTAATAGATTGCATCGATTACATATTTTATCTGTCCATATAATTCTTTCATACAATGTTCGAGATTTACAAATTCCTACAAATGGGAAATTCAAAATGGCGTCTACACGTAAATATTCAGATTTTTTGACTCAATTTGCATTAAGACTATGTATTAGGAATTTAATTCAAACACACGCACATGCATATATATATATATATATATATATATATGAGATTACTCATACACACTTTTCTGCAAATACTAAAAAACTTACACACATAAACAATACCTGTAGATTGTGACCAGTCAACATAATTACATTTTTACTACTGTTTGCGTTTAGCAGGTGCGTCAAACAAAAACACAAAAGATAGCATGTTTCATCCATGAATGTCCATTACCATTCATTATATTTTCTTTCACTGATTTGACATTTTTAAACAAACATTTGAAATAAAAGATTGTTGGTGCTTCTACAGAATTTGAACAGAATCAAACCGACTTTTGCCGAACTGTTAAGGGTTAAAAAAAAACCCCCAGTTCAGTTCAAATTCTGTAGAAGTACTAGATAGTATTTTCAGAATGCGTATTGACGTCTGCGAATAAAATACTAACTCTGAAATTCAGCCATTGCTCTTACTTTCAGAATACAATAATACCGTCGTCTTCAGACATTTCGTACGTTTTTTAAAAAAAACCTTTATTCACATCAAACAATCATATTGGGATGGAAATATAAGGGGCTGCTGTGATTAGGAACCAGATTTACAGTGAGCATCCGAAGTGTGGAGTTGTGCAGCAAAATGTTTGTTCACGTTACATTAAAATTTTTGTAGGTCGATACAGTCTGGAAAACAGTGAGCAAGGAGGAAACTCCAAAGGCAAGTGATCCAAGGGAAGAAACTATTAGAGTAGAAAGTTTTCCAGCATCTGCGAATCTCTATAGTGAAGGGGTGGGATTTTGTTGTTAGTTGGGTTAGTTGGGAGTATTCGTGTTGAGGAGGTTCAAGTGCAGTAAGTTCATCGTGGAAGTACTTGTCAAACAAGCACACGGATAAAACATTGCGGCGATGGGACAGGTTGGAGCTTGGTAGACAGTGCATGACCTATTAGGTTAGAGACTATTTTTAGTACCCTGTCCAAGAGGGAGAGACTAGTGGTTGGTGCACCAGCCTAGATGTGGCAACCGTACTCCATGCAGGGGCGAATGGTAGCTTTATAGAGATATAAGATACTAACAGGTGTGAGAAGATTACTAGCGCGGTAGAGGGAATCAACCTTATTTGCAGCAGATTTGGCAGTATCCTCTGTTTTTATTCCAATTCATGTTACCTATGAATGTTAGGCCGAGGAGTTTGAATGTTGGACGATCGGGAAGAGTGCTATCAACTGTGGCAATCAGTGGTTGGAAAGATTTCTTATAATTGTTATTATGATCTTGCTTCTAATCGGGTACAAGTGCAGCAAGTTTATTGGAGCACATTCCGAGGAAGTACTTGTAAAACAAGCACAGAGATGCAACATGGCAGTGATAGACGTGTTTTATTAAATACGATTAGGCTTTATTGATACAGTTTAAAGATATTGATCTTCTGACCTAGTTAATTCATTTGTCATTGCTAACAAGAAAAGAATTTATTACACACAAAAAAAAACATTTGTTAAATAAATGTTGAATTATGCTTCTTGAACTGAAGCTGGATAACTTTGAATATTACTCTTCATATTTGGTTACTTTGGAAAGCAATCTAGATTTGTTTTTTGACCTTGAAAAATAACATTGATTTTCTTCCCCTGATTATCGTATTCAATGACTTTAAACAAAATTCTTCCCCTTCCATTTCTTCATGTTAACAACATTATATTGTTTCCCATTATGTTGTATCATATATATATATATACATATACATGTTTATGATACAAATCAGTCCGACAGTGGCATTGTTGCTGTCGGGCTGAGGTCTGCATCTGTTCAGCCCTAGGAAGTCCACCCTCCCAGGCTTTACCTTCGCTCTGAGAAGAGGTTAGTTTATTGCTAATCATATGAAGTGCTCCTACCGGGGAATGCTGACATGAGCTGCTCAGGCAATTTTTGAAGACCAGTGCGCTTATGCTAGTGTCCTGGCTTCTCAAAACCACACTTGACCTTGTGTCTAACCTCCTGGCAAGGAGGTAAATAATATATTGTTTTCCATTAAAAGACAAATTATTTTTCCACGTTCTTTTTGTGCATCAGCCAATCCCTGCAATGCTGAGACGGGCCCACTAGTATGTGTGTTTAATCTATTGTACATACATGTTATATATATATATATATATCAATATTAATTCTTTATCTTAAAAATATCATGCACTATATTTTCATTACAAAAACAAATATTTCTAACCCACTATATTCTTTTTCCTTTTTTGTTTCATTTTACTTCAGTCAAAGTTCTCAGAAATCAAGGGGCCCCTTTCTGGAGAATAACACTAGATCTTTATATGAGCTACATAGATATTGTAATATTCCATTAAAGTTCTCCTTTATCTGTCAAACATTGAGTTAGTAAAGAAGTGAAGAACATTCATTTTCCTCTCCTCAATTGACCAGTTAACTATGTTTTAGTATATCTTTCTTGTGGTCTCTAAGTCTTACCGGATTCCAGAACAAGAATCCATCTAGTCTGGTGGAGTATCCAGCTAAGTGTTGTTACTTGAGGTAGCATCACGAGGAGAAGGTGCTCTATTCCTCATATGAGCAAGTGTATAGCCGTGTTGCGGGGATCTTATTTGTGCTGCAAATACAATGCCATTTTGAATATTTGGTCAGGGTTTACTAGTAGGGTGAAGTATCCTCATGTCAGGTTGTCCTGACAAACTCTTGTACAGAGAGACCAAATAATATATGTGTGTGTGAGAGAGAAAGAGAGAGAAAGTCTGTTCAAGGGAATAAATATCTGACAGAACTCTTATAGCTGACGCACCACGTTTGGTACTCTTATAGCTGACGCACCACGTTTGGTACTCTTATAGCTGACGCACCACGTTTGGTACTTTTATAGCTGACGCACCACGTTTGGTACTATTATAGCGATAGGTACTCTTATAGCGATAGGTACTTATGTAGTACGTGCACCGGGGTGGAGATACGTACTTATATAGTATCTGCTCCGGGGTGGCGATAGGTACGTATCTGGTATGCGCACTGAGGCTGCAATACATACGTATATGGTATGCGCGCCGGGGCGGCGATAGGTAGGTATTTAGCATTCGCACTAGAGTGGCGATAGGTACATATATAGTATGCGCAATGGGGCAGCGATAGGTACATATATAGTATGCGCATCAGAGCGGCTATAGGTACGTATATAGTATGCACACCAGGGCGGCGATAGGTACGTATATAGTATGCGCGCCGGGGCGGCGATAGATATGTATATTGTATACGCACCGGGGTGGCGATATGTACGTATATAGTATGTGCACCGGGGTGGCGATATGTACGTATATAGTATGCGCACCGGTGCGCAGATAGGTACATATATAGTATGCGCACCAGGGTGGCGATCTGTACGTATATAGTATGTGCACCGGGGCGGCGATATGTACGTATATAGTATACGCACCGGGGTGGCGATAGGTACATATATAGTATTTGCATTGGGGCAAAGATAAGTGCCTATATAGAAGGCGCAGGCAGAGGTGGTACTTTTTATAGAAATATGTCATACTATTGCCTTGGGCAACGGCAGAGGGATGGTGGGGAAGAAACAGCTTTCGCAAAAGGCAAAATGAGAAAGTAGCGGTGAAATGGAGCGATCAGGGAAGAGAAAGGTAGAAAGATAAAGAGACGGCTAGAGAGAGAGGGAGAGAAATAGAAGTTTGAATATAAAGATGTTACACACGCGATTTTCCTACTATTTTATGTTTTTATGACCCTGAGCAACGCCGGGTAGCCCTGCTAGTATACAAATAAAACTAAAAACATAGATAATTGGATAACTCAAATATTACAAGACCAGGAAGGATTGTTATGGAAAAAAAATAAGGTTAATACTTTTTATTTGTCTAAAGCTCTGACGAGGCTTATTGTATCAAGGGAAATTATTAGATAAAAAAAGTCAAGATGAAAAAAAAAAATATTGTTTTGATTTTGATTTTGATTTTAATAAAAATATCTGCATCTAACACATGGATTTTTGAAGGCATTTTGCCTCTTTCTTGAAGTTTATATATATATTCCATGATAAATGCCAGTATACTGAAATCATATGCCCTTAATAGATTAAGATGAAAATTCATATACACTAAATGTACAAAAGCAAGGAAATTCTCAAATTTTTACACTTTTATTGTCATTAATTAAGGGTATGACTACATATCAACCAAACTATTTCATTATCACATCACTACAGTATAAATCTCTATGCATGAGTGGATGAAGTGTGTGAGGTGCGCTGAAGAAAAATTCCTACCAGTAAAATACATAGCCCTGTTGTGCTCACATACTCTTAATGACAATAAAAGTGTAAAAATTTGGGAATTTCCTTGCTTTTGTACATTTAGTATATATGAATTTTCATCTTAACCCTATTAAGGGCATATGATTTCAGTATACTGGCAATTTATCATGGAATGTCACTACTTTTGTAAAGGCTATGCCTCAATACAATGGTCATTTTAAAGGTTTTTTTGAATTTTCTGGAAAACTAAGGTATATGGTAAACTGAAATTAAAATGCCATCAACTAGACCCTAGAACCTCTATCTCTGCCAAAAGTCAGCTGAATCCATCAAATATTTGATGAGATACAGGGTGGCATATACGTACGTACGTACACACGGATAACACAAAATCATGCTTGACCTTTCTGGATCTCTGGGTTGCCTTGACTAATGATGCTGAAATTCTACACACTTATAGAACCTATCAAATAAAAATTTTCTGCAAAGTTTTAACTAATTTGGTTTATTGTTTTTTTAGTTATGATTGATCAAAGAAATGAGATTTCTAGCATAGGCCGTTTTGAAGTCTATTAAGGGATAGAGCGCTCTCGCGCCTCCCTTGATTTATATATAATCTGGATACATATATATATAAAGTGTCCGAAATACAGGTGTAGTGTACTATCTTGTCGTCATGTTTGTTTCTTTGTGCTATGTGTGTCATATCGCCGTCTGTTTTCGTACATTAAACGTATATCTGTATTACATGTTTATTTGTAGCACGTAAATATGTACATTACACATTTATTTTATTGTGTATTTTTCAACATTGTCTTCCATTTAAGTGTATTTTTATCACCTTATTATCTGTTGTTATGTCACTATCTGTTTTCGTCTCTGTCATTTTCTGTTTTTGTACATTTAACGTATTAGCTGTGTGTTTATATTACCTGTGGGTCATATTTAGATTACAATTGAGATTGTTGTGGATGAAAAGTACCTCTTAGACTATATATATATATATATATATATATATATAATACGAAATGTGAGTTAATCAAAGTTTATTTCCCAAAGACTTTTTCCTATATAGATTAATAACAGAAAATACATTTTAGTTCTGGGATTGAGTTATATTTGAAAAAATTCTGTTTGAGTTATTCTAATTAGCCGTAATTTATAATTAACTGAACAAGTCAACCATCTCTTTTTTTGCTATCTATGTATTTCTGCCGTCCCCTCTTACTCTATGTTGATACAACCGCTCTCTAATATTTCTTAATGTCTGTGGACATTTAGAGAAAGCCTGACTCTCTTTTGTCATCGTCGGCATCTAATTTACATACATGTGTCTATACACACTGCAAACATGAATGTAAATTAGTTGGCAAAATAACTCTCTTTACTTTTACATAAAAATAATAAAGAAAAATAATACTTCTACAAATAATAATAATAATTCGATAAATAATAATAATAATAATAATAATAATAATAATCGAGGAGGGCCAGCACAAACCAGACCTTCACTGGAAAAGTGCAGAGAATGCTGAGACCTTGGGGAGGCATATTGCCACCCAAATCCCAGAGAAGATCAATTGTCCTTACCAGCGAGAAATCAATGGTAAGAGGCTGTTGCGATACCGCATCGTTAGCGAAAAGAGGTGAAGAATACTGGATCTCGGGGAGGCTTGTTGTCACTCAGACTCCAGGAAATACCACTGGTTGTTGTCGGTGAGCAATCACTGACGATGATCTGTGTGAGAACTCTTAGTGAGTACAAATAATAATAATAATATAGAAGCAAAGAGACTTATTTTTAGTTAAAAGATATGTCACAGTCTGTGAATTTTCGAATGTAATCAATGTAGAATAGTCGTTGTGACCTAACGAGCACGTCTAGTATATATATAGTCTTCTACTGAAAGCTGTTTCATCGTTCATGACTCATTAGTGTGGCTAGACATAGCATAAACTATGATTAACTAGTTTCGAATGTCTTACCATCTGAGCTAATGAACCCGCGACTGAGAGTGGAAGAAATTATATCGTTTAAAATTAATTAATTTGTTTGCTTATATATAACACTCCACTAGATCATTGTTCTAATTTTGGTAATCGTAAAAATGATCAATTCTTGTACGAAGGCCATTCTCCCAGGCTTTACCTCCTCCTTTTCAGAGGAAGGATAGGTTTATTACCTGTCTCTGAAGGTGCCACCGATTTGTTCGAACATGGCTATTTTTATAGCCTTCACTTTAAGCTCGACCGTTAATTGCATCACAGCATGCGCCCGTCTTACTACAACAACGTAAAAAAAATCTTTTCTTTTCTTTCTGTGGAACACATTACCGCGAGATTGCTTCCCTGCAGGTTGCAACATAATCGTCTTCGTAAAAATCTTTCCTTTCTTTCTCCGTGTGCCTAGCTTCATACGGAATTTCCACAAACAGAGCTTCTTCGCAAGGGGTTACCGTCTGTGGCACACCTTACCACAAGACTGCTTACCAGCAGATTACAACATAATCGTCTTCACGTCCAATGGCAATATATTCCTGTCATGAACCTTCCCCACAATTATTTGAACTTGGTCCATTCCATCAATCTTTCTCAGTCCTCTCATAAGGTTCTTCATCTCTCAACTGACAATCATTTCATCTCATTAACACTTTTCCTCGAGTGGCTTTTGAACTTGATAAGAGATGAACCATCAAGTAAAAAAAAAAGTGGATGTATTTAACAGTATGGATCATCAATTTCCCTTCAGCTATGTGTAACAATAAGTATTGGGTTTCGGAATAAAATAACTCCCAAAAATGGTTCATATTTTGTAAATAATACTTGGGAATCATTTATAACTGTCATTGCATTCTTTTATTCTGGGGAAGGTATGAATGACCCCTTCCTTATTGAATTTTTTCATTAAGTAACCCAAAACTGGTTGATATGTCGTGAAACAGACAAGCTTATGTCTATTCAAAATAACCTTCTTTTGGGGAAAAAAAATAAAATAGCTGATGTTTTTGGCTTCTCATCATAGTCCATCATTTTAGCTGTTTATTTCACAACCGAAAGAGAAGAGAGAAGAAAAAATTTCGTCACACCAGCACCCCCTCCACACCCCCACACCCCAAAAAAAAATCTCCAAAAAGAAATACATTATTATCCGAAATAATGATATCATGCAAAAACAAATTAGCATAACGTTTGAATACGATTAATTCAGACAAGCAGTTTTGTGATTTATTTATTTTTTACTTATGTGTTTCTTCTTCTTCTTCTTCTTCTTCTTCTTGCAATTCAAATAGATTCAATTTATCAATCTGTTCGTTTCCCTGCCAATGGCTCAAATGACTTGAAATGCTTCCAGTTGAGACACCAAAGACGATGCCAGTTTCTTCTTTGTTAAAGATTTTTTTTTCGTTTTTTTTTTATTTTTTGCGGTGGAGGAAGAGGATCATTTTCGGACCGAAACCCTTTCAACATGTTCACTCCGCTGAACGATCACTTTCTTTCTGAAACAAAAACGTTCGAAAATGGCTCTCATGCAATCGCGACTATCAGGAACCATTATGCACTCTCCAGGGCAGTAGCTATTTAGGATCCCCCCATTCCACACCAAGTTCTACGGCATTATCTGATTATCTGAACTAATATGAGAGACACGCACTTGTGTGTTTCTATATGTCTGTGTGTTTGCCAGCCTGTATGTATTTGACCATGTGTTTGTGTATGTGTCTATTAACTACTTTTAGGCTATTAGACGTAGGAACATGACATTTGCTACTAATGATCCCATACCTATGCAGATTATTATAAAATTATTCATGCGTATCTGTTTTCTTATAAAGGGAGTCTCTGAGGAATCATGAACGAACAGTACTAAATACTTTGAAACAATTTATAACGCCTTTCTCTAGGGACTAAATGTTGCAATATTTAGTCGTGGTTGTGTTAAAAGTGGAAAAAGTAAGAAAAGGAATTTTCCATCAGAGTTTAAGTTGACGTGTACAGGAAGTTGCGTTATGGCAGGAAGTCGACGTAGCCAGATAGATCTTGTCACGTGGGTGCTCTTCTACCACCCCTATGGGGGATGGCCGAGAAGATTCAACCTTCTACATGAACTTGATGTTAAAATTCAAATAAATCAACAAGAAAGTAAGATGTAGCCCAGAGCAAATAATGGAATCGTTGTTCTTTTTAATTGCTTCCATTATTACAGAGAGAAAAAAGAAAAAGATCAACATCTTTGCGACGACTATTATTACTACTACAGAAAGACACCACCACCCACTGAGCCGACTACCTACGATGTATCAACAATTTACAATGGTGAAAACAATTTGTTGACCATAACACTACGTAAAAACAATATGCCGTGTTTAAATCCTATTAAATCTATTCTGTTCATTTATGCACTAATACTGTTGATAAGGACATGAACCTTTAATTTCCCCAGCTATCAATAAAAGTGAAGGTGTTATATACTGAGGAGTTGTAGGAGTGCAAAAAAAAAAAGACGAGATCTCGTGTGACTGTGACGTCACAGGTGAGAAGTGAGACAAGCTCCTGGCCTCTTTTTTGGCTTTAACTTCAGCACAACCAGATCTGCTAAACGTAGTTCTTACTAAGTCACCACCAACCTCCACCTGCCTGACCCGGATGTGGATTTCGGTGCTTAAAATATGGACAAAAATACCACGGTCAATGCACTGTGTTTTCTGAGCTTGGAAAACTAAATAATAAATAGATCGAATCACAGAATTTTTTTTTTGTGTGTGGTTTTTACAACTCAACCACTCTGGCCAGCCACGTGTGACACAAAATAACAAGTACCGACTATGAAGAAGACAGAGACGAACATACAACAAGCGTGAGACCGTTTATACCATTTTTTTTACCATTTTTTTACCATTTTTTTTTTGTATATATATATACATACATACATACTAAAAAACATTTCAGGATGCGTAAAATGAATTCCCTGAGCAGAACCGTTTTGTGCGAATTTTCGGTCCCGTTATGAATATTAAAATCAAGATATGTTGATACTAAACCTATGTCTAGAATCCTTATTCTTATTCTGATGGAAATTTATTATATGATTTTGCTTCTCAAAAGTAGCTAAAATTTAAGGCTGAAGCTTAAAGGGTTTTAAGTAGAAATTGAAATTCAGGGGATCTTGTTTAATTGATGTCTAATGACTCTGGATCAAATTTAATGCAAATCTGAGTACTCTTATAGAAGACGCACCATGTTTTCAGTGACTTCGCGTCGTCAACGTTTGAATAAGTTATGGAAGCGCCCGAGAGTTGACGAGGTGAAAACTGCCAAACGCTAAATTGAAGACTGGCAGCCGATAAATTACGACGAAGAAAATCAAACTAAAAAATATATATATACAAATAAAGAACAAACAAACCATAGCCAAACAACTGTTAGTAATTAGATGTTTAATTTTGTTCTTTTTTTTTTTTTCTCAAAGGAACCATTCTCATAAACATGTTTTTAAATAAAATGTTTTGTTTTTTTGTGCACCGGAAAGTTTCAAATAGTGATTTTGTTTGATTTGTTAAGCAAATGTTTTGTTTTTTTAATTTTTTTTCAATGTTTTTTTTTAACATTTTTTCTTCATTTTTTTTCCTTGTTAACATAAACAACTGTTTTTAAGCAAGTTTTTTTGTTTTGTTTTTTATTTTAACGAAAACAGACTGTTTCTTAGTTAATAGTTTCGTTGACTCTCGGAGCTTCCAAGACCTGCCAGAACGTTGACGACGTGAAGTCACGGAAACATGAAAAGTACCCAAATCTGAAATATTTGAATTTTCAAGTGGAAGGTTGTGCCCATATTATGCCCCCTAAAAATCATTTAAAATACTCCAAAGAAATTGAAATTTAAAGAATATTTATTAATTAATATCTAATACGTATAGTTTTTTTAATACCAAAATACGATCTGAGGATCAAAAAGAGTTACTTTATTCATAAATACATGGTACATTTCTTCATTTTATCTTTTCAAATATTGCATGATGTTTTGTGCGATTTTACTGTTCTTTTGGGACTGTATTTTTCCATAGAACTGGGCAACAATGGTTGATAGAGTTTTACAATAATATCATGGGATAGACGATGAAATCTTATGGCAGTCACGTAAATTATTTACAATTGTTTATCCCCTGAACAGTTAATGTGGTCTTACAGTAATATCGTGTGGTATGCGAGCTTACTTTTTTAAAGCCATTAAATTTTATCAGAAGTATACAGAAGTATGAATACTTTTGTGCGTAATTGTATATATTAGCAAAAAGGCCTCCTTTCATTCTCAAGAGACAATGGATACACTCTGTAATAGTGACTGCATAGGGAACTTATGGTGAAGCAAGGATCAGGCAATCCTCAACCGCGCCAGTATTGCTTGATTCCAGTGGCAAGAAGAAATCAAGGATGACTGAAAAATTGCCGGGATGAGTAGAGAAAGACTGTTACTATTCTTTCTCCTAGACTAGTTGCACAAGTAAGTCTTGTACTCTTATATTTTAACTATAGCTGGAAGGAGAATATATATGGGTTCGTACCTTTTCCAAATGTATAAGGGAAAGTTATACAGTTGCCTCAACAGAACTCGAACCCAGCAGACTGAGCACACAGTTCACCTACATGCCTCGGCTACTGAGTCAAACATGACTTTCGTATCGGGGTTCGAACCATGTGACTGGCAGGGATTGTCTCCTCCCATACTGACGATTGCAGGTTTGGCATGAACCACATGTGTATATGGGTTTATTTTGAAAATAATATTTATTTATAAATAATTATTCAAAGCTCTCGCAAGATATAGTTCTTTAAGTTGAGTTGACAACAAGCCATCATTCTGTGTAATGCATAACACTGGGACACGCTTATTGAGTTCTCTCCCGACTGCGCTTGCTGGATAGGCACCATGTTTGCTATTTAGATGTTAATTTAGTTCCCATTTCTAGACAATGCGCATTGGAGCATTGGTATGCACCTCGGCTACTGAGTCAAACATGACTTTCGTATCGTGGTTCGAACCATGTGACTGGCAGCGATTGTCTCCTCCCATACTGACGATTGCTGGTTTGGCATGAAACACACGCGTGTATCGGCTTATTTTGAAAATAATATTTATTTATAAAAAGTGCATATTTAAAGTGGGTCTACCAACATTTATCAATTTTTAAATAATTTGTTTGTTGTTTAATATTCTATAGTAAAAAGGTAAAGGTCGCATAGCCTGGACGCGCACGAGTGTCGTTGCCAACATCGCACACTGCCTATGGCCGTAGCGGTGGTGATTTGTTAGAATCACCGTGTCTAGGGCACAGCATATGGAAGGCGGAGCCCATCCCTCTCCTTCCGCTGCCTTGAACCTTCCCTGAGTTTTAGTCAGGTACCCATTTACTGCTGGGTGGACAGACCCGAAAATTCGCATGCCATGAGTGGGATCGAACCCGGGTCGTCCAGCCCAAAGACAAGTGCTATAACCACTCGTCCACAGGCCCTTTCTATATTTTACATTAAAAAAAGTTTGGTGTTTAAATTTCTGTAACACGTGTTGAAAACATGTTTAGCTCTCTTCAGATATTTGATTTAGCTCAAGACACTATGACTCTTCAGTGTGGCTAAACAAGTAACTGCCTCAAGCCGGAATAAAAAATCGACCATCTAGATT
This sequence comes from Sepiola atlantica, assembly GCA_963556195.1. NCBI lineage: Eukaryota > Metazoa > Mollusca > Cephalopoda > Sepiida > Sepiolidae > Sepiola > Sepiola atlantica. The sequence continues at coordinate 74,930,587 of OY744525.1, read as the reverse complement.
ATATTCAGCACTTCTAACCTAGCTATCATCTGGCAGCTGCTAACAGTAAGCAAAATCATAATAATAAACATTATCAAATGCCGAGAGCTCAATTTGTTTACACAAAGAACAATATATATATATATATATATATATATATATATATATAGCCATCCACATACAGACTGTTTCGCTGTATCACAGCTCTTCAGTGCTGTTAGACCAGCTATTACCTCAAACCGGGATTAAAACTCAACATATATATATATATATATATATGTATAAATATGTATATATTATGAACTGATCATATGTTCAATTTCAGACAGCAATTTTGTCTCATTCATTCCATTAAATGCAGCCATAAAGAAAACGCATTAGTCCGAAGAGATCTGGCTATCCATGACTCTGACTGAAATATGTCTGCGAATGTGTAGTCGAATAATGTTTGTATAAATAACAAATTTCATAGTTAATAAACAGATTTATTTTTATTGAGCACTTTTATATATGCACAGTAAGGATTCTTTGGATTTTTATCCAGTGGATGTAAACTTAGCTGGGTGTATGTGTGTGATGTTTGTGCATTCCCTATAGAAAGAAATTTTAAAGACTCTACATGAAATCTAAAAGTGTATTCTTATGTAAAATTTACCGAGGAAGATATTAGAAGTGTTCACAAAATTTTAAGTGCACCCCTAAGCATGCTGAGGGCATAACCCCTTTAAAACTTCAAATATATCCTATTTTGATGAAATTTATATCATATGTATAAAATTCTCTGGGAAAAACAATGGAAGTGGTTCAGAATCTCTACGTTACCCCCTATGTGCCGAATATCTATATGCCTCTACCTCTAAGTAACCCATAGGGACAGAACCTCCTTAAAACTTCAAATACGTATATCTGATTTCATTGAAATTTGACAATCTCACTTGACTCGAATGCCCAATTACATGTATTTGGGAATTTTAATGCACACCACCATGACTGGCTGGGATTCTCCAGCCTTACTGACGTAGCCGGTAACTCTACATATAATTTCTCCTTAGCTCACTCTCTCTCACAGACTGTCGCTTTCTTGACCCGCCTCCCTGATCGAGTAGACCAGCAAGCCTCACTTCTCGACCTGTTCCTGACCTCACTGCCCGAGGCTTGTGTGACTGAAGCCAATATCCCGCTCGGGAACGCTGGTCACGTCGTGATTTTGATTGCTATCACCCTAAAAAACTTGTTCAAAAGCTGATAGGCCATTGCTCAAAATAGCAAGATACTACGAGCAGGCTGATTTTAAGTCCATCATAGATCACATAAGCGATGCCCATGGACTGAAACCTTTTCACTCCCTGCTGATCAGTGTGCAAATGAGTTAACCGAATGGGTCAAAGCAGGCATTGAAGCCTATGTCCCTATGCGAAAATTCTTCAGTAAACCCCACTCCCCTCAATGGTTCATCTCGAAATGTGCAGCTGCCATTGCTGAGAGGCAGCAAGCATTCCGAAAGTCCGTCCACCATAGGTTAACTGCGAATAGACAGAAATTTATAGAATCAAGAAATAATTGTAAGGCAGTGATAGGTGAAGCAAAAAGAAGGTATACAGAGATAACCAAAAAACGCATTCAGTCACAGAAACTAGGCACTTGCGATTTCTGGAAAATCTATAATAGTGTGGTGAACAATTGTCAATCAACGATTCCCCCGCTATCAAACCACAATGATGTTGTTTGCACGGCAGCTGATAAGGCTGAACTACTTTCCCAGAGTTTCGCCATTAACTCCACTTTGGACTCAGCAAACCACCATCTCCCTAAATTCCCACTGTGGACTGAAGCCACACTTGAAAACCTGGTCATCACCTCATCTCAGGTCATGGTCATCATAAAAAACCTCAACACCTCCAAAGCATGTGGGTCTGATCTTATACCAGTAATAGTAATAAAGAAATTCTCTGCTGAACTGGTTCCTGTCCTCTCCAAACTCTACAACAAATGCCTTGCTGAATCTTGTTTCCCTGATATCTGGAAAATTGCCTCTGTGGTACCAGTCTTCAAGAATTCTGGGGATAGAACTGACCCTCAAAACTATCGCCCAATCAGCCTACTCCCGATCTTTGCTAAAATCTTTGAATCCTTAATCAATCTAGCGATAGTCCGGCACCTAGTTAATGCTAAACTTTTTTCTGACCGCCAGTATGGATTTAGACAAGCACAATCTACTGCGGACATCTTAATGGTCATCTCTGAATGCATATATCATACACTGGACAAGGCAGGTGAAGCTAGGGCAGTGGCGCTTGATATATCCAAGGCCTTTGACAAGATATGGCATAAGGGGCTGCTCCTAAAAATTCACTCATATAGTATTACTGGACGAATATTTAATATAATTAGATCCTGCCTAACCAAAAGAAAGATCCAGGTTATCCTTAATGGCCGTTCATCTAAGCAACATGACATAAATGAAGGTGTACCCCAGGGATCCATCCTCAGACGTTTGTTGTTCCTGATTTTCATAAACGACCTTCCTGATGACATCGAGTCTGAGATAGGTATATTTGCTGACGACACCACGCTGTACTCTCGTCATGTGGGCAAAACGAACGCATACATATCCGAGGAAATGGCTGAATCCTTAGAAAGTGACCTCCAGGCTGTAGTTGATTGGGGTCATAAATGGTTGGTAACTTTTAATGCCGCAAAGACAAAGCTACTTTCTTTCAATAACTACAAAAAAGATATTCAACCACCAATTGCCATGGCAAATAACACCCTACCCATTCAAACTACTCGGCCTAACATTCACAGGTAACATGAATTGGAACAAATACATTGACGACATTGGCAAGGCTGCTGCAAAGAAGGTGGGCTCCCTCTACCGTGCTAGTAGACTCCTCATACCTGACATTATTCTGTATCTCTACAAAGCCACCATCTGCCCATGTATGGAGTATTGTTGTCACATCTGGACTGGTGCATCATCAACTAGTCTCTCCCTCTTAGACAAGGTCCAAAAAAGAGTCACCAACTTAATAGGTCCCTCACTATCCACCAAGCTCCAACCCCTCTCCCATCACCGCAATGTTGCATCCTTGTGCTTGTTTTACAAATACTTCAATGGATTGTGCTCCGATGAACTAACTGCTCTAGTGACCCCTCGACATAAATGAACTAGAACAACCTGACAATCAGCTAAATCCCATCCATACACTGTGGAGGTCCCCAGATGCCGAGGAGCCTTCTGCTCCAGCAGCTTCTTTCCTTGTGCTGCCGGCTTCTGGAACTCCCTCCCTGCTCCCTGTTTCTGCGACGTTACTGATATGCGAGGGTTTAAAGCTAATGTAAACAGACATCTCGCTGCACAGCTCCCAACTTAGGATGACACGCAAAACCGACTCCCTAATTCTCAGTAGCCCCTTACATCTACAGTGGTGTCCTGTCTTGTTTGGGGTGAAATATCTTAATAAAATTTTGTTTTTTAAAAAGGCACTTATTCTAAGAGTTTACCAACATTTCAGCTTCTTCCAATCATATTATGGGGCGAAACGGGAGGAATGGGGGAGCGGGGAGGTAAAAACAAACAAAGTAATATGGTGTTATGAGCATAGTGAAAAAGTACGTAGTAGTGATTCTCAGTCAATCCCGAGCAACGCCGGATCTTCCTCTAGTATATATATATAATCACTTCTTTTTTCATTAAGTAGTATGCAAATACAATGGCAAATTGATCTTAGACAGAGAAGCGATGCAATTATTTTGCTCTCGCCTCTGTCTCAGCTGTCAACAAAGAAGTTATTCCGACTATACTCTTATCTGAATATAACAAAGGTGTCAATCCACACCTCTGGAATTTTCCGGTGATCTGAAATCCGATTAGTCGTCCCAGCTGTTGATTTCGGATCCAGAATGGTGCGATATTTTTATCGTCTTGTCTTCTGCAGAAATCAAAATAATTCATAACACAAAGGATGAAGATAAACTCTGGAGAAATATACATCCAGACGTAATCAATATTTGATTAACAAACATTAAATTGATTTGTTTTGTTTGTTTGTTTGTTTTTTGCCCCAGAAAAAATATTTTGGTATTCATTGCCATTATGGAATCATGCATGCAGTCTTTGATTCTAAACCGCTCAAGATGGTGAGCAGAGTTAAAGTCCTGTTGAAGTTGTAGCGTGTACAGAACAACTTTGAAAAGCATCTTAGAAATCAGTTAAAAATCACACAAGTAAGTCCAAGTGGACCTTATTAAAACATATGTGTAACATAAAGAATAATTTTTAATATATAAATAGAAATGTTATGATCTTTTGGGAATTTGTAAGTTTATATTATATATATATCTAAATGAATCAATGGGAAAGTTTTTTTCCATCTCTCCTAAGTATATTAGCAGAAACATGTTTTTTTTAATTTAATTCTGTGGTACAACATTTTATTTACCTCCTCTCCAGGAGGTTAGGCACAAGGCCAGTTTTATCTTACTCCCACAAGGTAAGATGTGACTCAAGGTCGGGTCGGGAAAGTGGGACTTGAAAAGCCAGCGCCCGAGAAGGTGAGCACTCTGGCCATTAAAAATTGCCTGGGCAACCCCGTCGGCATTCCTCGGTAGGAGCACCTCAGGCAGTAAGCAATAAACTTACTCCTCCCCAAAGAGGAGAGCCAAAGTCTGGAAGTGTGAACCTCCTAGAACTGCACAGGACAGACCTATAGACTGGCGTAAATCAAGCCCTGAAGGCCAAGACGATACCAGTTTATGGGGTGTAGTATCCATCGGAACAAAGGCCGATCAATGATACCACATTAGATTTTGTAATACCGTATATTTAGTAAACTACAAATATCCAAAAACACCTTTAGGTCTTCTTAATTTGCATATTTATTTTATAAATATCTCCTACTAAATTAATAGTCTGTTATACACAGTTGTAATTTGGCATTTTTATATTTTCTTATATATATACGCAATATTTTTATTGATAGTAAAACGTCTGAGGTCACAGGAATGCTGAGAACAGATACTACACTTTGATTTTAACCAAACGTCCAAGGAATCATAACAGTAATCTTTTTATGGTTAGGCATTTTTTAATGAATTAAAAAATGATTTATTCTATTGTTTTATTATCTTTTAATAAGGGTAGGTAGTGTAGTATCGGTTTTGTTGTCATAAGACCATCCCAGAAATTACCTCTTACTTTTTAAGGGGGTCGGGGTAATCATCCCAGGCATTAAATCCTCCTTATATGAGGGGAGGGGGCGTTCGTCATGATATCATCCTGTCACTCATTATCTCCTAATTAGGGGGTCAGTGTAGTATATGTCCGTTCACCATTATATCATCCTCTAGACTAGGAAAATATGCGACTGGAGGGAGCATATATTTGCTAGTTTTTATATATATATATAAAGTTAGATATGTGTATATGTTTATATAGTTGTATGTATAGGATTCACTCCTAAATTAACCGATCATTATGAATTTGGGAACACAGCTACTCGGTGTAAGAGTGGGTAATGTGGGGTATATTCACTTTAATTTTATGCAAAGGGAGCAAAGACGAGGTGGAAGCCCTTCATGCAAATTCAGATAACTCCGATATTCATTAAATTTTAACGATAAATATTAGATCTCAATTTATAAATATTCCCTAAATTTCAGTTTCTTTGGAGTATTTTGAAGGTCTTTAGGGCGCATAATATGAGCACAACGTCCCATTTGAAAATTCAAATATTTCAGATTTGCATAAAATTTGATCCAGAGTCATTAGACACCAATTATGCAAGATGTCTTGAATTTCAATTTCTTCTTAAGAACTCATAACCCTTAAATTTTAGACATTTTCTAGAATCAAAATCACATAATTGATTTTACTCACAATTGGAATAGGGATTCTAGACATAAGGTTTAGTATAATTATATCTTGATTTTAATCTTTGTAATGGGACATAAAAGTGGTGCAAAACTGTTCTGATTGGAAAATTAATTTTACCCGTCCTGGGATTGGTAATCTACTAGTATGAAGGGTAGAAAATGCACTGTGAACGTACTTTTCGGCAGCCGTGTAACTCTCGCTTTTCCTACTTTGTTCCTTAGTCTTCACTTTCCATGAGCGATGTTTCTGACAAAGGGGAAAGAAAATGCTTTTCCCTGGGTCGGCTGTTGTTTACCATGAGAATTTTGTGGAGTGACTTAAGTAACGTTCTTTTCTATTTCTGTTGCCTTGTCACTAATAATGATGTTTTATCTGACTGGTAGTCCAAGGACATGAACTTAGGAGTAACTCCCAAGGGGCTGCTGTCTTGCTATTTGGTGAATCGAGTCTAGACTATACAGTAGTTTCCTATCTTCCTGATCTTCCAAATCATTTTCTGAGATCATTCATTGACATCTATGCAGACAACACAATCATCTATGGCAGCACTTTGAGGAGCATTGATAATCACAATCTTTCTGATTGTCTGTCTGTCTGTCTGTCTGTCTGTCTGTCTGTTTGTCTCTCTCTCTCTCTTTCTGCCTCTCTCTTTCTCTCTCTGTGTCTCTTCTGACGTGGTGCAATAGAGAAAAAAATCGCTTGTTACTCTTAACACCTTTAAACCCAAGCTTCTCTTCTTTCACCACCAATGCTCAGATCCTCTTTTTTTTTTCAAGTTGAAATGAATGGTTTTCTCTCCAGACCTGAAATGGAAAACTTGCATCACATCTGTTGCTAAGATGTCTGAAAAAATGGTTGGATCATTCTACCGCTCTAGAAAGTACCTCACTCCTGACGTAATCTTCTACCTGTATAAGAGCCAGATACGTCATAAGATGGAGGACTGCTGCCACATACTAAAGCTGAGTTAATGAACATTTGTTTTCTCTAAGGTTTTCCTATATATTATAATCACATATGCTAAAATATACCTTACTTTTGGGATTGAGTTATGTTTGAAAATAATTATTTTAATTTTTCTAATTAGCTGTAATTTGTAATTAACTAAACAAGTTGCCGATCTCTCTTTGAGCTATCTATGTATTTCTTTCACAAACTCCTCATTCTGTTTTGATTCAACCACTCTCTAATATTTTTTAATGTCCCTGTGAACATGTAAAGTGACTCTCTTTGTTTCCAGCATGGCCATTTAATTTACATATGTGCGTCTACATGCACCACAAACGCGCATGTAAATCAGTTGGCAATACAATAAGTCTCTTTACTTCTATATAAGAATAATAAAGAATACTACTACTACTACTACAAATAATAATAATAATAATAATAATAATAATAGCAACATAGTGTTACATTTACAGGTTTATGATACGTTGTGTCGGAATCTCTGGCGTCGTAGAACTCTCGTCTGGTGATCCAGAACGAACGTCATCACTACTAATGGGACGATATGTCGTTTCTCGATTCGCATTTCCCTGCTGCAGGAACTATTCGTACTAACCTTGTCTCTCTCTTTCTCCATTGCCTTGCCGTTGTATGCAACTATTCGTACTAACCTTACTCTCGTTGTTGTCGCCTGACAAAGCAGTCGACGCAATTTGGGAATGATATTTCCCTTTCTTTTTCTCTTTGCTTTCAATGTCTGCACGCCAGCTGCCATTGTTAGTCGCTCCGTCGCCGCCACCATTCTCTGCGCTTTGTGTCGTTGTTACATTTTCGGCCGGCGGTTTCTTTCTGTAACCGAAACCAAATCTCCCTGTACATGATAAAAGATAACAAGCCTTTCTTTTTTTACTTTGAGCAATTTATTGGTATACTGCTTGTCGACACTGGGCAAGTTCGTTGTCACAGAGAGAGAGGCTTACGCTAATTAATTTTCTAAATTAATCACCTAATCACTTAGCTGCCTGCAAAGGGAGGAACATTGAAGACGTCGCTTGGCTCTCAATTTCGGGGATTCCAAAATCCCCTAGCTTGTAATCGCTACATAGCTAAAAGCGTGTTCTCTCGTTGGCTTCCAGTCGAGAACTGATAATCTTACTCCAGTTTTCCCAGCAGGAAAACTGACGTCACAAAATCTCGTGATCAACACGCAGGTGTGATCTAACCTTTGAACTCAAGGTCTCGTCACCCGTCACCGCGACCGTGAGAACAACATTGCACTAAACCTGTACGAGACGACCTCGCCACAAATCGCGCAAGTCAAACTCGATCGCCAACAGATGCGTCCATCCCCATAGGGCCATTATCTAACAATAGAAGTAAAGAGGCTTATTATTTTTAGTTATGCAAGAAGAATGTTTTAACAGATATGTCACAGTTTGTAAATGTTCGAATGAAATCAAAGTAGAATAGATTGGTAGACTATATAAATATAGGAATAAAATGAAACCTGGCTATAGTCAACAAAGGAAACATGCAGTTGCGTTGATGAGTCAGTATAGCTGGTCCACTATGTTTTTTAAAACAAAAAAAAGGAAAATGCATTAGTTGATGGAAACGAATAGAGAGTACAGTGGAAAAGGGGGTAAAATATTAATTTCTTAATTATTCATGATTATTTATATCATACTGTCCCCCTTTTCTGCATATATACTGGGTTGATCAAAAGTAGGTATACGATTTTGAATCGTTTTCCTTATTTTGGAATCTAAGAACAAAGAAATTGATTTCATAAGATGAAGACTGAAAAGGCTAAACTGTGTCAAATGAAGAAGTGGGCACGCTGAATATCACTTAAAACAGTGTATTATGAAATGTTTAATGAATATCAGGAGAATGTTGTGTTTAAAAAAAAACAATGACATGTTGATTTTGGTGAAGCAGTCGTTTATAGAATAACAGAATGACTAGTTTTTGAGAACATCAGATCCAAGTCTGATTGTTGCCCTGAACTAATAAAAATTATTTAGTAGAAGATAAAGCAGTCGAACTGCTGGTATGAACTGATATTGGAATATAGATTAATTTTTAAGGGAACTAATAGTTTTTGTGCAATAACAGAATAATAGAATGACTGTTATTTGGGAATCTTGAACTTAAGACAGGCTATTTTACTGAACTAAATATTTGGCTTAGAAGCATCACAACCATGCCACTAAACTTCCGTTCTAACTTGAATACCAAACCAGACCGCTGTAGTTCAAAAAATGCCATCTTTATATTTTTGGTCAAAAATAAGATAAGCAAAATGATTTCAATATTATTTTTTGATTAAAACTAAAACGCTAAATTCTTGGAAAATTTTACTAGGCCTTTTAAACAAATCTGATTTTTAGAAATCCATTCCGGTGAAGGGGTGCTTTTGTTAAATATTCTGTAACTTCACCGAAATTTGTTGAACTGTAAAATGAAATTAAAAAAAAAGAAGTTTGTCGGCACAGAATCTCATTTTTATTTTTTTCTAAAAATATGATGGGTGTGATAGGCAACGTTTTAGTTTTAAACAACAAATATTTCCGACTTAAAAAAAAAAATTTGTTGACCATTAATAAACAGATGGCATTTTCCGGACTACATCGGTCTGGTTTGGAACTCATGTTAGAACAGAAGTTCGGTGGCACGGTTGTGATGCTTCTAAGCCAAATATCGTATGTATGACTACATATAAAAAATACTGATCAGGACTAGATATTAAAAGTGATAAAAGCAAGAGAAAATAATTTTTTTGTTTTTTAAAACACGGACAGAACAATTGGCTTAAATTCGTTTTTTATATCTACCTTTTGCTAGAAAAACTATTCCGGCCAAAGAAATAAGGGAAATTCTGACTGTACTTTATATATAAGATTTTTGTTGTTGTCATTTTACTTCAGTCGACGTTCTCTGAAATCAAGGGGCCCCTTTCTTGATTTCTATATGAGATGCATAGATATCCGAGTGTTCAATGAAAATTCTCCTCTACTTCTCAAACGTTGAGTTAGTAAAGAAGTAAAGAACATTAATTTCCCTCTCCCCAAATGACCAGTTAACTATGTTCTAGCAGATCTTTCTTTTAGTCTCTTTGTATTACCGGATTCCAGGACAAGAATTCATCTGGTCTGATCGAGTATTCAGCTAAGTGCTGTTACTTGAGGTAACCATTCCTTGTATGAGCCAGTGTATAGCCATGCCGAGGGGATCTTATTTGGGCTTCGAATACTATGTTATTTTATATATTTGGTCAGGGTTTACTGGTAGGATGAAATATCCTCATCTCCGATTTTCCTGAAATACCCTTGTACAGAGTGACCGAAAACACTCAAAGATGGTGTTGAGTAGGCAATGTATGAGTGTATATGTGTGTAAACAGGTGGGTCTGCAAATAGCTTTATGTGCTCATTAAAAATATGTCAGAATTGGAAATTATGTCTCCAGTAATGGTATACAGAACATAAAACTTCCTGCTTAGCCATAAGAACCACCATTTTTTTTAAAAGAATCCTTTTCTTGGTTTTTACAATGGAATCATATTTTGTTAAACCTGCCATAATCCTCTGCAAGAATCCTTCCCATTGTTTTTATTTGCATAAAACACAAAAAGATTTTAAAAAACACAAGAATCAATAAATATCACTGAAATCCGTTGGAAGAAAATGATTGCGTTCCGCAAAATGAAGTATGTCTCCTTCTTCCGAAAATATTTACAATCTCCATCTCCAGCAGACCATTTTTGGTGAGAGCCTGGTTTTTTGTATTTATTCATCGTCTGGCAGGAAGAACTATCACTCGGCTTTATCTATAAAGAATGTGGAATCGGTCTGGCTTTGACAATTTGATTGCAAAGAAAACTTACCGTTTATGGCGCTTTCTATGGTAATGTCAGATGTTTGATGGTCTGCAATAAGACCAAAATGTCGGCTGATATGCAAATCTCATTCATTCATAAATATACAATAAATATACAATAAATATACAAAAAATACACTAAAAATATACAATCAAAACGTAAAATATATGAGTTTTTTATGTACTTTTCTTTTTATGTATTTTTAATGTGTTTTTATGTAGCTTTTTGTGTAGATATTTACATTTTTATAAATAAACATATTTAAGTAATGTAATTCAAAATTACCTTTATATAAATAAATGTGGGTTTTAAGTGGAAAGAAAGAAAATCATATTTATCTATCTGCTAAGTGTTTATCTAAAATGAAAATGCTATTTAGCTTAGTGTTTATCTAAAATGAAAATGCTATTGAACTTAGTGTTTATCTAAAATGAAAATGCTATTTAGCTTAGTGTTTATCTAAAATGAAAATGCTATTTAGCTTAGTGTTTATCTAAAATGAAAATGCTATTGAGTTTAGTGTTTATCTAAAACGAAAATGCTATTGAGTTTAGTGTTTATCTAAAACGAAAATGCTATTGAGTTTAGTGTTTATCTAAAATGATTATGCTATTGAGCTTAGTGTTTATCTAAAATGAAAATGCTATTGAGATAAAATGAAAGTAAAATATTTTAGTTTCTGTATCTATTCGAATAAAAAATCGCTTCATAACAAAACTCGGGCGATTATTATAACTCCATAAATATTGAACCGATTATTATTAGATTAGCAAAAGAAGTACAGATAATAAGTCTCATACATTTTTCCTCTTCTTCTCATAAATGCTTCTCTAAAAAAAGCTAAACCCCCTAACGACTAGTTTTTACTCATAATTTTAATGCACTTTGTAACAGTTAGAAGTGGATGGAATAAGTTAAAGGGAAGAGTTAATCAGACATGCGTACGCCGTGTGATGATCTATGGAAGTGAAATGTAGCCAGTGAGGATCGAAGATATGTGTTACATGGAGATAAATGATATGAGAATTATATGATGCATGTGTAATGCGAGTCTTAAAGACGGGCTTAGATCTGATTACATCAGAGGAAGATTAAATCTGGACAGTATAGGAGATTTTATTTGGTATGGTCACATATAAAAGAATGGATGAGAGCTCTTGGGTTAGTAGATGTAAAACAGTTTTAGTAGCAGGGTCAGTTGGCAGAGGAAGGCCAGAGAAAACATGGGAGAAAGTGATAAGGATGGACTTGAGAGAAAGAATGATAAATAAAGACCTGACCAGAGATAGGTTAGTTTAGAAGTCAATTTTTTAAACGTCCAACACATGGCAGCATGTAAAACGGACTTTAAACCGAATATGATAATGATATTAAACTACATGCAAATGGACTAAAATTCTACAGATTGCTAATATTTGATCAAATTTCGATCATTTTAACCTGATTTAATTGAAGCCTACCCCACAAAATAAAATAGTTTCAGTCATGCTAGTTCTATTTTCACTCAGTTTTCACCATCGCAGTATGATTTTAGTTATGTTGAAACACTTTGCCATCAAACGCTAACACATTAAATGGTCCAAGATTTTCTTAGTATTTTGAACCCATCCTGGCACAATATTACTTATATTGGTTTCAGAATTATCTAGAGTGATCTACCTTGGATCATATCGAAGTTATCTCCCTGGAAATATACTAACCAATGTGAGAATGCGCTTTCCTGTGTCAGAAATAAAAATATATATACAATTTTACCCATGTGGGGAATATAGAACTGGATATTGTTCCTTGTTCTGATGCTGATGTCCAAACCATCAAACTCTGTCTGACCAGCTTTCCATCTTGCATGAATTTTCTTGGTAGCAGCACTACAGGCTTTCAGAACACTGAAACAAAATAAGTCATATTTACTTATACATTACTCATGCATCTCTCTCTCTCTTCTATGACCCTGGAAACACGTTTTATTATTGATTGTGTTGGAACATTAATGTATTCTTTTCTACTTAGTAATTATACTTTTGGTTTTCACCTCTTGTTTTGTATATCCCTCATACGTTTGTCTTCGACAAACTATGTGAGAACAGTTGTCTATTATGTAAATCCAACTGTTTCTTAATTATCGTCTCTTTTTTCCTTTTTATTCCGACCCTCAAGTGTCTACTCAAGAGTACATTACACATAAGATGGCGGCATTCGTGTTGAAGAAGAGACTCCAAATACTTTAAGCAAGAATATCCCATATTAATCCAGATTAATACTTACATTTTCTCTGAGCTGTTCTAGCAATACCAATGGTCCTCACTGCAATCAATCGAGTTGCCTGATGGTAATTTAATACCGGTCACTGAGTGACTCGTGCAAGGTAAACCTGAACTTAGATCACCACTTATTCGGCTAACAGAACAACAAACTCATGTATATACAAAGCATACACAAGGAAGCAGAATGAGAACAGCATCAGAGCTTTTGCTTGGGCCGGTCCTCCTTTTCTTCGTACAGAATAGAAAGTGGCCATTGGGTTTACTTTCGACAGCCTCGTAACTCTCGCTTCCCTTATTTTGTTCTTTAGTCCTCACATTCGATGAAAGATGTTTCTAACAAAGGGGAAAGAATTGTTGTTTTCTGGGTCGGAATCTATCCGTCTAACACTTATTGTTGGCTAGTTTTTGACCTTGAAGTAGTATTTTTTTTACTCCCTTATATCAAGTGGCTTCGTGCCTTGTTTAGAGCGATTTCCATAAAAAAAAAAAAACTAGTGATTGCTACAATTTTATCCGTGAATTTATTTCATAAACGAGCAGCTAGAGATATTTATAACCATTAATAAATCATCAGAAAGCTGCACCTCTGGGTAGAATTCAATCTAGAAGATCACTTGACCAACACACTTGGCCATGCGTCCAGTAGGACAATAGGGTGAGGGGCGAGATTCATAAACTTAATTTATAGTTGCATATGCACTGATTCTTTGGCCGTTTTGACAAAAATCTATGAAAATTCAAATGAATCTACAAAAACATGTATAATTAAGAAAAGATTATTTACTAATGAGTCGTTACTTCTGCTCTACAGAAAAAAACTACCAGAGGCGGTCGTGATGATGACTACCATAATATCCTGGTTTAAAGCAGCCTTGGACAAACATCCAGACTATATGGGGAAGTAAATAACTTCTACCTGTCTCTTTACATGGCTTGTTGCACTAAGCTATTTTTTGCCTAAACAAATTGATTTAACCCTTCAATGCTTTTTGTTTCAAATATGACACATTCCAACAAAATGCCTATTTAATATAATATTCAATGAAAATGTGTCAAACTGCAAGTTGTTTCCCATCTACAACAAATCTTTTCGTAAGTGTTAGTAGGTATTATTATGATGTTGCATCAGCACACCTGCTAAATAGGGAATTAGTATATTCGATGATAAAATTATTTTCAAACCATAAAAGATAAAACATTTAAGGGTTAAGGATAAAGGTTAATGACCCAATGGTAGTTGACATGCCGTAAAATCCGACAACAACAACAACAACAACAACCTCTTCTTTGAGTTCCCTGATCTTTTAGTTTTGCTCTTATTGTATTTTGTACAAAAATTTAAGGGATGTGATTTTGTCGATTATAGTTGTTGCTCAGAATATGCAGGTGATTCAACTAATTATTAAAGAAAAACTAAGGCAAGGAGGAGGAGGAGGAAGAGGATGATGATTAGAGGAGGAGGAGGAGGAGGAGGAGGAGAACAACACAAACAATAAGAAAGGAGGAGGATGAGAATGTGAATAAAGGAGGAGTAGTAGAAAATAAATGGAGAAGGGTAAGTAATGGAGGAGAAGGAGAAGGGAGAGGAGGGTGAATGAAGGTAGGAGAGGAGGAGGAGGACAACAACAAATAGGAGAAGATGAATGAAGAAGAAGAGAACAAGAAAAGGAGAAGAAGAAGAAAAACAATAGCAATAAAGAGGGGAAGGAGGAAGAGGAGGAGGCAGGTTATCGTTGAGATTACCATCACCAACATTTGGATGCTTGCAGAAATAATGGTACAATTTAGCAACGATAAAAAAACTTTTTTTTAAAGAATAAAAGGCAAAAAAAACAACAAAAAAAAAACAACCCAAACTTTATTAATATAATAAAAATAAAACCAACCCTTGAAAATAAGAATCTAAAAATGGAAATTTAATTAAAATGTCTCAATTCCTCGAATATTCTGTAGTTGAAATGAGCGCCAGTAAAACTCCCTTTTGGTTTTCTGCGAGGTCCAATGTCTGAAACATGGTTTCTCCAAGAGAATTTAATTGAAATCATAACTCACTTAAGAAACAAAACCCACATTTTTATTTTTGCATTTGATTTTGTTTTTAATTTGAAAAACACGCTCGTCGTTCTCTATTTTTTTAGTGGTAGTTTTTATTTAATTTTTTTAATTTTTTATAGAATCCTATAATTTTTATATGCGTCTTCACGTCTCTACAAGAAGCTCAGTTGGTCGGTCGGTCACGCTTGTTTGAAATAGCATTTTCTTGATTAGCGATTTATTTTGCTAAATGTGCAGTTTGACTGAATATATTATATTTTGAATGTACCCAAAAATTTCTAAGTGGCTTTGCCCATTATTTAGTCTGAAATAATATTTTTTATTTTGCCTTGCTTAATTTTGAAATAGCATTTCCTTTGCTCTGTCATGCTTAATTTTGGAATAGCATTTCCTTTGCCCTGTCATGCTTAATTTTGAAATAGCATTTCCTTTGCTCTTTCATGCTTAATTTTGGAATATCATTTCCTTTGCTCTGTCATGCTTAATTTTGGAATATCATTTCCTTTTCTCTCTCATGCTTAATGTTGGAATATCATTTCCTTTGCTCTCTCATGCTTAATGTTGGAATATCATTTCCTTTGCTCTCTCATGCTTAATGTTGGAATATCATTTCCTTTGCTCTCTCATGCTTAATGTTGGAATAGCATTTCCTTTTCTCTCTCATGCTTAATGTTGGAATATCATTTCCTTTGCTCTCTCATGCTTAATTTTGGAATATCATTTCCTTTTCTCTCTCATGCTTAATGTTGGAATATCATTTCCTTTGCTCTCTCATGCTTAATGTTGGAATATCATTTCCTTTGCTCTCTCATGCTTAATGTTGGAATAGCATTTCCTTTTCTCTCTCATGCTTAATGTTGGAATAACATTTTCTTTGCTCTCTCATGCTTAATGTTGGAATATCATTTCCTTTGCTCTCTCATGCTTAATGTTGGAATAACATTTCCTTTTCTCTCTCATGCTTAATGTTGGAATAGCATTTCCTTTTCTCTCTCATGCTTAATGTTGGAATAGCATTTCCTTTTCTCTCTCATGCTTAATGTTGGAATAGCATTTCCTTTTCTCTTTCATGCTTAATGTTGGAATAGCATTTCCTTTTCTCTCTCATGCTTAATGTTGGAATAGCATTTCCTTTTCTCTCTCATGCTTAATGTTGGAATAACATTTCCTTTTCTCTGTCATGCTTAATTTTGAAATAGCATTTTTATTTTGGTATTTCATGCTTGAATTTGAAATAACATTTTCTCTCTTCTGCTTTGCTTAAGCTTGAAATAGCATTTTCATTGGTCTGTCATGTTTAAGTTTCAAACAGTATTTCTTTGGTCTGTTATGCTTAAGTTTGAAATAGCTTTTTCTTTTGTCTGTCATGCATAAGTTTGAATTCCAAGCATCCTTATAAATTGATCTGAAAGGAAGTCCACAGTGACACGTAGTGATGAAGAGAGAAAAGTCCATAAGTTGCTGGGTCTGTCTGTCTGTAAGAAATGGCATTTTCGTTGATAAACGTGCAAATTGAATGAACACATTTCAAGAATAGGAGTTCTCATTTCTTCACAAATCTCTCAATTCTTTCCAAATTCTTGTAACTTTTATTTTGCTCGGATATTCATATTTGCTAATCTGTCCTTGACAAACAACATCTCTTCCCTCTCCAATCCATCATGGAAAAAAATGGAAAGAGGATGTGTACGAATATGGATTTTAAAGCAAAGATATCCTGAAATGTAGTGTAGGCATGTGCATAAAACGTCACACACACACTTATAAGATATGGAAGCACACATACATAAAATCAGAGATTTGGGTTATTTAATGCTAAATCACAATAAAAGTCTTTTAGTTACAAAGCGAGGGCCGTGTTTGGATGGAGGTGTTTGAGTGACACCTTAAAGGTCAGAGGTGACCTCAAAGCAGAAGTCGAAGAAACCAGTCGATGGTTTTTTTCTGTCTCTTTTTGGTTAGTAAATAAGCAAGTGGACACAAAACATGGCCGTTCCCCGAGGAGCCCCAGTGAGGGAGAGGGCAATCGCATACAATATAGCTAAATGTAACGAGACAAGCAACCTATCTGTCTTTTTCTCACGTGGCGTCTTAACCCTTAAATGCTTTATTTTTGTATATTGGTTTGAAAAGTTTTTACAAGTGAAAACCTTTCATAGGGGTAATATAAAGTAGTAGAAATGATTTTTGGAAAAAAAAAATTTATTGAACAAAACTAAATGATGTTGCAAATGTGCAACAAATGGCATAACATTTTACATGTATAACAAAACACTACAATATATGCATCTAAATAATCATAATACGCTAGAGAATCATAAAATAATTTTTACTTACGATTATAATGACCAGATTTTAAAGTTTAGGCTCCTGAAATTAGGCAGATGACACCGATGGCACTCGCACGTTACATCGAAGATACTGATTACCTATTTAGCAAGTATTCTGATGCAACATCATAATAATACCTACTCACAATTGCCAACAGGCTCGTTGCAGATGTGAAACAAGTTGAAGTTTGACTCATTTTCATTGAATACTATATTAAATAAGCATTTTGTTGGAATGTGTCAGATTTGAAACAAAAATCATTTAAGGGTTAGTCTTTGTATCATCCCTACTCTGGGTTTATAAATGGTCCATGTTATCTACATTAATAAACTAACATGTTTGAGTGTTTTATCTACAGACGATCAAGAACCTGGGTTTACGACGAGGATATTCGTGTATAATGGATTTATACACCATTCGGTAAGTGAAAATATAACTTTCTTTACATCTTATCAACACCATTTTTGGTTATCTAATGCTAAAACAGAATATAAAGCATGTCTTGCCTTGTGTCATATAGAGCACTTATACACAATTAACATATTCACAAATAGCTATACAAAAAAACATTAACATGGAAACACATTGTTAAATTCCCAGTTTGTTGGTAACTTCAACATGAGGTTAAATTAAGCAGAAAAGTTAAAAGACATGTTGCATGTCAGGATATGACGTCATGGACAGGAAGTCTGCAGTGACATGTAGCTATGAAGAGAGAAAAGTCTTTCTCTTTGGCAGGTGAGCTGATTAGGTTTAAATGTATCCTTCGAAGCTCTATCTTTGTTCCTCCCCCGCTTCGTGAGACACGGGCGATGGGAAGTGTATGTAATGTGTAACTTTACAGTGCTGTTAAAGAATAAAATATCCAAGAGCATGACGCCACTGAGTGTGTATGTTATTGATGTTTTTTAAATTTATTTATTAGATTATTACAGCCACAATGAAGAAAAAGAAAGCACAACATCTCTACGACTGTGTTAGATGTTAGATGGAAGCCGATTTCCAGTTAAGAATAATGATTAAACGTTTTTCATTTTAAAGGGAAGTAACTTTTTGCCCTTTGTTGTCTTGCTTGAGATAATGTGCGTTTTGGAAAGCAGAGTTATGTCACTTGCATTCGTTCAGCCGACATTTTGGGATAACGACATTCAATGGGTGTGTTGCACAGTGACTACAATTAATTACGTCCTCATTACTAAGTAATTCTTTTTCAGCTGTAATTATATAATAAATAATTATATTTGATGATCTATACAGAAGCGTTTTCATCCAATTTATATTACATATTTGTGTCTTACCACTCACAAAGATCACTTTACTTCCGATTGCTACTGACATTACCACACAGAGACGTCACTACCGATTAAACCAACTACTTACACCGTGTCAATGGGAGACCAGCTGTTTCTTATTGATGAGAAAATGATAAGCCATCTGGTGAGGTTAAACGGATTTCACCATCGAATATTACAAATGGTTTATTAGTTCCACATAACGTTACAATTGCAACTTTTCCCAAAAGTGAGCTGGGAAATAAATGCTCCCAGTTGGGTCACTGTGAGAAAACCTGATGCTGTTGAAACCTGAAACTTTCCATGACTCGAAAAAGTACATCACTGACAAACACACTTTGGCACACCAAACTGAAGTACAAAATGAACCCATATGAATTAACTCATTGTTTGTATATCGTTAATTACTTTTACCGTCAAGTTAAAAATCAGGTAAAGAGCACAATAATGGAAATAACATTGCAGGCAGATATAGACTGGTTCATGTCTTCCTTATGTACCATTGTGTGAGGAGTTCTCTGATCCCCACAAACTGCTCTGTAATCTTGTTGCCCAACTCACCACCCAAGTTTGCCATCCTATAAATATAGATCCTATCACAGTAGCTCCTTATGCTTCAGTGGCAATATGCCTTGGTGTGACTGGAATAATGGAAGCCATTAAAAAAAAAAGCCCCAAATAACTCCATTATTTTCCTCTGGAATTTGGTTTACTTTTTACAGCAATTTACAGCAAATACATCTGAATGAACTGAATCTTTCTCTTCCAACCCACATAGGGTGGCGGAAGTCCCACAAATAGACGTCTGATCACTTTGATGCCAATTACCCAAGAGAGAGAATTGATCTCGCTTCTCTGGCATGTATATTTCCTGCTATGAGGCAACTTTCTGTACATGTAGTTCTAACCTCTAACTTGAGACTCCTAATAGAAAATTCCATTATCTTGCTTAAACTAACCTTACATGGAATGTTCCCTTTTAAACCTCATTTTTACATATGCAAGTCCAATATTGCAACACATGTATTCTGGTGTTCTTTTTTGTATGCCTTCATTCTTTTCTTTTTCTTTTGTAATAGAAGATCCTACACCCCCTTTTTTCTATGTGGACTTAGTAATATAGAACTATATCTGCTGAGCACTGCACTACTCGACGGTTTTGCTCTCAAGATTAGTAATGTCTTACTAATGCCTGTTTATCCATTATTGTACGCTCTATTGCAATAAAGCTTTCTTCTTATAATTCGAAAATCAGCTGTTTGTTCCTGAACTCACATGGAGCAAATATTTTACTTGACCTCTAAAACATCCAACATTCAGACCAGCCTAGTCTGTTACAAGGCCTTTCGATCTCTTATACAACAACTGTGCAAAAAAGGGTTGCACACACGTAAAAGCACATGCGCACAAATGTGTGAACAGACGAGCACAAACATGTGCACATATTGACATGCGTTAATTTAATTAGAATTGTTTGTATTTATTTTTCTGTTAATTATGGTCTTTCCAAATATTGAATCTCGGGAAGCTTCCGGAACTGAAATTGAGAATGCGTGAAAAACATGAAGATTAAATTTTGATATTAATTTGTTTAAAAAAACAAAAAACAAAAAAAATCAGACCTTTCTTTTTCTAAGAAAGGGGAAAAAAGATCGGACATGATCAGATGTTTGTATTTTTAGGAGATGAAACCTTAAGGTAGCCATCATCACCATAGCAGCCTTCTTTTTTTATTGGTTAAGAAAAAGTGAGACGAATTCGTTGAACCAATCTAAATAGATTGTTTCAAACAAATCAGTCTGACAAAAGGGGACTACCAAAAAAGTGCTCAATAGAGCAGAGCTGGAAATATGTCTAATGATTAGCCATTACACATACTCAGTTAATCTGATTTTCTTGCTTATACAATCTTCAAACTGGGGGGAAACGGTTGTAAAATAGACTAGCTTAACAGATTCTCTCTCTTTTTCTCTTTCTCTCTCATATATATATATATATATATATATATATATATATATATATATTATATTCTAGAGATGAAAAATGAGAATACAAAATTGTAAAGATACAATATTTATTAAAACATCAAAAGTTCAGAGCAAGGAGCTTCATATCCTTAATCCATGGATTTTCAAAGATAAACTCTTTTCATCAGAGGATAGAGAAAAACCAACAGTATAATTGTAAATATTATCGGCAACATTTAACTTTGAAAATTTTACATAAAATCAAACAAAATAGAGACCAAAAGGTAAAGAGTCTTATGTTGAGATGAAAGTGTAGAGTCAGGGTGGATGATGTCCAGAAACACGTAAAAAATAAAAATATGTTGTTTATTTTTTACGTGGTTTTGGACAGTGTGCACCCTGACTCTACACTCTCATCTCAACATTAGACTCTTTACCTTTTGGTCTCTATTTTGTTTGATTTTATGTAAAATTTTCAAAGTTAAATGTTGCCGATAATATTTACAATTACATTGTCGGGTTTTCTCTATCCTCTGATGAAAAGAGTTTATCTTTGAAAATCCATGGATTAAGGATATGAAGCTACTTGCTCTGAACTTTTGATGTTCTAATAAATATTGTATCTTTACAATTTTTTATTCTCATCTTTCATCTCTAGAATTGATTGCTCTATTCAATATATTGAGCTTTATATTATCACGATAGATTATTATTAAACGATAATTCAATTATCTTTAATTTAATTCAACATTTAAATAACTTATATATATATATATATATATATATATATATATATATATATATATATATATATATTTAATAAATATTTTATTTATTATTATTTATCCACATATTTTGTCCTAATACGATTCATCAGTGTGGCTAGTTAAGGCTATATCACCAGTTGATAGGTTCGAACACCAGATTAAAGTCACCTTTGATTTCTATCCAACATCTTTCCTCCCTCGGCCACTTACGAAACATACCTATTTAAGATTCTATACAGGTTTCATACTTCCTGGTAAGGGAATGAATAACGCAATATTGCTTTAATTCAGAAGCTTTTCATATTTCCTTTACCTTTAAAGGAAGCAATTAAATATTGATGAAAATTATGGAAATAATATTCCAATGTGATGAAACAAGAAAAAACAAAATTATATTTATATATTCATCAACGTTTCGTCTTTATTTCAAGACTTTCTCAAAATGATTTATTTGAAGAAATAACATACAAGTACAATATTTGAAACAAAGGCACCAAATATTTTCAAATATTGTACTTTTATGTTATTTCTTCAAATCAATCATCTTGAGAAAGTCTTGAAATAAAGACGAAATGTTAATGAATATATAAATAATTTTGGTTTTTCCGTTTTCATTTTCCATATATATATATATATATATATATATATATATATATATTTATATGAAAGTAATGTGTGTTTTAAACAAACAATTTTCTCTGTTTGAGTCTTAAACAATAGTGTATATGACATTGATTGGTACTATGATACCAGCGATGACCACTATTGGCAACATCCATGTCAATAGTATCAACCATGTTAGTAGCATCCATCAACTTAACTGTGACTGTTTAACAAAATGAGTTAACTAGAATGAAATAGCTTTCTGTAAAAAAAAGTAATAATAATTTCGTCTTCAATTTTGGGGAACTCAAAAACGTCTTTCCTTGTTGAAATCTCACCAGCTAAGAGAATAAGAGAGGTCTCACCAGAAATCACGTGACCTTCTCAACTTTTGCCGGGTGTCACTCTCTGACCTCTTTGATCCTTAAACTTTTCTACTGAAACTAAGGCTCTCACTATATAATTATATAATCTTCAACCTATGTGCATCTATCATGTTCTCATTACTGTTCAGCACAAGTTAATTTGTTCAATTCAGTCGTAATTTTGTCACAAGATGTTTCTCTGTCTTTGAAAAAACAAAAAAGAAAAACAAAAAAAAACTCATGCCTGTTAAAGACATCCACATTACTAAAGTAGATACTGGTCTATTTAAAAAAATATATATATATTATTTATATATGACGGTTTTTATTTATCTCCTTCCCACGCCGGGAAGATGTAACACAAGGTCGGAAAGTAGGATTTGAAACCAGTGCCCTAGAGGAAGAGCACTCTAGCTGAACAAAAATTGCTTGGGCAGCCTTGTTAGCATTCCTCGGTTGGGGCGCCTCAGGCGATTAGCTATAGGCTAACTCCTTCTCAAATGACGAGAAGGTAAAGCCTGGGAGCCTAGGTAAAGTCTAGAACTGCACAGGACCATACCTCAGACTGACAGAGAACAAGCCATCCTAAAAAATGGCATAGGCTCTGCCAGTCTGATTTTTGTATGAACTAACCTCGAAGGGTTGAGCTTAAATTCTAAATCATTAAAATTCAATAGAGAAAGATTTGAGCCAACTGAGCTATAACATAGGAGCCATTTCATCTAATGAAATACAAGATGAGAAATTGCCAGAAAGACAGGCCTTTTATTGCGTTCAGTGTTGAATAACTTGAAAAGGGTTGATGTGCCATAAGACAAAACAGGCTTTTTGTTGTATTGCAGCATGAAATCAACCCAAAACGAGGTGATAAACCAAAAAAATAAAACAAACATTAAATAACTCCAAAAAGGTTGATATGCCGTAAAATAGATCCCCCCTCCCCATAAAATAAAAATATGCACAAACAAATATATGTATAAATATACATATTCCTTGTTTGTGTTTTAAACAAACACACTTACACAGATAGACGGATATGCATACATTTTAATGCTAACACACGCGCATAATGTAAAATCCAAGTGTGTGTGTGCACGTCAAGTGTCTGCAAGACAGGCCACGTAAAAAGAAAGAAGTAAACATGAGTTAGCTCCCTTTGTCTTATTTCGACGCTCGTCTAAAGCTAGAAGACA
Organism: Sepiola atlantica; assembly: GCA_963556195.1. Lineage (NCBI taxonomy): Eukaryota > Metazoa > Mollusca > Cephalopoda > Sepiida > Sepiolidae > Sepiola > Sepiola atlantica. Next base: position 74,907,068 of record OY744525.1, on the reverse strand, counting down.
CTCGGATCGTCTTTGAAGATCTAATCCGACAAGAAGCTTATATAAATATGTTTGTGACATCCGAGCGTCTTGTCATAAACACTGGAAGATAAAGACAATGAAAATATGTGGGTTCACTTAGTCTTAGATGCTGTGATATGGATGCAAACATGCTTTGAGGACAAACTATAAATTGTTGTCAAGCTTTACTTAGGAATTAAGATTCCGCAGAGTAGGATCGGGGAGTATTTTTCTTGCATACACGAGTAGAAAGTTTGACACGAGGTAAGTTTGAATTCGTGTGCTTACTTCCCCACAACAACTTCGATCTTCTTCTATTCAATTAACGAAACTATTCCCTTGTTTAAGGGGCTCAGACGTTTTCTGATATTACGCAACCTCACTCTTAATGACAAAAATCGAGAAAATGACTGACTTTACTTTATGTATTAGAAAATATGTGGATGCATCTTCTTATTCATGATAGAAGAAACACAGCTTTCTAATATGCTAAGTCATGTCTATGCAATCGACTTCCTAAGGTTAACTCATTTGCATATTTCTTTACAAAACGAACGCTCATTAATTAACTATTAGTTTCTATTTTTTTATTATTCAATGATTATTTTTATTTTACTGTATAACACATTTAATCTGAACATTTAGCGATTTCAAACTTAAACGTGACAGACTGACAACCTGATGGAGCCTCTAAAAATGCTATTCCAAAATTTCAGCTTGACAGAGTGACCGACGGACAGAGCCTCTTTTAGAGATGTTTGGACGCATCTAAAATAAGATATGTCCATTCAATCTTTACGTTTGACGATAGGAATGCTATTGCAAATTGAGGCATGACAAATCTTATTATAAAAGAAATTAAAAACTAGAAAAAGTAAATTGTTTTTTTCCTCAGAAGTAAAAAGAGCGTACCAGTCGAGGATACATCCTTTACACTCAATCCGACGGTGACTTTGTTGCTGTCGGGCTGAGGTATGGTACTGTTCAATCCTAGGTCTGTAGGAGTGCGGACCTTAGCTTAGTAAGATATTGTGTCTTAGAGAATGTGCTAAGATCCACATTTACATTTGAGTTGTGTTGACTCCATTTCATAAAGACGCGTGGACCACGTGGTGAGAATGAAATTGTTTTATATATTTGTGAAATGCTTAAACAATGAAAAACGGGAAAAAACATGAAATGGTTGAATAAAAGATTAGGCATGCATATAGTTGAAGGAAGAATAAAACGTAGTTTAAAAGTAACACAAAATATTTACATATGTACGAAATCTTACATGGTGGTAAAATGTTAGTTTGAAATGTTTGTTGAAAGTCAGTTCCGAGAATAGTAGTAAGCACGTGTGTGCAACCATGTTTGTATGTGTGTGTTGCATGCGATAGATAAGGTGTGTGTGTCACTCTTTTTCATTTGTGTATTGCGTGGAACAATATGTGTGTGTGACAGTGTGCTGATGTCATTGAGACTGAGATAGGAATATTTGCTGACGACACCACGCTCTACTCTCGTCATGTGGGCAAAACCGACGCACACATATCTGAGGCAATGGCTGAATCCTTATCAAGTGACCTCCAGCCTGTAGTGGATTGGGGTAAGAAATGGATGGTAAGTTTTAATGCCGCAAAGACAAACCTACTTTCCTTCAATAACTACAAGAAACCTCTTCAACCACCGATTGTCATGGCAAATAACTCCCTACCTGAGAGTTCATCATTCAAACTCCTTGGCCTAACCTTCACAGATAACATGAATTGGAATAAATACATTGAAGACATTGCCAGGACTGCTGCAAAGAAGGTGGGCTCCCTCTACCGTGCTAGTAAACTTCTCACACCTGACATTATCCTATATCTCTACAAAGCCACCATCCGCCCATGCATAGAGTATTGTTGTCACATCTGAGCTGGGGCATCATCCACTAGTCTCTCCCTTTTAGACAAGGTCCAAAAAAGAGTCGCCAACTTAATAGGTCCCTCACTATCCATCAAGCTCCAACCCCTGTCCCATCGTTGCAATGTTGCTTCCTTGTGCCTGTTTTATAAGTACTTTAATGGATTGTACTTTGATGAACTTGCTGCTCTGGTGCCCCCACAACGTAAATTCACTAGACCAACCCGACAATCTGCCAAATCCTATCCATTCACTGTGAAGGTCCCCAGATGTTGAAGAGCTTTCTACTCCAAAAGCTTCTTTCCTCGTGCTGCTGGACTCTGGAACTCCCTCCCTGCTCCCTGTTTTCCTGACGGTACTGACATGCAGAAATTTAAAACTAATGTAAACAGACATCTCGCTGCGCAGCTTCCAGGTTGACCCCCCCCCCCCCCCCCAAAAAAAACTTTCACCCTTTTTCTCAGTAGCCCCTTACGTCTGCCTTATTTGGGGTGAACTATGTTAAAAAAAGAAATAAAAAGAAGATACGTCGTTTAGGCATTTGTATGTGTGTGTGTGCATTTGTCAGCAATGTGTGGTTGTACGCATGTGTGTGTGCATGCGACTTGATAATTCGTGTGTGTGACAGTGGTTGTATACCTGTGTGTGTGGTTGTGTGCGTTGAAGAATGATAGAAGAATAGGCTTTTGTGTATGTTAGTAGTCAGCCGGGACGCGCCTCACCCAAAGGCGAGGAGTAGCCGGACGTGTCCTCTCTGTTAAGCGTCCTGGGAGAAGCAGAGAGAAGAAGAGAAAGTTTGACGCTGTATGATGTTTTATATATTGGCGGTGCGAACGTTTTTGGTGAGCACCCACGTGATCAACATTTTTGCTTTTTTGTGCCTTTTAGTTAGACTGCTCGTGGGAGCTGGTTTTTATGGCCCCAGTTTGAGCTTTTGTTGTTGAAGTGAATTTGGGAGTTGTTTCTGTTTTTCTGTTCACGCCGATATGATAAAATATTAGGATGTCAATCCTATAGGTCTACCATCCCAGGCTTTACCTGCTCTCTGATAAGGGGTTAGTTTGTTGCTAATTGCCTGAAAGGCCCCAACTGGGAATATCGACGAGGCTACTTAGGCAGTTTTTTTTTTTAGGCCAGATTGCATTTCACCTAGTGTACTGGCTTTTCAAAACCTCATCTGACCTTGTGTTTAATCTCCTGCAGAGGAGGTAAATAAAATTTAAAAAATTTTAAAGAAAAAGAAAAGGAATTGTTTGATAGAAAAGTAAGAGTTATTTCCCTTGCATTTGACACACTTACGGTTTGAGAATTATTTCTCTCGTTTCATTTCGATTTAATTTCAGGCAGCGGTGTAGGTCTGGGTTCGGGTTGTCTTATTATTTGCTTTTTTTACTTCCCTCTTACCTTAAACCACTTGAACATGGTTTTGTTCGGGGAGAGGTAAAAGGCTCGTTTTTATCATCTCGGCACATTAAAACATTTTAAGATTTGAATTTAAAAATTTTAAGATGAAGTTAGTTTTAGGACTGTTTAGTTCAGTTTTGTTAGTTTTTTTCCTTTGGTCTTTCTATCGATTCGAGTGTCTGCTTTGTATTACTTAAACTTTTGTCGAACTTGCCAGATTGAAAAGATGACTCTTGTACATAATTTGTATTTATTTTTACCACACGTTCCTGGGCCGACTGAGGGATTGATAGTTTCGAACCCAAACTATCAGACCCAGCACATGAGTGAATCACAAAGACTATTGAATTTAGCATTCAGTGCTCAACTGTCTGACCAGTTGAGCTATAAACCTGGCACATCTGGAGTAAGTTTAATTCATACCAATCACGGATACGTCCTTAACAGTCTCGGCAGGAGATGACCTTGTATCTGTCTGGCTGAGGTATAGTTCTGTGCATTTCTAAGAGGTCCACTATCCCAGGTTTACCTTCTCTCTTTGGGAAGTGAAAGCTTTTCGGAGTGAAGAAAACTATTTTTATGGAGAAAGTCGTCTAATGATTCTTCCTCCTAAATACCAGCCGACAATATATTCTCAACAATCGGTCTGACAGAGACTGGCCATTTTAGTAGCCTTTATCTGTCGGACTAAGGTATATATGTCTTGGGTAGTCCTGGGATGTCCATCCTCCCAGGCCTTGCCTTCCCTCTTTGGGAGGGGGTTGGTTTGTTGCCAATTGCCTGAGGCGCCCCTACCAGGGAATGCTTACAAGGCTGCTCGGGCTATTTTTAGAAGCTAACCTGGCTTCTCCACTAGGAGTGCTGACTTTGTCTTCCACCTTTGTGGCCTTGTACCGCATCATACTTACGTGGTAGATATGTAAATACTGAGCTGCTCAGGCATTTTTTGTGGCGTGAGTGCACCTCCTCTTGTGCGCTGGCTTTTCAGTCCCCACCTTCTGACCTTGTGTCACATCTTCCCACGGTGGGAGGGAGGTCAATATTTACAAACAAATAAACTGAAAAGAACACTAGAAAGTCGTTTTATAAGAAGGCTGGAATGCTCTATTATGCTCAGATGGGCAAGCCATTCTCTGATTGGCTGCCAGTCCATGATTGGATAATCTAGTATGAAAACTCTTGCTTCAATTAAACAATATTTAAATATTAACTGTTGGAGCCCTTTATGCCTGTACGTGTCAATTTGATTCTACAGTAGACAGCTGCAAAAACTGCTAAACTCGCAGCTCTACCTTTGCGTTTATGCTCACTGCTGGACCCTTTCATCAGAAATATGGTCCATTTATGTATGGTCAATTTATGTATGGTGACGCTTTTCCCACATTTAAATATGATATATGTTGATTATTTGCATACATTGATATTTCTTACATACTGAGATCTGATGAATGGATGACTTGGATACTTATGTTTAAATTAACAGTGATAACCGGTATTGCCGGGAGTATCGATAACAAAATAGAAGAGTTTTAAAAAAGTGTGTGTCTTGTCTTTTTGTAAAACTTTTCTCTCTCCCTCTCTCATTGTCTTCCTCTTTCTCCCTCTCTCATTGTCTTCCTATCTCTCTCTCTCTCATTGTCTTCCTATCTCTCTCTCTCTCTCTCTCTCTCTCTCTCTCTCTCTCTCTCTCTCTCTCAAAACTGGCTTGATATTTTAGAAAGAAAGTATTGTGACGTTAAAGTACCGATAATAATTAAGACAACACCGAGTGTATTTACAGAAGTACAGAATAGTATGTTATAGAAAGTCTGCCGTGATACGTTGTCATAACTCTATATATAGTGTCTGGAAGAGTCCATCTATTCACGAAATAAGATAGATCAACATCACATCATAACAGAAAGAAATCATAAAAGAAAAAGTCATCAGCAGCTGATTGACTAACATAGTTTTAATGTTGTTTTTGGAACAACTACTAGTAAGAATGAAAGAAAGTAAATTTTTAAAGGCCCCCCCCCCCTGCACTAAGTTGGTTCTTGTTAGTAGTTTCTGACTTTTAGCCGGACACACAGATGGAAATATAACTTATCTTTATATAATAGATTAATGAACTGTAATAAACGTGGGGATGAACATCTCCATAAGAGGACACATGTGTTTTGTGCCATTCACCGGAAGAAGGAGAAGGGGACACGAGGAGGGGAACACAGCTGTGTGACGAGAAGAAGACCGGTATTAGAAGAGAGGAGTTGTCATTTCTCTATTTGAAGATCCGAGACACTGAGTGGAGAGATGTCGTTATGCAAATCAAGTTGGTTTGAATAAGCCGGATGTAAGTTGATGAAAGAAGAGAGAAAAAAAAGGAATTTATATTTTAGGGTCCAGGCGTTTTTTCTGGACTTGATGTTGTGAAGAGGCGAAAAAAGAGCAGCCAAAGATTCGTCCTCGACAATAAGTCTGACAGCGATTGGCCATTTCAGTGACCTTTTATCTGTCGGGTTGTGGTATTTGTTTTCGGTAATCCTATATTATCAGGCCTTGCTTTCCTGCTTTGTGGAGGAGTTAAGGGCTAACTGCATAAGGCATCTCTCACTGGGGAATGCTAATGGGGATGTCCAAGCAATTTTTAAGGGGCTAGAGTGCACTACCTCTTGTTTGCTGGCTTATTCTTACCATCTTCCGGCCTTGTGCCACACCTTTTCGCAGTGGGAGGTGAGTAAATACGAGATGCAAAAAAGACAAAGTCGGAGAAAGTGTTCAGTAAGCCAAATTATTTTACTGACTGTCACAACTAGTCCATTATATATATATATATATATATATATATATATATATATATATATATATATATATGTATATATATAATAAATGAGGCTAAAAGCCTTAAATGCAAGTTTAGATGTGATATTTATTGATAAAAAATAAAACAGAACAGATTTTTTTTTCATTTTAATTTGATCTTTTGACTAATCATTTCGCTAGTATACCTAGCTTCGTCAGAGTGTGAGATTGTAACAATTCCGTTGGTGTTGGCAGTAGTCCGTCAGAATGGAAAATGGACGTGGTGTTGTGATTCACGGCTTTCTCACTTTTTTTAAAATATGTAATGACGCGCATGCATGCGGTTATGTGTATTAAATTGGGAGAGTTCATATTTATTATTATTAAATTCTTAAAAAGATGTTTAAAAAATAATGAACTCTCTCAATTTAATACACATAACCGCGCGCATGATAACTTTCTGATACAGTGTGTTCCAGATGTCTTAGACACATTTTGCCATTGAACATCTCAAAAACTATTACAGATATAAAAACGTGCCTGACATATATCATCATTAGCATTCCAAAAAACTTAAGGAATTTAGATTTAAAATGATACCAGTTTCGTTTTATTACCATTCATAGTTCAGTAGATATAAGGACTTGAAAAGTACTCAAGACTTCTGAAACTCCTGTATATTCAGTCATGTTTATGCAATCGACTTCATAAGGTTAACTTATTTGCATATTGCTTTGCAAAACGAACTCTCATTAATTAACTATTTGTTTTTATTGTTTTCTTATTGGTGATTGTCTTCATCTTAATATAATCCATAGTTTTATTTAAGAATGTTTTCTATATCGTAGATAAATGCTTAGCATTTTTGGGTGGAAGAAGTCTTTCTGGTCCTTTTTGGTTGATTTACTTCTGAGTGTTGTGATTCTTGGTCTTCTCAATTTTCACCGATAATACTGAAACATGGTTTCTGCTAGTTGTAAATAAAACTTACTCTCTTTTTGAACAGAACCGTGGCCACCGAGGCGAAAGCTAAGGCCGGTGCGATTGAACGTGACCTTATACGAAATACATTTAGTCGCAGTCACAGCTGGTAATCACTGTCAGGTTTTTTTTTAAGCAATAGAAAAGTTTTTAGAAAAGTCCAATTAAGATAGAAAAAAAGAAAGAAACAGTGTTCGATTTATCTGAACATTAGTCAATATATATATTTAAAAATATAAGCAAGGATTAATTAAAAATTAAACTGTTTTTTGCAGCAACAGTGTAATATCTGTTCTGTTGTCATGATACCATCCTCCCAGGCACTTCCTTTTGGGGGTGAGGAGTAGTGTAGTATCTGTTCTGTTATAACCATCCTCCTAGGCATTACCTCCTTCTTTCGGAGGTAGTGTAATATATAGGTACGTGCAAACATGGCGGCTTCTTGTACGGACTATGCTTATTAAAAAGCGCTTATCATTAATTATTTAATTAGTTTCCGTGTAAACTTTGATTGTGTTTGAAAGATAAAAGCCTAAACTTAATCTCTAAACGAAAAAAAAACTTCATATTTACGTGGGAAAAATAAATTATAATAAAATATGTAATTACGACGGTCAAAACCCCCCAAAATTCAATGAATTTTGAACTTTGAAAAAAATACTTGTAAAAATCCCTTAAAAGATAAATATAAGTTTTTGGGAACTATTTCAAAGATAATTATTAAATTAAAGTCATAAGACACTGAATTAAAAATAAATAAATCCCACGTTTAACTAAAAATTAGCAAAATTATCCCTTCAAATGTGATAAATGAGTAAAATCCGACATAACTTCATCGGAAAAGGACGTTGTTTACAAATTGACTATCGCTATGCAAAATATATGGAAGACAAAAATGTCATAATTTATCATTTTTAACTTTATATATAAAAATGTAATAATAGTTTATAGAAGTTGAAAAATTATTATCCATTAATTTCTTTATTCTTTTTAAGGTTATAAACAAATTTAAGTACCCTTATTTTTTAATAATTAAAAAGGAAATGCTTATTTAATTATTTGTGAGTGTACGCAATTATTTTTAACTGAAAAGGTTCAGTTTTTAATTTCGTAATACTCTGAAATTATTGATGACGTCTGTTTACCAATGTTTTTCCTTAGAATTTGAAATAAAACTATTTTTTAAATGTTAAAAATATTTTTACGTTACGAACTGCGTCAATTTTATCAATTTTTTTTACATGATTTAAAACTTTAGTTACTCGATTTATTCTTAACGTGTCGTAACGATAAATTACATTGATTCTTTTAAAAATAAAGTGTTTTTATTTTTTTTATTTTAAGTGTGAAAAAGTAAATTAAAGTCAATGACTACACTGACAATTTATTCATTGAAAAAATAGTTAAAACAGTTATTTATTGATAAACAGAATTCAATTTTGAAAGAAAATGTCATGTTTGAATTCTCTTTATTTATTAATAAATAATTGTTTTTAACTTAAATATTTATTAATGAAAAAAAAAGACAAAACAAATCTTTCCAAATAATTGACGATGAATTGTGAAATGAACGAAATTGTTGAATCTCTAAAAAAAAAAAAAAATTGAGTGCGCGGTAAAAGTGCGTGATTGTTGGAAGGCTAATTCCACCTGGTTATTACAGAACGGGGCTACCATACTAATGAAAGTTCAACGTTAGTAGAAATTATTCAATTTTTTAAATTCTTTTTTTCGTTAAGTTCCTGGATCTCAAATTTGTCAATTTTTGGTTTATTTTCAATATTATAAAAAAAATTTCTTGCGCTGATGATGCCACGTTCATCTATGTAAGAGAAATATAATTATGTCGCATTTTTTATTTTTCCAAAAACTCTAATCATTAAAATCACATGAAATATTTTTTGCAATTATATTATTTTTTTGGTGAAAATATTGATTAAACAATGCTTTATTCAATAATAATATCACTAATTCAAAAAATTAATTTTTCTTCGAGTTATAGTGATTTTATTAACACGGTATTTACTGGCCTTTTTCGTAATATATACGAAATATTTTGAAAAAAAATTGATTGTTAACATCTACGATGCTTTATTTACATAAGCAACATTTAAAAAATCATGCATTTTTTTTTATTAATATATAAAAATATAACTTTAGTAAAGGTGTATTTTCTTTTTAAAAAATAATACATTTTCACTAAGATTAAAAATAATTATATTTTGTGATTGTTGATTAATAAATATTGAAAATTTCAGTAAAATTGGTTGATTTCCTGAATTTTAGTGTATTTTTAAGTGAAGGGGGGGGGGTCAAAATGTTTTTTCATTTTGGGAATCGGCCATTGATTTTGCACGTACCTAGTAATATATGTTCTTTCGTCATGATGCCATTCTTGTAGGCTAGCAAAAATATTCAACCAGAGGGACCATATATTTGCTAGTTAAAATAATAACAATATTAAGCTGCTTTTTTTAAAAAATTTGAATGCCAATATGTTGATCATTGAATGTCAATATGTTGATCATCGTTATCTTTTAAAGATAGATTTAGAGACCGACTGCTTGTTTTCGGATCACCCGGAAAATAGTGAGTGGTCTATACTCAGCAGATGCTTGGGAGGGTCTTACTAACCTTCATCATTTTCTTTTTGTTTTGTTCTTTACTTTTCTTTTTTTTTGGGGGGGGGGGGGTATTTTTAATGTTGTCCCACTTCCCATCACGACTTATGTACACTCTTTGTAAATTGAAACCACTTGGGGATATTCAAGTAGGATCAGCCCATAGAGTGAATGGGATATTTTGGTGAGAGTGTCTAGCGTAGGATAAGTCCAAAAGTATATGGCAAAACTGCATGCATGACCCCCCCCCCCCCCAAAAAAAAAAAACGATTTAGGTTTTATGTCTAAGCATAATGGAATATTTGTGAATGTTTTTTGTAATTTTTTTGTGTTAAATAAAATTATTAGCTATCTTTAAAAAAAAAGTAAATTTCGTTATAGAAAATGGTTCTTACTATATCAACAACAATGACTGATTTTTCTCGATTCAATCATCAAATTCTCCTCAAAGGGAAGCCATCCCGTCCCTAGAATGACCGGTCAAAGGGACACAACTCTGCTTGATGTGTTTTATTAAGTTTCATACATAAAAATGCACACACTATATACTCTCTATCGCTAATGGACGTAGATTCAAATCCCGATTTATCCTCTGCATATTCTTCTAATGTTTTATACACGACAGATTTGTAGGTGGTTTACGATAGAAACAAATAGCAGGTGTTTTGTTAATAATTTGCTGTGCGAAACAAAGTTGATCAATTTTGAGTTATGGCCCATCGCAGATTAAAATAGCCGAAAATTGAAGCTTGAACATTTCTTACCTCAAGTAACGAGATGGGGATGGATTTTTAACGAGTTTAAACTTGTATAAAAGCATTAGTCTCCATTAGGTGGTGTTAGTGAATAGTGTGAATAGTGGCAAGTCATACTAGCCTAAGGTTCGGTCCAAACACTCAATCAAGAGCTTCTTCTGTCGGGATGAAGTAGTGTCTGGCTCAGTCCTAAGAGATGCATCCTCACAGACATTACCCCTTACATCTGAGGAGGAGTTTGTGTATTGCCTGATACGCCCCTACCGGAGAATGCTAACGTGTTTGTTCATGGCTATTTTTGTAGAACCAGAGTGTGCTTTGGAAGCTACACCCCCTCCCCTCCATCTCCCGTCCTTGTGCAGCATCCTTTCTCGGTGGTTGGGAAGTAAATAAACAGCTACACAATATGATACAATAATATGATACAATATGATACATACACTATAATAATATGATACATGCAATATGATACAATAATATGATACAATATGATACATACACTATAATAATATGATACATGCAATATGATACAATAATATGATAGAATATATGACATACAATATAATAATATGATACATGCAATATGATACAATATGATACAATATATGACATACAATATAATAATATGATACATGAATATAATACAATATGATACATGCAATATGATACAATATGATGCAATAATATGATACAATATGATACATGCAATATAATAATATTATACATGCAATATGATACAATAATATTATACAATATGATACAATAATATTATACAATATGATACAATAAGATACAGTATGATACGATACATACAATATGATATAATAATATGATATAATATGATATAATAATATGATACATACAATATGATACAATGATATGATACAATGATATAATGATATGATACAATGATATGATACAATATGATATAATACAATATAGTTGAGGAGGAAAGAGAGAGATTCACAGAGTAGATGGCATTTAACACAATTAAAAAATTACAAGAAACATTCACAAATATTCTTTCATCAGAAATGAATATTTAGTCACCTTCTCCACTTATCATCACGTTTCATTTTACAATCGTTATTTCTGAGATAATTTATTTAACTAATCTAACTAATAATACATAAACCCTTTTCTGTTTGGCATAAGTTTGTTTGGAGTTATTCTTACCAGGTGATATTGTCTTCGAAACATTTGATGATATTGCTATTGTCGTTCATGTTAAGTTTGCATAATCCCAAGAGTCACAACCGCTACAACTATTTGTTCTGTTTTCATTTCATTTGAAAATGAATAAACTGTGACATAGTATCTGTCAAGAATTTCTTTTTGCATAACTAAAAATAATAAGTTTCTTTACTATTACACATAATTTCTAAATTACACATTTCAGTATTTTATTAATTTCTTGTTCTCATTCAGAAAGCTGAAAAGTTTCACAAACAGATCATACATACCAGATACAACTTTCTCCCGTGCCAAATCACACAACATTTTTTTCTTTCCTTTTTCTCTTTACAGAGCTAAAAAAAATCAACATGTCGATAATTCACACTTTTACACGGTATTTTATTAAATTCACCTGCCACGATTATGGAAAGTGAAATATATATATATACTATCACTCATTTTAACAATCCTCCCCTCTCCCTCAGCTCTCTCACTATTCCGCATTCTTCCTCACTTTGTTCTCTCAACAAAATCAGCAATGTTGCAATTCTTATTTTAATACAAATTAGTCTCGCTCTCTCGATTCCCCTTCTCACCTCTTCTAGTGCATACACCATGATAATTACAATGACGCTTAATCAAAACAATCAGAAAAACATGCAATGTCTGATCAGAAATCTTATCATTTATTTCCAGTTTGTGTGTAAGTGCGTCAATGCATTTTTAACCAAAAAACAACAAAACAATAGTCATATAATTTCTGATTGACGACATATCATCCTCTTATTCGACAATTGTCTCTTTCGAGTTTGTATGTGTGTTAGTGCATTTCTCTTTTTAAACCAAAAACAATAATCATATAATTATATAGGAGAGAATTTCGAAAAACCTGGACAACGAATTGCTTATGCTTTTTTTTTAAATAGATTGATTGAGACATATTTATTATTAATTAGGATTAAACGAAAAAAGAAGATAAAAAATATGCTTATACTTTTGACACAGGTGTATACACCGAAAGTGCTCAAGTTTTTAGAATAAATAAATTTATTTAAAAAAAACATAAAAAATGCGTCGTCCAGGTTTTTCGAAATGTTCTCCTTATTATTGCAATTTCATCAACGCTTCAAGTGTGGACATTTCAATAATCATATATTTGTGAAAATTCTTTTTTTTACTAATTCTTTAATTTTCTGTTCAAAAAGTTAACAAAACATGTTATTTCTATTTTTCTTTTCCTTCTTTTTCCTTTTCCTTTTCACTTTGTTTTACTTTAACAGTCTATTATAACGAGTAAATTAATAAAACAATTTTAAAAGTAACTTTCTCTCTCTCTCTCTCTCTCTCTCTCTCTCCCTCTTTCTCTTACTCTCTCTCTTTCTCTTTTCTGATCTCATCCCTCTTATATTAATAGAGAAATTTTCTGCTGAGCTAGTTCTTGGTCTTTCTAAACGATACAATAACTGAACTTGGAAAATTGTCTTTGTGGTAGCAGTATTCTAGAATTCTGGTGAAAGAACTGACCCACTCAATCATCGCCAATCATTTTCCTCCCTCTCTTCACTAAAATCTGTGAGTTATTAATCAATCAAGCGCTAGTCCACCACCTCGAAAATACTGAACTTCATTTCGATTAAGAGTATGGATTAGACAAGCCCATTATACGTGGATATAATAACGATCGTCTCTGAACGCATATACCACGCAGTGGATAAGGCACAGGAAGCTAGGGCGGTAGACCGTAACATATCCAAAGCCTTTGACAAGGGCTGGCATGAAATCCGTTTCATGAAAATTAAACCATACTGTACTGCTGGATGAACACTTAATATAATCAGATCTTTCTTTTACAAGAGAAAATCCAGATTGTCCTTGATGGTCGTACATCCAAACAGCAGGATAATAATGTGGATGTTCTCCATGGCTCGATCCTTGGACCTTTATTATTTCTAATATTCATAACGACGTCCCTGATGAAATTGAGTCCGAGATGAGTAGGTTTGATGATGACACCATGCTGTATCCTAGACATGTTGGACAAATAAATGTACACATATCCAAGGCAATGTCTGAAACTTTAGAAAATTACCTCCAGTCCGTAGTGGAATGGGGACGTAAATGGATGTTGACATTTCATGCTATATAGACAAAGCTTCTTTCCTTTAACAATTACAAGAAACCTTCTCAGCAACAGATTGTCATCACCTTTCTGTTTTATTTGATGCACATGGTGCAGATTAGGGGTGAATACCTTTTTAATCAAGGTTTAATGGATGACCCAAGTTAGCCTTCGTCATGGCTGGTTTTATTTACTCCTCCCCAGGAGTTAGGCACAAGGCCAGTTTTATCTTACTCCCACAAGTAAGATGTGACCCAAGATCGGGTCGAGAAAGTGGGGTTTGAAAAGCCAGCGCTCGAGAGGTGAGCACTCTGGCCATTTAAAAATTGCCTGGGCAGCCCCGTTGGCATTCCCCGGTAGGGGCGCCTCAAACAGTAAGCAATAAACTTACTCCTCCCCAAAGAGGGGAGGCAAAGCCTGGGAGGGTGGACCTCCTAGAACTGCACAGGACAGGCGTGCAGTATCCATTGGAACAGATACTACACTTTGATCTTAGCCAAAAGGCCAAGAAGCCCCCTCCGTCATGGCTGGTGTGCCACTTACACATGCAGGAATTGTTACACCATTGCTTACCTATTACCACCTGGTGTATAAACGGGTTGAGGCTGCCTTTTTCATCCTGTGTGTTGGCCTGCCAGTATCTAGTCTCGTTGATATTCATCCTTTTTATCAGTTCCTCATTCTTATTTGTTATTCACATCTTCCCTCTAATGATAAAGGGTGTGTATCGCTGCAACCCGAGATACCTGTTATATAGCTTGACGGGATAGGACACCATTTTTGTAATGTTCGTCAGGTTTCACTTTTTTCTGAAGTATCATCATATCAGGGTGGTCTGGCAACGCGTTGTACAGAGAGACCGAATACAGCGGAGGGCAGTGTCTTGTAGGCATTTAGTTTCTCTAATCTAAGTGTAAGCATATGATCTTCGTTAAATTGCAATCTGTTCGAAAATCTAAAACGAGGGACTTGACTATAATATGGTTTCTCCATTTTTACTTCATTTTTACTTAAGTCGAAGTTTTCAGAAATTAAGGGGCATCTTATTAGGGCTAACACCGTATCTCTATATAAGATATATAAATAGTGGAATATTCCATTAAAGTTCTCCTTTACCTTTAAACGTTGAGTTAGTAAAGAAGTGAAGAACATTAATTTTCCTCTCATCAATGGACAAGTTAACTATGTTATAGTATATCTTTTTGCGGAGTTTCCAGCTTAGTGAGGTAACATTACTTGGAGAAGGTGCACAATTCCTCCTATGGGGCAGTGTATAGCCGTGTCGAAGGGATCTTATTTGAGATTCGAATGCTATGTTATTTTGAATATGTGGTCAGGATTGTAAGGTGACGTCTCCTCATGTCCGGTTGTCCTGACAAACTCTTGTACAGAGAGACCGAATACACTCGAGGATGGTAATCCAAACTATTTGTTTCAATTTACTTCTGTAGATATTCTCATAAATAGTCTATTATATAAATGCCAAACGTATGTATGTATATATGTATGATAATCGTCAAAAACTATGCAACAAACCGTCACAAAGTTGATATTTTTCTAACCAGACAACCCACGGACGAATAATATGTCAGAATTAGAAGAGATCGTCGATGTATTCGTGTCAGGGGGTGCTTAGATCTGATCGTTTTTTTTAAACTATCTGTCCGAGCTACGCATGGACAAATTTTTTTGCAATTTCCGGGTTTTTTTACGCCGGAGCTGCAAGATTCCATAAAAAATTTTCTTACTTCATACCTTTTTTGTTGCATATGCTAAAGAATAAAAACCTTATCTATCACTTAAAAAAAACAAAACTTGTGTTTTAGAATCGTCAAAGCCTTTCCTGCCCACGACCAGTGAGCTAGAAATCATTTTCGATTGTCTTACTTAGACTAGAGAATTTGGGACGCTGAAAACGTCTTACTTACCGAAGAGATTTTTTTTTAATTCTACAGATTACTTTAATGTTTACACTTATTTACAAAACATAAATTTTGCCCCCTTCAAAAACATTGGATTCGTAAAAATTGCCTAGAACTCTCTCTCTCTCTGTCCCTGTCTCTCCCCCCCCTCTCTCTCTCTCTCTCTCAAGTCGCTTATTATATAAAAACGCTGCACCCAGCGAGTCAGTAGTAGTGCTAATAATTGTAAATAAAAATGCTATTTTCTCTTTCTTTCTCTCACCCTCTCATCCTACTTGCGCCGAACAACTTTATTTCATTTATAATTTGAAAATAAACATAGACTATATATTCTGAAACTACAGTATCTATAGTACTGGGATTAAAATATATTTCATTTTGATCCAAAATTATACAGGGTGTTTCAAAAGTCTTGGGAACATTACAAATGCGTATATCTCATGAACTATTCCAGGTAGAAAAATGAAACTGGTGCCATTTTAAAGCTTGCTTAATCAAGTTTTTGGTCATACTAATGATTTTCGTGTTATCTTTCCAGGTGCAGTAATGGCGTTCTCTAAACAAGACAAGGCATTTTGCGTCCTCCAATTTGCAAAGACTGAATCGTGGACATGTGTTCAGCGTGCATTTCGCAGGAAATTTAAAAAAGAAGCCCCTGAAAGGAAATCCATTGTCAGATGGCATGCTAAATTTGTGAAAGATGGGTGTTTGTGACCAAGTAAGCGAACAGGTCGCCCTTCAACTTCAGAAGATGCAGTTGAGCAAGTTCGGACAGCCTTTCAGCGGAGCCCCCGTAAATCAGTGAGAAGAGCCAGCAGGGAACTTCAGCTTGCTCCAGCAACTGTCTGGCGTGTCTTAAGGAAACGACTGCAAATGGTACCTTACAAGCTCAAGTTGGTCCAAAAGTTGAAGGACACCGATAAGCCACTTCGCCGTGACTTTTGCATTGCAATGCAAGAGAAGTTGGAAGATAACGGCTTTGATGACCGGCTTGTTTTTAGCGATGAGGCGACCTTCCATCTGAATGGCAAAGTTAACAAGCATAACACTCGCATATGGGGTACTGAGAATCCTCATGAACTTCTTGAGCACGAGCGAGATTCACCAAAAGTGAACGTGTTTTGTGCAATTTCCAAGAAAGGTGTCTATGGACCGTTCTTCTTTGAAGAGGCAACTATCACTGGTGAATCCTATCTCAACATGCTGGAAGACTGGTTAATGGCTCAGTTGGAACAAGCAGAATCTGATGACTTCATTTTTCAACAAGATGGTGCACCACCACACTGGAGTCTTAGAGTAAGGCAGTTTCTTAACACAAGGCTGCCTGGTAGATTGATTGGGAGATCTGGGCGAGGTGATGACGTTCTCATGCCCTGGCCTCCTAGGTCTCCAGATCTTACCCCATGTGACATTTTCCTTTGGGGCTTTGTCAAGCAACAAGTCTATGTGCCGCCCCTTCCAAGAGATATTGACGAACTAAAGGCTCGAGTAACGGCAGTTGTGGGAACCATTGACGTCAAGATGCTGGAACGCGTTTGGCAGGAAATGGACTATCGACTAGATGTCTGCCGTGTGACGAATGGTGCTCATATTGAGCAACTTTGAAGATTCCCCACAAAACTTGAAACTTTAACCTTTCCAACAGTACCAATTTCATTTTTCAACTCCTAATAGTTTTTGAGTTATTAAAAATCGTTATGTTCCCAAAACTTTTGAAACACCCTGTATAGTGGATCTCTCTCCGCGCTGAACAACTTTATTTTATTTATAACTTGAAAATGGAGATAGACTACAATAACAGTATATATTCTGAAACTACAGTATCTATAGTACTGGGATACATATATTTCATTTTGATCCAAAATTATATAGTGGATCTCTCTCCGCGCTGAACAACTTTATTTTATTTATAACTTGAAAATGGAGATAGACTACCATAACAGTATATATTCTGAAACTAACGTATCTATGGAACTGGGATTAGTATACTTCATTTTGATCCGGCGAGGGGTACAAAATTATATCGTGGAGGCTTTCTCCGCGCCGAACAATTTTATTTTATTCATGACTTGAAAATCTAGATAGACTACCATAACGGGATATATTCTGACACTACAGTATCTATTGTACTGGGATGAGTGTATTTCATTTTGATCCAAGAATGGGGCGTTAAAAAATATATCGTGGGGTCTCCATCTTTGCCGAACAACTTTTGCCCCAGGCAACGGGATGAAGAGGGGTGGCGGACAGGAGTGCAGGGGAGAGGAGGCGACCCGGGAATGGACAGCTGTTGCTCCAAGCTACAAGTAGAGGGGGCGGTAGTGAGGTTGGCAATCGGGGAAAGACAGCTTCCGCCAAAGGCAATAGGTTACCAGGGTAACAAGGAGAGGGGTCGGTGAAATGGGGCGCCCAGGGAAAAAGCCCCGGGTAGAGATACACATAGAATGCGCACGGGGTAGAGATACACATACAATACGCCCAGGGTATATATATATATATAGAGAGAGAGAGAGAGAGAGAAAGAGAGAGATAGAGAGAGAGAGAGAGAGAATGTGCACAGGGTAGAGATACACATATGCCCTTAATAGAGTTAAGATGAAAATTCATATACACTAAATGTACAAAAGCAAAGAAATTCCCAAATGTTTACACTTTTATTGTCATTAAGTGTATGCGAGCACAACAGGGCTATGTATTTTACTGGTAGGAATTTTTCTTCAGCGCAAAACATCGAACAAGAATTAATCGTTTATACAAAATCTCTTCGGCTTTTCCGAAGGGAATTCGGATGGAACTCATCGTCTTCTTTTATTGACAAACGTTTTGATCGATCTGATGTTCTTATGGAAGCTACCTAATGGCGACTGGGGCCTAGGTCGATCCAGTAAGAACTTAGACTTTGGCTATTTGAATATTTTCATTTGAAAAATAATTTGTCTTATTTAATATTCATTCTTTAAATAAGTTCATTCTTTCCGGTCTACATCGAATGAAAAGACTAGTATCAGTTAAACTGCATGGAAATATCTCTTGGTTTGTTAACACAACAACAAATCCCTATTCTTAGGCAGTTTTATTCTTTATATGAACATTTCATTATCATTAGTTTTAGCTTAATAATTTGATAAGAGTTGCTCTCATTTCCGAAAAAATAAATGTCTTGATTTTTTTTACTTAAAAGTAAATGAAACATGAACAGTAAATGAAACAGGAAATATTACAAATTTATTAAAGTAATACAAAATCAATAATTTAGAATAATTAATTAATAGAACATTTATTGAAATAAATTAAAATGTGCGTTTTTTTTATTTGGCAAAACGAACATTTTATTTACAATATATTAATAATTTGAAATAAATTATACCAGTCATATTTTTTTTTTGGGGGGGGGGGGGCATTTTTTTCCAAACTGACAGTTTATTTACAATATATTATTTGAATATCTCGCCTATTTCGTTGAATTTTGGCAAACATTTTGGACAAAACTTATCAATTAGTGTAAAATTATATTTGTATTCTGAAATAAATATTTATCATTATATTAAAACTTTAATTCAATGTCTTAATACTTGAAAACCATCTTGCAATTTCCTGATTTTTTCAGTGCTTGATATCTATAAAAAAGGAAATACGTTTGAAAAAAGGAACACATTAAAAATGATTTCCAATTGAATGAATAATCCTTAGGAAGGTAGCCGTGTTCTTGGCAAGAGAATACAGTCAGAATAGAAGGTACAAGTTAACAATGGTTTCAAAGTGAATGAATAATCCTATGGAACTGAGTTTGCTGTCTGATTACTTGCTCTGATTACAGATGAACGCATGTGCTTTAAGAGGACTTTAGGTCAACATTGATAGTGGATTACTCCTGCTAGCAATGACAACACAAGAAAAACTCGACTCAGTTTACAGGCTTATTCAGTTACGATAGCCATGGGTGTAGGTGCCTTTTGCTTTGCTCAAAGTTGAAAATAGGAACGATACCTTCTACCGGATGAGAGTAATATGCATATCTGTTGATTGCTGATTATTTTAGAGCATTTCTTCCTTCTGACATCACTTTTTAAAAAAAGTTCTGGAGACTGTTACATTTTGTGAGAGTTCTATTGATTTTTACATTGCTAGAGTTTTTGCGAACAGGATCATAATCTTTTTTATAATTGACTCCTGGCAGAGTTAAGGGTCACGATTTAATAATATTTCGTAACTATTTACATATGACCCACCTCTGACCTACAAACTACCCCTTAGAATAAAAGTAATTTCGATAAATAACGTAATAATAATAATTTGTTAAAATGAACTTTAGATTATTATCTAACGAATTGAATGAAATTTTACCTAATACAAACATGAAATGTTTACAGAGTTACCAAAAAAGATTCACCCATAATTTCAGGGACTACATTATTGACCTAATTATGTGTGTCTTTAACATTTTAAGCTTTTAACCCCCATATATCTAACAATGTTAACCTAACCCTTTTATGCATTTGAGAAGTCATGGCGGATAAGGTGAAGCATGACCAGATTGTTCCCCTCAAAAGCGCTGGTGTTAGCAAGAATGATAACGTCAAACAGTGTGTCGTAAAACGGTTTACAAGGCTTGGAACAATATAAACAGTTAGACGCAACATCAAGTAAACCAATTACAGAAAAAAAGTGGTCAATTCGCCACAAAAGTGTGTTTTCTGCACTGAAGAAGCTGATTGATCTAGATCTGCAAAGAGGTGCCAGAAAAATTGTTGAACAGATGAGTATTTAAAAGTCACCAATGGAAAAGTTAGTGAAGGAGGTTCAAAATCTCACTCTAATAAAAAGCAGCTTCGACAACTAAATAAAGAAACGGCTGGACAGAGGTTATCTGATATTGCAAGAGATCAACCATTCCCAAGGCATGTATGTAACGAAGAGCGGCCGACTGACGTAAATGCAGACACTTGTCGGTGCCGTTCAAAGAGGCAGTGTCTGGTATGCTGTGTGTGTGGGGCGAACCCGAAAACGCTCGCTGACGACAAAAAAAAGAAGAGTGGGAGGAGAAAGGCATCAGAAAGTCAAATAAGGTTGTTATTTGAATATCCGGGAAGCGGTGTCGAGTGAGAGATGTATGCAAATTAAGTTGGTTTGCACGCGTCGCATTTTTTTTAATAAGAGACGGAAAATGAAGATTCGGTCAGCGATGTGGAGATCGTTCTGAACGTGGGATCGTAAAGCGAACGAAAGAAGAGAATAGTGCTGGATTTTTTTAATGTTGGACTGAACGACGTTATTTTTTTTACACTGGAGAGAGATATTAACATTCATTTGGACTTGATCTTGGCGACACCTCTGTTTAACTGTTCTGATACTATTTCTTTATTTTTTCTATAATGTAAATGTTTAGAGCAATTTGAAACGCCAAAAGCTTGTTGCCGTCATGGTCTTGGCTCCTGGTTGGTGGTCATCGATGAAAGAGTCAACAGTCAAGTTTATCTGAACATGTTGCAGGAAAAGTCCTTCCTTTGCTCAGCGAATCATTTGGGACAATAGTAAAGCAGGCCCTGGTCGGAGTGGAACCTAACTTTACTTGAGAAATACAATACATATGTCCACTTTTAATTGATAATTATCAATTATCCAGGAAAAGGTATTTGTCGCGTTGTATCATACAACTCCTATGTTCAGAGGCGCACTAACTCAACACACCTTTTTGAAAGTGTTAAAGTAAACCACGTCCGCAAAAGAAACAGATTTTAACGAATAATTTAATGTGGAAAAATGACTCCTGCTGCTGAAATTTCCAATGTAAAAAAAAACAGGGTTAGTTGTTTTCTGCCGGTCACAAAAAAGTCTATACATTCTGTCTTTGTAACACTTTTTTTAACACGAGACTGCAGCCAGACGTTAAAGACTGACAACATATAATACAGTCAATTGAGCCAAAAATCTATAACAGTTGCTGTTGTTTATTTGATATGAACATCAAATGTAAAATTTAGGTTCAGAAATACATTCAGTCAGTTTTTCTCATAAATGCAAATTCAACTCGGTGCTCAGGAAACTCAGCATCCAAATAATACTAGCTGTTTTCAAGTCATCGGGCCCAGAAGACAACAGCAGCAATCAATCTGTCCTACAACTCTTTAAATTGCATGATGCGATCAAATTGCACGTTTCAGTCTTGTCTTTTCATGTGTTTGTCCACGTCCGCAAGCCCAGTTCCTGCCAATCCAGATCAGGGCCACGTCTACACGTACCGGACCTACCTGAAGAATGTCCATACCTCAAGGATGAACAAATAAAATGCTGTGTAAACAACTATCTGCTATTCAACATCAAGAGACGTCGTCCCTACTCTCCAAGTTCCGGGGCATAAACCATATCCCTGCCATTCATTGTTGTTCTTCAGGTTTTAGAGACGTCATCAAACCTAACATCAGTATTCTCTCCATTATTACTTAGTACCTTTGTGCAAATATCTATATATCAATATATATATACATATATATACATACATATATATATATATATACATATATATATACATACATATATATATATATACATATACATACATATATATATACATATATACATACATACATATATATATACATATATATATATGCATACATATATATATATATACATATATATATACATTCATATATATACATATATATACATACATATATATATATACATACATATATATACATACATATATATACATTCATATATATACATATATATACATACATATGTATATACATACATATATATACATACATACATACATATATATACATACATATATATACATACATATATATACATACATATATATATACATACATATATATATATATACATATATATATACATACATATATATATATATACATATATATATACATACATATACATATATATATATACATACATACATATATATACATATATATATACATACATATATATATACATATATATATACATATACATACATATATATATACATATATATATACATACAAATATATATACATACATATATATACATATACATACATATATATATACATACATATATATATATATATATATATATACATACATATATATATATACATACATACATATATATACATATATATATACATATATACATATATATACATATATATATATACATACATACATATATATACATATATATACATATATACATATATATACATATATATATATACATACATATATATATACATATATATATACATATACATACATATATACATATACATACATATATATATACATATATATATACATACAAATATAATACATACATATATATATATACATGTACATACATATATATATAATTATTAATGACAATATATGTATTAGCATATACTATCAGTGCCTTTTTATTTTGCGGTCTTTCAAAAGATTCAGATCGATGATTGTCAATCAGTAACAACATAGTATACATAGCTCAGGTTCATTTTATATTCCAATAACCATGTTTTTATTTTATTATGTTAATTTTTTCACATTGCCAAAAGAAAATAACATTTTGTAAGTTCTTGAAGCCGTGTAATACATTAAATTATATTTGTGGATTGTATTTGTTATATATATATATATATATATATATATATATATATATGATGTTCATGAATAAATATCAAATTATATTTACCTACAGACGACGTTATTTCAAGCTTTTTTATCATCAGTGTAGGGGCCGATAATTTCAGACAGTCACAAGGCGTGAACCCATGTCACAGAGTCACCTTTTACTAAGATTTTCCAGTGTAGGTCGGTATTAACATATTTTTATTTGTGATTGGCTGTGTAGTGGCCATCTGCCAAAAGGACCCATAGGTGCGTCGGACACTCAATATCTGAATGCCAGAACATGCATTGTCTTTTGTAGACTAGCTACTTTCTTTAATCGATTTCTCGTTTCCCTATAATTATTGACTTTTCATTAGCATTAAACTTATTCACATTTGAGGCCTCCTTGTTAATCTATCCTTAAGGTCTTCCATGAACTTCTCCGTTACATTATTCTCTCGCCACCTTTCTTGCCTTGTCATCAGACCCTTTAGTGTGTACATTGTTAGAAGTGATGAAGTTCAGGAAACTTATGCCATTACTTGCCAACAGGGTGTTACCCATGTCGACTAAGTGAAGTAAATATGAGGCATGTGTACACAGTGCGATGATGTATAAGATTGTATTCTGGCCAGTGAGAGTTGAGCAGATACGTTTCATGGAGACTAAATGATAAGAAAATGATATGATGTATGTGTAATGTGAGTTGTAAACACAGGCTTTGATCTGAGTAAATAAAGATCAAGTCTAAACAGTATAGAAAGTGTTGAACAGTTTAAATAGCAGGTTAAATTCACCGGGGAAACCAAGGAAAATATAAGAGAAATTGATAAGAATTAACTTAAGAGAAATACTGATAAATCAAGACCAGATGATAGATAGGTTAGTTTTGAAGTACAATTTTAAAAGCTGCTCAATGCATGCCAGAACATATAACAGATATTTAATCGAATATAATTATGATCTCTTTTTTCTAGCAGGAAAATATTCTTTGTTGTCGCAATCATATGTAGTGTGCTCTTTGTTTCATTTTACTCCAATCGAAGTTCTCAGAAATAAAGGGGGCACTTTCCTGTGGCTAACACTTGATATCTATATGAGATACACAGATATTCAATTAAAGTTCTCCTTTACCTGTCAAACGTTGAGTTAGTAAACAAGTTAAGAATACTAATTTTCCTCTCCCTAATTGACCAGTTAATTATGTTATAGCATATATTTATTGTGGTCTCATGGTCTTACCGGATTCCAGGACAAGAATCTATCTAGTCTGGTGGAGTATCCAGCTTAGAGCTTTTGCTTGAGGTAACATGACTTGTAGAAGATGCACCCTTCCTCATATGAGCCAGTGTATAGCTGTGTCGAGAGGATCTTATTTGGGCTTTGAATACTATGTTATTTTGAATATTTGGTCAGGGTTTACTTGTAGGTGGGAAGTATCCTCATGTCAGGTGATACTGACAAACACTTGTACAGAGATACCGAAGACACTCGAGGATAGTGTCTAGTAGCTAATTCAAACTCTTCAGTCGAAGTTCTCAGAAATCAAGGGGCCCCTTCCTAGGGTTAACACTTGATCTCTATATGAGATACATAGATACCCGAATATTCTATTAAAATTCTCCTTTATTTCTCAAACATTGAGTTAGTAAAAAAGTTAAGAATAATAAATTCCTTCTCTCCCCAACTGACCAGTTAAGTATGTCATAGTATATCTTTCTGTTGGTATTACCGGATTCCAGGACAAGAATTCATCTAGTCTGGTGGAGTATCAAGCTATGTGGTGTTATTTGAGGTAACCTCACTAGGAGAAGATGCACTATTCCTCGTATGAGGGGATGTTATTTGTGCTGCGGATACTATGTAATTTTGAATATTTGGTCAGGGTTTACTTGTAGGGGTAAGTATCCTCATGTCAGGTTGTCCTGACAAACCCTTGTACAGAGAGACCGAAGACACTCGAGGATAGTGTCTAGTAGGTAATTCAAACTCCCCAGTGTCTAGTAGGTAATTCCCCGTTCTGTGATAAACAGGTGGGATTAGCCTTCCAACAACCACTCACTTTTACACCGCCCTCAAAATTTTAATTTTAGAGATAGAACAATTTCGTTAATTTCAGAATTCATTGTCAATTATTTGGAAAGATCTGCTTTGTTTTGTCTTTTTTTTTTATTAATAAATATTTAAAAATTAAAAACAATTATTTATTAATAAATAAAGAGAATTCAAACATGACATTTTCTTTCAAAATTGAATTCTATTTATCAATAAATAACTGTTTTAACTTTTTTTCAATGACTAAATTGTCAGTGTAGTCATTGACTTTAATCTACTTTTTCACACTTAAAATAAAAAATACACTTTATTTAAAAAAATAATCAATGTAATTTATCGTTACGACACGTTAAGAATAAATCGAGTAACTAAAGTTTTTAATGATCATGTAAAAAAAATGATAAAATTGACGCAGTTTGTAACGTAAAAATAATTTTTAACATTTAAAAAAGTTTTATTTCAAATTCTAAGGAAAAACATTGGTAAACAGACGTAATCAATAATTTCAGAGTATTACTAAATTAAAAAAACTAATACCAAGTTAAATAATAATCTTTTTAGTTAAAAATGAATAAGATTTTAATTGCGTACATTCACAAATATTTTAATTAAATAAGCATTTCCTTTTATAGTACAACAAAATAAAGGTACGTAAATTAATTAAATTTCTTTATAACCTTTAAAAAAATAAAGAAATTAATGGATAATATTTTTCAACTTCTATAAACTATTACAAAACCATTTTTATATATAAAGTTCGAAATTATAAATTATGACATGTTTGTCTTCCATATAATTTGAATAGCGATAGGCAATCGGTAAACAAAGTCGTTTACCGATTAACTGATGCCGGATTTTACTAATTTATGACTTTTTGAGGGATAATTTTGCTAATTTTTAGTAAAACGTGGGCATTTTTTTTTAATTCGGTATCTTATGACTTTAATTTAATAATAATCTTTGAAATAGTTCCCAAAAACTTATATTTATCTTTCAATGACCTTTTTACAGGTAATTCTGTCAAAGTTCAAAATTCACTGAATTTTTTTTTTTAGCCGTCGTGATTACATATTTCATTATAATTTATTTTTCACACGTAAATATGCAGTTTTTTTTTCGATTAGAGATTAAGTTTAGGCTTTTATCTTTCAAACACAATCAAAGTTTACACGGAAACTAATTAAATAATTCATGATAAGCGCCTTTTAATAAGCATAGTCCATACAAGAGACGGCCATTTTTGCATGTACCTAGTAATCATTAAACTATCTGGTCCAGAAATATGAGATAGTTTTATGTTTATATACGAAGCTGGAATCTTAAATATTTTTTGCTTTATTTATTTTCACCACTAAGTTTCCGGGCTGTTTACATGTAATCGCCTAAAAAGCAGAATATCATTTTTCTTTTGGGATGAATTAGCATAAGATTGGTAGGCTCAAATAATACTAGTTCTTACGATGACTCCTCTAATTAAATCTCATCCATATTTAATATTTTAAAATTATTTAGCACAATAAGACACTCGATAAAAATAAGTAATTTGTATTTGAGCATTTCGAGATTAAAAATTATTATATAAATTGTATAAATTGCACTTTCTGCATGTATTTTCGATTTTGATGATAATTAGAAAATTCTTTTCACGTGTAAATCATTACCAACATTTTCCCGAAAAGTTGTGTCTCAGAATCAACGCTCACAATTTAATAATATTTAGTAAAATTATACCTACTTTTATACACACTTCTTTCATATTACCACCTTTAAAGAAATTTAATAATAATAATAATAACAACAATGTAAACGTAGGAGTTTCACATGTTGGCCGGTCATAATTCAGGAAGGGGACATTTTGTATTCAGCACCGTCCTCTTCCGGAAGACATGCGCACGGGGTAACTGTCATGCCTCTACACCACCTGCTTGCCGAGAGGCGTTTTTTTCTCGAATCGGTCAACATGGGAGTCGGACGTTTGTTCCGCTTGTGATAGACGTTGGCTCTGGGGCAAGTAGCTTGGCAAAAATAGAATTTTACGGTGAAAGGATGTTATAGTTCAGCGTTGGCCATGTGCGCGCAAATAAATACATATTCATCAGTGTAATTCGTGTCCGAGATCTTTGCTCCAGTTTGCTTGCTGTTACAAACAATAATAATAATAATAATAATAATAATAATAACAATAACAATAATAATAATAATAATTACAATGTCATTTCCGAATTAAAAGATATGATATAGGTTTACGGAAGCACTGTAAAATGACAGATAAAAGTGTCACAAGTGAATAAAGAAGAAAAAATGGAACAAAGCATTTTGTTAACAGGAAATTCCGATCATTAGATAGAGGTGGGCTTTATTAATTTATCTATAGTTTT
Organism: Sepiola atlantica; assembly: GCA_963556195.1. NCBI lineage: Eukaryota > Metazoa > Mollusca > Cephalopoda > Sepiida > Sepiolidae > Sepiola > Sepiola atlantica. The sequence continues at coordinate 74,879,378 of OY744525.1, read as the reverse complement.
AAATAGGAGCTGATATCCGACATATTTTAGTATAATTATTTCCAATGTATCCTAATGTTTTCACATACCCATAGTTATGGTTACTTGTAGGGACAAGGGAGTTCCTTTACATGGAGTATGAGGGCGATTTCCACCTGGACATAGAGTTAGAAAACAAGGGGTAGTGTTGACAGAGTTTTATTGGAGTTCATGTTAGCACTTGGATAGTAGGGTTATTTTGATAGAAGGGTTATTTTGGGTGAGGGTTGTTGTCATCAGGACTTATTAGTCTATCCAGCTGATTTTTTTTTGGTGAACCTCAAACAAGTTGCTTACAAAGGTTTTTAACTTGGATATTGGGCATGAATAACCTCTATTTCAGATAAAAAAGAGTTTACCAAAATTAGCCTTGCGGAAAAGGGTCAACGGGCGCCATCTTTAAAGATTGCTGCCGATTCTAGCCTTCCCTCTCTCAATTCAATTTCTGTAAATTCATCTTCAAAAATACCAAATGTAGCAATGTGAAATTGGATAAAACTAACAGTTTTCATAAAGGTAAATATAATTATAACTTCTCATGCCTTATTTTTGTCTTTTCTGATGTATTACTGCAGGGGCTTAATATTCTGTCATATTCTAATTTCAGGTGGCCACGTAAAGTTCCGATAATTATGGATGCTGATAAGTGTGCTATTTGCAACAATGAACTGTCCAGTAATGAAGAAACATTCATCGTCAGCCAGAAGTCCATCGATTCCATTAACAGAGCTTCTTAACAGCGTGGAGAGAAGATCATAATTCAGATTGATCAACGTCTTCACAAGAAATGCAGACAGCGTTGAATCAATTCAAATACATAGAAATTGACCGCAAAAAATATGTCCATGCTATCCCGTGCAAGCCGCTCTTTGTGTGTGTTTAACTTTAAGGAACATCGTATTTTTTTGTGGTTCTGGAGCAAAATCTGATAGAAAGAAAAGAGGTGTTGATGTTTCCCATGTAGAAACTATTGAGTTTAAGGACATAGTGTTAACAGTTTGTGAGAAAGTCCGAAACAATGATGGCTGGGCATCCTCTGTTAAAGGTAGAATAGGTTTTGTAGCTGACCTTGTTTAAGAAGAAGCACGTTATCACAGAACATGTTTTGCAAACTTTGATTCCAATAAAAACATTACTAAGGCATTCTCTTCTGCTGATTCTTCTAAAAAAAAAACTTGGTAGACCAGAAGATTCAGAGAGAAAGCAGGCATTTCTGGAAGTTGCTAAATATTTGCAGCAAAATGATGAGGAGCAACTCACCATTGTCGATCTTGTTAAAAATATGAATGAAATACAGTCTCTCATACATGAAATCTCGATTGTTAGAACATTTCATAGACAAAATGCGACTAAAATTAATGGGAAACATTAATTGTTACATACTTAAGTACAGAAAATTCAAAATCAGGGGCCATTAGAATCATAGACAGCAGCCAATCTTATCAAGAATGACATTAAAACTATCCAGACAAGTTCAGAATATTACCCATCTAAGAATGATTTTGAACAGGATGCAATTCTCGAATATGTTTTTAAAATATTGTTGATCTTTCTCAGGAATATATTTGCAGGCAAAAGCAATGATTTTAAACTTGCACCAGTTGGTCAAGCGATAATGCAGGCGTCTAGATCCAGAGTTCTCCTTGCCCCTTTGCAGTTTGGTTTAGCAGTGGAAATGCATGACCAATGTAATCGAGGTTCTTAATTGACACTCTGAATAAGCATGGCTTCTCTTCATCTTACTCAGAAATCCAGAAATTCGAAAGAAATTCTGCTCTTGTTCATGGTGCTGAAACTCTCCCCTGTTGAAACTGAATTTGTGCAGTTCATAGCTGATAATGTGGACCATAATGTAAGGAGTATTGATGGATTCAACACATTCCATGGTATGAGCATCATAGCATCTTTTATGCCCGGGAAAGTTAAAGCAAGACCAGTTCCAAGGATTCAGGTTCTTTCAGAAGATATAATAAGGGTTGGAAGGATTAACATCAAGTACCTAGATTCACAGCACACCAACAAACCACCAGTGACATTTAAAGAGCTCCAGCCCAAGAAAGTTGTCGATTCCACTGCTAAATTTGATATCCTTTGGGAGGTTTCACTAATTTCACATCCGTCCAGACCCACATGGTCAGGCCTTATGCAGTCAGTGCACAAAAGAATATATCCTGGGAAATTAGCCACAGTTTTCTTGCCAATGATCGACATGCACCCTGGTAACCCAACCAGCATGTACTCAACGTTGTTACATTAGTGATTTAGCCAGGAAAAACAACATTACACCAATTCTAACATTCGATCAACTACTTGGTACAAAGCAATGATGATAGTCGAGTCACAGCCTAGTTCCAATCCCCTGAAATCATTTGTCTTGCGACTTGGTGGACTCCATACACAGATGAGCTTTCTGTGGTCAATTGGTCATATGATGACAGGTTCTGGATTGCAAGAACTTTTTGAACTTGTGTATGCTGAAAGAACAGTGAAGCACATGTTAAGTGGCAAAGCAATTGCAAGAGCCATTCATGCTCACTTTTTAGTTGATGCTGCTCTGAATGCTATTTTCTTAGCGAAAGCCTATGATTTGCCAGTTTCACATGTCACTGAGGATGATCGACCCAACACTGATGCAGAAGAGTCATTTACTCAAAATAAAGACCTGAAGGAAGGGGCTATTGAAAGGTCTCCTTGATGTGACCGAGACATTGAATAATGTTCTGTCATCAGAGTCTATGACCAGGATTGCCCAGAGAATCCACCATGTGAAGGATGCAATAGTTGACCAGCGAACAGCAAAATTGTGGATTAAATACCTTGATATGGTGAAGATCCTGCAAGTCTTTATCAAAGCAGAGTGCACCGGGAACTGGGAATTGCACCTTGACACTGTAAGGAAAATGCCGCCAATATTCGCTGCACCAGAACACATGCTACATACAAAGTCGGCCTACTTGTACTTGCAGCAAATGGAGGAGCTGCCATCCTGAAGTGTACCAGAAATTTTCTGAATGGTTTCCATGAGATTAGACGGAGTGATCGCTACTGGGTTGGCTTGTCGACGGATCTAGTTATTGAGCAGGTGCTGATGAGAATCATGAAAACGTCTGGAGGTCTTACTAATTACAACAGAATGGACGAAATTCAGCGATTGGTTTGTATGCTATCACTGCCAGCATGCTCTAAAATCAGGTTTACAATGCAATAACTAGCAGGCATTTGTTATGGCACTAGTGACCAGCACCAGAAGGCTACTTCAGCAAGAAAAGAGCAAGATGTGAGGGATACATGGAAGCTCCTTGCATTTCTCCAAACATATGATCCTTTCACGGAAGATCCGTCCATTCACAGCATTTCAGGTGGAGTAACTGGAGACAAAAAGGTGAATGTGGACAAAGCAAACTCCATAGGAGAGGCAACTATAGCTTCAATGTTTTGAGAAAATGTCCACGAGTACACTTTTAAAAGAAAGGATCAGACAATTATATTTAGGTCAAAAGTTTTGCCCAGCAAAGATGAAGCAGTTGAGACTGATCCACAACTCCTATTCCAGAGACTATGAGTACTGTCTACCAATGAACCCTCAACTCAGCAGCAACAAGAACATTTCCAGTATGCGCTTTGTGTTTACCCACCTGCACTTTTTGATTCTTTCGGACTACCGTGAGAGGCAAAAAAACAGCTTTGGCAGACACAATATGGGAACTGACTTGCCCTGTAAAATCAGATTCAGTCTTCAGATCTTAGATGGTGGAGAACTACTTAAACGCCTCCCATGGCAAAAAGGTCACGCATTTGATGAGATATGTGCCCAATACCGCAGATATGTAACAAATAGATATGGAAAAGCATGCATTGTCTTTGATGGGTATAAAAGTGGTCCATCCATTAAAGACGCGACTCACCGACGCCAAGCAGGGGGTTATGTTGGTGTTAATGTGTCACTGACCCCTTTAATGGTATTCAAATGAAAAAAAGGATGTTTACCTAGCTAATCAAGAAAACAAACAATTGTTCATCAACTTGCTGGGAAAGAGTTTGGAGGAAGCAGGTTGTAAAGTAGTCCATGCATCTGGAGACATTGAGGTATTGATTGTGAAGACTGCTCTAGAACTGGCACAGACAGAAGAAACCATTTTGATAGCAGATGAGACTAACCTATTGGTTTTTCTATGTTATCATGCCAATAGAGATGGTGGTTCAAGCATCTTCTTCAGGCCACAACCAAAGGATAGTGCAAAAAGTGTGAAAGTCTGGAACATACAAGAGATGAGGAAATCTTTGGGAGATGTGGTCTGTTCCGACATTCTTTTCATTCATGCACTACTGGGTTGTGATTCTACATCCAGTGTTTATGGAATTGGGATGGCAACATCCCTTCGAAAGGTGATGGACAATAGAAACTTCCTCAAACTGGCAGAAGTGTTTGGCAAGGATAGCAGTGCAGAAGAGGTTATTGAAGCTGGGGAGAAGGCTTTAGTGTGCCTGCACAATGGTAATGATGGGGAAACATCACTCATCTCTGACTGAGGCACTTTAAGGAAAAGATTGCAAAATGCTCAAAGTATGTTGAGATCAAATCATTGCCACCAACAAACGCAGCTACGAAATTCCACAGCCTTCGAGTCTACTTCCATATTCAGGAATGGAAATGTAGAAACCAGCTAAAACCTGACGAGTGGAGGATGGAAACTTTCAGATGGTAAATTACAACCAATCAAGACTGACTTGCCAGCTGGTCCTGTAAATTTGTTGGCTATAATTAGGTGTAACTGTACTTCAGGGTGTACTACAGCAAGATGCAGTTGCAGGAACATGGCATTGACTGTTCAACCTTGTGTGGTAATTGCAAAGGCCTCCACTGCAGCAACTCACCACAGCCAGATCTTGATGATGATGATGATGAAGTTACCTGTGGCGGAATTGATGATCTTGAGCCAGAATCGAGCGGTGGAGATTGCCCAGACTTACTTCATCCCTACAGTAAGAGGGTCTGCCTTTGCCTGGCTTGCAGATGGAAAGGAAAATAAGTTTTGGCTTACTAGTTTTCTAGTGAGGATTGAACTCGCAACCTCGAAGTAACAAATTTATTGGTTGCTGCACAATAATACGTAGATTCGCCTTGACGACAAATAGTGAGCCAGTGGATTATGTTTTTTCTGATTGGTTAAGCAGAATTAACTGAAGGAAAATCTGCTAATAAAAAGAAATGATTATTAATCATAAGAGGGGTAGGCGAAGTGAGTGTTGAGTGAAATTCTGCGGTGAGCCGAATTATTTTTCGTTCATTGGAGCTCAAAGTTACACAGAAGGTTTTTGTGCTTCTACAGGAATTGAACCGAACTGAGTTTTTCTTGTTTGTGTAACGTTTGGAGTCTAGTAATAGACTTCTGAATTCACATCTTTCATTACCTTTGACTAGTTCTTGACAAGAAATGTTCTTCGGTCCATTCATGAACTTGTTCTGTTGTGGTTATGCAAGAGCCTTACCCCAGCATTCGACCAACTGACCATTCCTTTATTGTAAATTGTACCTATTTTTTTTTTTTTTGAAATGTCAGGAATTAATGTGACAATTGTTGCCTTGAAAAAGGCTACTTAGTCTGTTTTTGTACCTTTTATATTCATATTTGTATAACAAATAAAAAAAAACATAAAAACAATGGCAGAGGCTAGTCATTTTCTGGTGTTAGTTTATTATTAAGCATATAGCTACCTATCATTACAATTTAAAACACCAAGAAAATGTCAAGCTGGCTTGGGGTGGAACCTGTGTGGGTTTTTATTCAAAACATATTTTTTTATTTCAATTTAATAATGTTTTTGTTTTTTTGTCAGGAAAAACGTTTATTTTTGTCAGCAATTGTCAGAAATAATGGACATACTTGTCAGGAAATGTCAGGAATTTTATGTCTCGAAATTTTAATATTGTTAAGTTGGATTTTAAAGCTGGCGCCCGTTGACCCCTTTCCGCAAGGCTAATTTTGGTAAACTTTTTTGTAGCTGAAAGAGTGGTTATTCATGCCCAATATCCAAGTTAAACACCTTTGTTAGCAATTTGTTTGAGGTTCAGCCACATTTTGACTGGACTTTAGGGTTAGTGTTAGGTTTTAAAAAGTGTTGTTTCCAAAGAATTAGTTCCCTCCGCCTCAAATACCGTTCTATGCCCTAATAAAACGCTATTTAAGTTAACAGTTACATCGGTGGTCATTCTTCTTTTAATTTACATGCGAAACTGATCTTCCATTTTAAATTAATCTACTGTTTTCTTATTGTCCACGCGTAATCGAAACTGTAATAGTAATTAAGATATCTTTTCAATATAGTAACATTACGTTGGATGATTTTATGTTACGAGTTTTACGGTTAGATTATAGTTGAAAGTAATATTATGGGGAAAGATAATAAAGAAATTATTTTATCAAAACTGAAAAATAAAGAAATTTAAGAAACATTATACTTACTTTTAACAAATTAGTTATGTATTCGCCTGAGTGATGTGACGTATCGAGGGAAAATTCAAGATGACGACCAGAAAAACAGCTTCACAGAAAACTACAGAGATAGAAAATTAAAGAAAGCCACTTCGACAACAGGACCAGTCACTTTCAGAAATAAAGGTCAATTTAGTTTAAGGGTGCTTATTTAGAATAGGCTCCTTGCAGAAAATTATTTTCATGTAAAATCATTATTTTGTACTTACTCAGTCATAGTTTCTCACTCACGGCACGAAAAAGAATTTTAAAATATCAAGCAGAACTTTAATTAGAACGATTTTTCCATTTCCATAAGGGCGATATAAAACGTCGATTCGCCGACATTTTGGGTGTGGCCGATTGATTGAATAGCTAACTAAGGGCCCCAGTTACCATGTAAATAATAAGAAAAAAAAAACAAGAAAATTATATCGTGGAAAGTACCCCGGTGAAGAAATAAAAAATAATTATTTAATTTTCTATTTTTTTTATTCAATAAATATATATTTTATTATTATTGCATATGTGTTTCTTTCTTTTTTAAATTCTAACAATAAAAACGGAGTTATTGCCCTTGGCTATTCCATCGATCGCTCATCGATTACCTATTTTCTTTGAAGAGGGGGTAATGAGCATACGTGAATAACGTTAGCAATGAGAGGGAGGAGAGGTTGGGTATTTAATAGTTCAGTTGGGAGCGGTTGGGGTGTGTGTCTGAATTCCATACAGGTGGACACTAGTTACGATTTTGTTTGCATCCCCCTATCTCTTCCCTGCTTTCCTCAGGCCAACCTAATAAGTTACCAATTTGTTTTAACGTGACTAACGTTGAAATTAATTTTGGGAAAGATACTAATTTCTCTGATTGCCTACGAGTGAATCTCGGCCGAGTTTATTTTATTTTATTTTTTTTAAGTTGTGTGCGTTTGGCTGGGCATTCTATCCAGGTAAGACGGTGTTTTTTTTTTCTCCCACCGAGACGTTATTTCTCCAATCATACTTATCTTAGGAGAACACTTTACTAATTCCCTTAGTTTGGAAATTTTAATTCTTAGCCATTTTGGCAGTGAGTGAGAGGGGGATCTGCTCTTCCCACCTCTGTATCTGCTTGGCCATTTGGGTGGTGGGGAAGGTCTGCATTTCCTTTTTTTGTACTAATCTTGTTGCCTCTCCGAGAGCTTCGTCCTTTCTTTTCCAGCTGCCCTCCCACCTCCAGCTTGGCATATTCAGCATTGTTGTCATGTGTGACACCTGCCCTTCCTCCTTGCCTCGGGGTTGGCACTGGTGTTAGTAGTCGGCCGACTACAGGGGGGGGGGCGGTACCTGCACTGACAGTGTACTCAGAAACCCGAAGGTCAATGCCATTTCCCCTTTTCTTCGAGCCAGCCCTTTGGTGCCTTTTTGAAATCAGTAGCAGTCTGGAACAGAGTCTGAGGTGGACGTGTTGGTGAGCTCGCTCTCCGTCGGATAATACGACGTTAAACTTTTAAAGGATCGTTCTAAGGAAGAACCCCTTTTTGCGGTATTAAAACCTGCAGCTTTGTTTAATTGAACCCGAAGTGGTTGTGTTTGGAGCTCGTCTCCGTTGGATAATTCGACGTTAAATTTTTAAGGGACCGTTCTTTGGAAGAAGAACCCCTTTTTCGATAGAAAACCCTTTGGGAAGGCCAGAGGCCATTTTTATTTGGAAGAAACCCCTTTTGGAAGGCCAGAGGAAATTTTGTTTGGAAGAAAACTTTTTGGGAAGGCCAGAGGCCATTTTTTTAATGAAGAAACCCTTTTGGGAAGCCCAGAGGCAATTTTTATTTGGAAGAAAACTCTTTGGGATAGCCAGAGGCCATTTTTATATGGAAGAAAGCCCCTTTGATAAGGACCCTTTTTTTTTAGACAATTATCCTTTAGAAAAGGATAATTTTTATTGTGGAGTTGGGCTAAAGTTCCCAACAAGTACTTTTTAACCCTTTGAGGGTTTACAATCAAAGGGGAGGACTGCTACGATATACTTGAACGGATATCGGATTCGCAGATTTCGGGCGAAGAAATCTCAAAGATGTTACCCTTTATGGGTCTTATTTAAAAGAAGATACTGAAAAATAGAAACATTTGATTAAGGACAATTTCTTGTTATATTTGTATGCTTTCTTTTCATCCCCTTTTCAAGTAAGACGTCTTCTTCTCTTTTTATGAATATTTGTTGTTAAAGCGAGACCTTATTTTTATCGCCGGTATTTATAGTTGCAAAAGGCAATACTCTTTTTGTACGGATCTTTCGGTCCACCCTGGTATTTTTGGCGTCGTTTGGGACGATAATATTTATTGGAGTAACTTGTTTTTTCTCCTATTATCGTCGGGAACGGCAAGCCCCTTTTTGGGAATAGTCTTTTGAAGAGACTCAATTTTTGTTCTTATTTCATTATACTTTTATTTTAAGTTAATTGTTACCTTGGGTTAATTTGTTTTAACCTGCTTTGGGAAACAAAAGCAGTTAACTAGTCCATTTTTGTTACTAACACACCATATTGAATTAAATCTCTGGGTATGTTTTTTTTTATTTACTATCATTTTGTCTATTTATTTTATTCCCTCTTTTTTTTAGTGGTAACAAACGACGAATTTCGGTGACGACCCCTAAAATTCCGTCACTATGAAAGGGTCTCGTTTTCATATTAATACAGGGTGGGCCAAAATAAGGGTCCTATCTTTAAATTTGAATAACTTGAATTTGAATAACTTCCACAAAATAAAAGTTAAACTCACCAAACTTTATGTGTGTGTAGACTGACCCTCCCGAGATTTTTTGAAATAAACAAAACAAATTTTAGCCGAAAAACACTTCTTAAAACTTACAAAAACTAAAGTATTGTTTTTTACACTGTTTTGAGTTTTTTAAGCAAAAATAATGTTTTCTAAATGAGGGTGCTTTCCTTAGGGCTAATACGGCTCATGCTTGCTTCGGAAGGGGTCCTTTACTTATTCTAAAAAAAAAAATTTTTTTAAATCAATAAATAAAAAAGTTATGAATTTTTAAAAATAGGACCCTTATTTTTGCCCACCCTGTATAATTTACAACTTTCTAAAAATAGCCAACAGTGATCGTTTTTTTTTAGTATTATTTAAAAGTTTATAAAACGAAAATGTATAATTTGTGCGGTATAATTTAAAACTTTACAAAAACTGATTTTTTTTAATCCAACAGTCAACATCGAGCCACTTCCGGTTGATTGGGTTGAGTGAATGGAATTCTTCAGTTTTGATTTCTTATTCACAGTGACTCACATCTAAACTACAGATGTGTTTTTTTAATTTACTGATAAATCGATTTATTGAATTTTGATTTTGTGAGCTTTTATAGGAAAACTTCACTTATTGTTTTATCAAAGCCCATCAGCTCCACGGGTTAATGTTCACTTTATAAGGGCATTAAATTACAAAGGCGATCTTGTGACATGCTCGATGTTAAATAAGTTGACTCTGCGGTGGAAACAGAAACTGTACTAGTCAAGAACAGCCGCAAAGCAATAGCAACTTCTTTTTGCACTTGTCACGGATGGATCTATCTCAGCCATTCAATAGCCGATGATTAGGTCATCACTATTACGGCAGTCTGAGCCTTCCATAGTTAGAGATTTTGTCGCCGTAGGGTCTGTTTACATTTACAAGACGGGCTTCGGAGATGTTTTAGCTAAATTTCACTATTTTTTTGGATAGTTAAGCTATTTTTTGTATAAAAAGAGGTACATCCCTTTGTAATTCACTCTCTTAAGACTTTAATTTAATAATTATCTTTGAAACAGTTCCAGAAAACTGATATTTACTTTTCCAGCGATTTTTAAACATGCTTTATTGAATCTTCACTTTTTAACGGATTTTTCGCTGTTTTGATAAGATGTTCCATTCTAATTTTATTTTCACACGTAGATATACATTTGTTTCCTTTTAGATATTAATTTAATGCTTGTATCTTTCAAACACAATCAAAAGTTAAATGAAAACCACTTTTCAAAATTAAGAAAAGACACTTTTAAGAACGAGAGTCAGTATAAGCGGCGGCCATTTTTGCACATACCTACTATTGGGCTATTATTACTTTCCTCATCGAAAGCTGGCGCTAAAACATCCTAAAGACGAAGAACTTCCGAAAGCAACGTAGAAAAAATCCAAGTCACCATCGTATTCTTTGTTGAGACTATCAAATCTTTATTGCAACTCCTCAATGTTTTCTCTGATTGCTGGTGACGATAATTCAGCAAGGACAGTTTGCAGATGAAACATGGAGTCAAATCTTGCTTCAAGTTCAGTAATTATTTGATCATGACATTTGTATAGATCTATTTTAACTTCTTGCTCAAGCGTTTGATTAATATCATTATCAGTTTTTCCAGGTAGCTTTTTCGTTTTTCTACGTCGCTTTTTAACTGGAATGCCATTTCGGGGCATTTCGTTAAGTTTTATCCATTCAGACACTAGAGCGTCCATCCTTCATGGCATATGGTTATTACTAAGATTTATCAATTCAGACACTAGAACGTCCATCCTTCGGTTTAAGTAAATTTTGGCTGCTTCCATATGAATTGCACAGACATCCAAACCAATGCCCAGTTCTCGGACTTGCTTCTGAATCAGATTTATTTTTCGCTGTATTTTTTACCCATAAATGCAAATGAGACACGAAGGAGAATGCGGCACGTTAGAAATAAATACTCTATAAAATACACAAAAAAATGACGCAAATAAAGAGTAGACATTGAAATCTTGAGAATATGTTCCCAATCTCAAGATCTTGAATCGAGAATTCCAGAACTGACAATCATTGTTTGATTATTAGACTAACTTGCTTTAAGAGATTATGCATTCGATCCTTATTTTATGGAATATATATTTTCGATATTATTGAATAAATGTACATTAGTGTGACTTACTTTATAACTAGCGAAATTATATCTAATCAAGAATTTTCAAGCTTCAACATTAATGTACGGGACTGAAGCGAAGTACACATATTGTTTATATTTATGTATTCTGGAATACTTCGTAAGTTCATTAAAAACAGCAACATGTTACATTAAAGATATATGCGAAACTAATTCTCTGTATTTTTTAATGGGTTAGCCCGTGTGTATGTTTTGTTTATACTACTACATAATTTAAAACCAAACTGTTTTTAAAGTATTTTTTCGGTGAGAGTGAATCTGTATATTTTTTCTTAGTGATGTAGAATAGTCGCCGATTTTTTTTTTGTTTATTAAAGAAATTCCAGGCCACAACATTTGAATACGAGAGTGAGTCTATAATTGTTAAAGCGACGAAAGGGGAAAGCGCGAATAATTTTATTAGGAAGCGAAGTATTTCACTACAAAAAAGTAACAAGTTCAAACTAGATGTCCATTTAAAAACATTGGCCTCCTCACTTGAATCTTGCATTCACAAACCTGTGATGGTATAGAACACACATCGATGACGTAAAATCATTTCTCCTAGTTAAGTCCCCAGATATCTTAGCATGAAATGAAACTACTCTACACTCCTCAATCTCCTCTAACCGTTTTGACATGGTTGTCTATCTTTCGCTCTGTCGTAAGGACTAAGACAAGCATATGTACGGACTCGGAATTTATATTCATAAAACCCTTTCATAGACTAGATAACATAGTCTCAAATCAAATGATAAGGTCTGCATGTGTCTTAGATTAACCTTACAGCACAGCATTAGTTAGTTTTACTTCTACCGTTTTCCTTCGACCCAGGACAATACACTCCTTCACTATGTCTCGGATAGTATTGAAGCAGCACATGTATTTGAGGATTTTAATGTTCACCGCAGAGATTGGCCTGGGTTCTTTAGTTATACAAACACAGCTGGTTACACATTCCCGTTCACAGTCTGTCACTTCATGACCGTCTCCGATCTTGAAGATCAGCCAGCCTCACTTTATCTATTCTTGACTATATGCATGAAGCCTGTGTGATGAAAGGTCACAGCTCATTGTGGAACGTTGATCAGCCAGTGATAATCGTCGATATAAGTAAAAACTGTCGAGCTCAAGCTGAAGAGCCGTTGCTAAAAACGATTAGATTCTACAAACGAGCTGATTGGGAATCAATCAGATATCACATCAGAGACGCCTCATGGAGTAAAATATTATCTTTCTCGCTGCTGAGCACTGCTCAAATGAGTTTACTGAATGGGAAATTCTATTACAAGCCTCACTGTCCACAATGGTTAACTTCACTTTGTGCAGCTGCTATTGTGCACAAGCAGAAAGCATTCCACACACTTAAACGCGATAAGTCTGATGCAAACAAGGACACAAATATAGCATCAAGAAATCATCGCAAGAGTGAAATAGCCGCAGTTAAGAGTAGGTATACTGAGATGAACGAAAAACACATTGAGTCACAGAAATTAGGAATTGGCGATTTCTGGAAAATCTACAGTAGTGTGGTGAATAATGGACAATCAACAACTTGCACACTATCAAACCACAACTGATAAGGTTGGACTGCTTTCCCAGTTATAGGCATTTGACTCCACAAACCACTCCTTCCCAAATTTTTCAATGCAGACATAAAGTCACATACCTTCCCAAGTCTGAGATATCATATACCTTAACACCTTCAAAGTATGTTGGCCTGATCGTATCCCTGCTATAGGGTTAGCTTTTCGCTAAAATATTTGAATCCTTAATAAATTAAGCGATTGTCCATCACCTCGTTTATGTTAAACTTCTTCGGGCCAACAGTATGGATTTAGGCAAGTTTGTTCTAATGTAGATATTCTAACGGTCATCTCAGAATGCATATAGCATATGCTGGACATAACTAGTAAAGTTAAGTCAGTAGCGTTAGATATATCCAAAGCTTTTTACAAGATCCTCTCATGAGAATTAATTCATATTATATTACTGGACGAATAATTTATATATCAGATCCTTTTTAGCAAAAAAAGATACATGTTGTCCTCGATTACTGTACATCTAAACAACACAACATTAATGCAGGTGTACCTTAGGGGTCGATACTTTGACCGTTATTATTTTTAGTTTTCATAAACAACTTGCCTGATGCTATTGTACCCGAGATGTATATATTTTTGGACAACATACTATTCTCGACGTATTTGAAAAACGAACACACACATATCTAAGGCAATGGCTGAATCCTTAAAAATGACCCTTGTCTGTATTTGAAAGGACATACACGGATGGTAACATATAATGCGACAAAGTCAAAACTATTTTCCTTTAACAATTATAAGAGACCTTTTCAACCACCGAGTGTCATGGCTAATAAAGCCCTATACGAGAGTCCATATTTCTAACTCCTCGGCTTAATATTTACAGGTAACATGTATTAGAAAAGATACATGGAAGACATGGTCAAGACTGCTGCAAGGAAGGTGGTCTCCTTCTACCGAGCTAGTTAAGTATTTACACCTATCAGCTACTTCGCCCAAGCATGAAGTATTGGATTGTTTACTAAACACTAACATCGCCACAATGTTGCACCCATGTGCTTGTTATACAAGTACTTTCATTGAATATGTTCCAAAGAAGTTGCTTCACTGGTGCAGCCTTGACATAAATACCCCCACCCAACATGTCAACTACATTCAACTCCTTCACTTAACAAGCCCCCAGATGCCGGAGGGATTTCTACTTCGAACTGCTAGCTTTTCTAGTTCCTTTCATTCTTTGTTTCCCTGACCGTACCAACATGCAGACGTTAAAATATCATGTGAACAAACATCTCGCTGCACAACTTAAGATGCCATTAATTCTGTGCTTTTTGCAATCAGTAATGTATATATTTATGCATTCTGGAATACTTCTTACGTAAGGCAAGTTAAAAAAAATAAACAAACAACATTTACGAACAACCAATGTTACATTATGCTCCCCACCCATGTACGTTGGACTATACCCCCCCCCCGTTTTCCCTGTTAACCCTGACATGCACCTGAATTCGCTTTCGGTCTCTCAGAATAAAGACTGGCTTCGGCCAGTATGTTGTGGTGAGTCTTTGGTTCCCTGTTTGGGGTCTGGTATTTTAGACGACGGTCGCGTCTTTAGGGATAACCAAGCACCACACTAAACAATTAATTTTGTGTAGGTAAATGGAGACCGATTCGATAACAGCATATGTGATTGACAATGATCACCAGTTAGCGAGTGCTAACTTCTAACAATATAATATTGTTAATAAAAAAAAAAGAGAAACTGTAAAGTAAAATATAAAACTTTTATATAGAAACAATTTTACAAAAATGTAAAATATAACAATAAAGTTTGTGCAGGATAGAAACTGTTTGAAACGTCACGAGCGTTAAATTTGTCTTTAGAGTTTAGTATGCATGTGTGCGTGTGCGTCTTGGTTAAGCTGTTATTGTTGGAAGACAGCAGACGTGCTTAAATGGTGATGCTGGGGTTCGCACTTCAAATCGGGTGTTTTGTTGTTGCTGTCTTCATTGATAGCGAGGCGAGTTATCCGGTATCGCCAAAAAAGCTGATTTCTTTCCGATAATTCCCTGGTTTTATAAAAGTTTATTCTCACCCACTTGTTTAAAACATGTGTGAACACTTTTCTGAGTTTACACTTCGGCCACATCTGTTATAACTTATTTTTACGAGCCTGACCGCTAGGTTATTCTCTCTTCAAGAAGAAAGAAAGAAAGAAAAAAGAAGAGGATGAAGACGAAGGAAGAGGAGAGATTAAGCCGAACGAACCTAGAAAGAAAAGGGGTAACTAAGCAGGCTAGCACTTTCCTTTCATGCCCGTTCGTCTCATCGATCTATTGATCTGCCACAATGTCTTATCTCTCTCCCACACTTGCGTTCTCTTTACTTATTAAATACATCGTAATGTAACATGGTGGCAGCGGTGTAAAACACGTCTCAAAACCCGAAACACAAAGTCATCGTCAGAACGATCAACCGGTGAAGCTTTATCTTCTTCCCAAGCGACCGACAGTGCTACAACTACTACTACAAACTATCAACAACGTCCCTCGTGCGAAAAAGATGGTGGAAAGTCTTTGAGCAAACATAATGCATCCAAGCAGTTTGGATGCTAAAACCAACCCCGCGGAAGCGTGTAAATTATGGAAACAGATGTAGAAGAACAACTGAACTATCGCCAAACTAGCAGACCAGGATAAACAGTATCAAACAGCGTTGTTTCTACACAACCTAGGTAAATCGTGCATTTTTTGTGAATGACTCTCTGCTGCGTGACCGTATCGTACTAGGAGTAAGAGATAACCATGCCCGTAAAAGACTGCTACAAAATACGGCACTAACATTTCAACAAAGTGTTGACATATGCCGTAGCTGTGAAGCAACGGAGACACGGCTAAAAATAATTAATCTTGACCAACAAGAACGGATTAACAAAGTTCAAGGCTCAGGTTATAAAAAATAGAACCAGAGGTACGGGCAAATAGAGTGTCATTTCTGTGGCAGAAAGCATGGCAAAAGAAAAGAAGCATGTCCTTCATGGTGACAAAAATGCAACTTTTGCAGTCACAAAAAACATTTTGCACTGAAATGCCCGGAAAAGCGGCGTGGTGAGAGACCAAGACCGTCTAAACCAAGACACGAGGTAAATGGAATAGTGTCCGACTCTGACTCTTCTAGCGATACGGACTACGTGCTTAGCGTCAACTCCGAGAGAGGTGAAAAAAACGACAGAACCGTTTATGCTAGAATGACACAAGACTATAAACAGGTAAACTTCCAAGTCTACTGTGGTGCTACTGTTAATGTAATTCCACTGAAATATGTGCGCGATGTTTATCTGCAACCAGCGTCTAAGAAGTTACAGATGTTGAATACGACCGAACTCGTACCGCTCGGCAGATGCAGGATTACTTTGCACAACCCCAAGAACACGAAAAAGTACTCCGTTGAGTTCACGGTGTAAAAGAAAACCTAACCCCATTGCTGTGGAAATGGGCGAGTGAACAGATGAACTTAATAACGGTACATTACGACAACATCGCTAATGTTCACTCAGACCCAGTCTGCGAGCAACTGATGACAGAGTACTCGGACGTTTTTAACGGCGAACTGGGGTCAATGCCCGGTCAAGTGCACCTACAGGTAGACCCCACTATAACACTCCATACTGCCCCAGCCAGACGTATACCAGTATCTATGATTCCTCGAGTCAACAACGAATTGAAAGGTTAGAAAACCTCGGAGTTATCACCCCTGTAAAGGAACCAACCGACTGGAATAGTCGAATGATTATCACCACAAAGAAGTCAGGGGATATCCGAATCTGCATCGTTCTAAGACCGCTAAACAAAGTACTGAAGCACGAGCGATACCAACTACCTACCATAGAGAAAGTACTACCCAAGTTAACAAATGCAAAATACTTCCCTAAGGTAGACGTTGCGTCAGCATACTGGCATGTAGTGCTAGCCGACGAGTCAAGCCTCCTCACAACTTTCCAAATGGGGTTCGGTCGATATCGGTGGCTGAGGCTCCCCTTCGAAAATTGTGTGAGCTCTGAAATATTCCAAAAACGTCTCCATCAAGCCATAGACGGTCTAGATGGAGTAGCATGCGTCGCCGACAATATAATTGCATTCGGTTCAGGAGATGACCTACAACAAACTTCCGTAAACCATGATGAAAACCTGAAGGCACTCCTACAACGGTGTCGAGAAAGAGGAATGAAGCTGAACCGAGGAAAGGCAGCAGTAAAGCAGACTGCCATAAGTTTCATTGGTCACCTCATTATCAGTGATGGGCTACTCCCAAACCCTTCTAAAATTGACGCGACCACCAAACTAAAGTGGCCCACATCGATAGAAGAGATACAGAGACTCTATGGGACGGTCAACTACCTAGCAAGGTTCCTAGCAAGATTGTCGACCGTCATGGAGCCCATACGGCAACTGATGCGAAAGGATGTCCCATGGATATGGTCGCAAGCACGAGATACCGCAGAAATGAAGTGAGCAGTCACTTAAGCACCCGTACTCGCTTACTACGATCGGAAAATGGCCCTCACAATACAGTGTGAAACCAGCTCAGAAGGACTTGACGCAGCATTACTGCAACAAGGCAAGCCAGTAGCATATGCAAGCAGAGCGCTGACTGATACCGATCAGAGATACGCTCAAATCGAAAAGGAAATGTTGGCGATTGTGTTTTCACTGGAGAAATTCCACCAATACACTTATGGCAGACGAACAGCTATGCACACAGATCATAAACCATTGGAAGCTATAGTGAAAAATCCCTTGCAAAATCCCCTAAACGATTACAGGGAATGTTATTGCGGACTCAGAAGTATGACATCGACGTCGTGTACCTCAAAGGAAAACACATGTATAACGCTGACATGCTATCGCGGTCATACATGACAACCGAAAAGAACCATCAAGCCGAATTCGAGCATGTCAACATGGTTAGCTTTCTACCCATCCGGGATGAAAGACTGACTCAGATCCGGAAAGCAACGAATCAAGATGAGGTATGTGACCAACTCAGGAAGACAATCGTACAGAGTTGACCAACCGATAAAATAGACCTTCATGTTGTGCTGCACCCATATTTTCACACCCTTGATGAGATGTCAGTTCAAGATCGACTTATCTTCAAGGCGACCGAGTACTCATTCCACTCAGTCTCCGGAGTGACATCAAATACTCAATTCACTCCTCACACATTGGCATAGATGGATGCCTACGCCGCGCCAGAGAATGTGTTTTCTGGCCAGGAATGTCATCGGAGATACGGGAATACATCTCCACTTGCGAAACCTGCTGCAAGTTCGCCATAGAGCAACCGAGAGAGACTTTGATGCCACATGATATACTTGATCGGCCACGGCAGAAAGTTGGCATTGATTTGTTTGAAGTGAGACGGTGGAGTACCTCATAACTGTCGATTATTTCTCAAACTTCTGGGAGATCGATCGATTAGAAGACACAACAACCTCCACCATCATCCGCAAGTTGAAGGCACACTTTGCGAGATATGGGATCCCCTGCCAGGTGATCTCTGACGCTGGACCCCAGTTCACCTCATCAGCTTTTAAACACTTTTCGGAGTAATGGGACTTCGAACATCTAATGGCAAGCCCCCGAAACCAGCAAGCTAATGGAAAGGCACAATCCGCTGTGAAAAGTGCAAAACGCCTCATGCGGAAGAACAAAGACACTGGCACCGACCAGTTCCTGGCACTACTCGACTTCAGGAATACTCTTACACAACATATGGGAAGCAGCCCCTCTCAGCACCTGCTGAATCGCCGCACACGCTCACTTCTGCCCATGAACAGCAACCTGTTGAAACCCAGGTCCACAAACCAGGGAGAAAAGGATAAAATGCTCCTCGAGTGTAACCAATGCTTTCAGGCAGAGGACTAAAATCGTCGTACACACAACCTACCGGCACTGACCCAAGACGAGGTCATCAGGATGCGTTCATACAAGAAAGGCGACAGAGTATGTGTGGTGTTTGGTAATAAACAACAGTCAATTGTGGTGGTTGTAAACATATCTTTATTTAACAAGGGTTATAACAACATGTGTGTATCAACGGTCGTAATCTCTCTATCTATGTCCCTAGCTATGTCGCTGCTGCTGCTGCTTCTTGCTCTCGTACCGATCACGTTGGTACGTGATCTTCGACACTACATCTTCCCTCTTTTTTTTATAAATTTATGTCACTATAAAGTCTTCTTGCCACACTGGGGTGGATCTTACTCTAGGTGTTCTGATTGAACCACTAGGGGCAGTTAGGGCCGGTGTTAGGGGTTCTTGAGCAGTTTCCTTAGGGTCTGGACTGGAGATGGGAAGTGCATCGATTGGGTTGAGGTGTGTGTCTTCGATATCTGTTGTAGAAGTAGGGGGCCAGTGGGTTGTATCAGGGGGAGAGTAAACTGCTTTAGGGACGTCGGTGTAGTCAGGACTATACTGCATGTCGCCGGGTACCTTTTTTACATGGGCAGCGTTTCTCATTCTCACTTGGCCTTGGGGTTGTTGTATTAGAACAGCATTTCCCTTCTTTTCCACAACTTGATAGGGCTGAGACTCGAACCGAGCGTCCCGCTTGTTTGTTCTGTGTAAATTTTTACACAATACTGTGTCCCCTTTCTGGATCTGTTGGTCTCTGGCTCCTCTTCTCTGGTCAGCAGCTATGTTGCGTTTTAGTTTGTGTAGAGCATCCTTATCATGTACGTCACTAAAATCAGTGGACGCTCCTACAATACTTGGCAGCTTACCTCGGAGTTCGCGGTTCATTAGTAACTTTGCTGGGGATACTCCGGTTACTGTGTGAGGGGTGGTTCGGTATTGGAACAGAAAATTCCTTAGTTCAGTCCTCCAGTCTTTCCCTTCGACTTTGGCGATCTTAATTGCCTTTAGGATTGTTCTGTTGAACCGTTCCACTTCGCCGTTGGACTGTGGCCAATACGGGATCCCTCTCACCTGGGTGATGCCGTGAGTATTCATATACTCATTGAATTCTCTTGATGAGAATGGCTGTCCGTTGTCACTCCTCAGATAGTTGGGATATCCATGATGATTGAACATCATTTCTAGTGCACCCATTACATTTTTGGCATTTGCTATTTTCATATGCGCAACTTCTGGCCATCTTGAGTAGTAGTCGACAACAGCCAGCAGGTAGTTCCCTTCGGAGACACTCAGTAGGTCAACAGCTACATAGGTCCAGGGTTGGTCAGGCAGCGGTGTACTCTCTAGTTCTTCTGGAGGGGCATTTTTGCCAACCACTTGACATGGGTAACACGCTTTTACTCGCTTTTCTGCCATTCTATCCATCTCTGGCCACCAAACTTTGGACCGTAGGCGATTTTTGGTTCGCACAATCCCTTGGTGTCCTTCATGAGCCAGTACAACTACCCGCCCCTGAAGTGCCTCAGGGATTATGATCCTGCGTCCTCAGATGACCATCTGTCCTGCTATCCAGAGTTCATCTTTGATTGCATGAAATGCAGTACCTTTGAAATGGGTCCAGTCATTTTCGGATATAGCTTGCCGAAGTTTGGAGATCGTAGCATCATCCTTTGAAGCTTTTTCCACTTCACAGGGAGTCAGTGCCTGAGGTACAGTATCTTTAATGATACTGTAGATGTAGTCCATTGTTGCCTTTTCCTCAGTTTTGTCTGGGTTTTCAACGGGCTGTCGACTCAGCAGGTCCGCCTTATTGGTTCGGCCAGGAATGTGGATGACTTTGTAGGTGAACTGTTGTAGAAACAACAGCCATCTCTCCACTCTTGCTGAAGGGAGCTTCGAGGAAGGTGATAGTACCTTTACCAGCGCTTTGTGATCAGTCAGGATCTGAAAGTCACATCCAATGAGGTACAGACTGAACTTTTTGCATGCCCAGAATACTCCCAGTGCTTCTCTTTCAAATTGAGAATATCGGGACTCTGTTGGTGTGAGCTTCCTACTGGCATAGTATACTGGTTTCCAGTATCCGTTTAGCTGCTGTTGTTCAATGATTGCACCCACGCCAACGGGAGAAGCATCAGTTGTGATTCTAGTTGGCAACTCAACACTGTAGTATGCCATGACTGGCGCTTCAATTAACCCTTTCTTTAGTTTGTTAAAGGAATATTGTTCCTCTTCTTCCCATTTCCAATCAGAATCTAGTCTTGTAAGATCCCAAAGTGGTGCAGTTACACTAGCAAAATGGGGCACAAACTTAGCACAGAATTGGGCCAGTCCCAAGAAACTCCTCATCTGTGATGCATCTTTTGGTGGAGGAGCATCAACTACAGCCTTCACCTTTTCGTCCGAGACCTTCAAGCCGTCTTGTGTCAGAATGTGGCCCATGTATCTTATAGATGTCATTTTAATCTGGCACTTCTTTCCATTGACGGTCAGTCCTTGTTCGGCTAGGTGTTGGAAAACTTTGGCGAGTCTAGTGTCGTGCTCACTTTCTGTTTTCCCGACTACTATGATGTCATCTGACATGTTGTATGCTCCTGGGCAGCCAGCTATAACCTGACTTATGATTTGCTGAAATTTTTCTGAGGCCATGTTTACCCCAAACATAAGTCTTTTATACCGGTATAGCCCATCAGGTGCAGCAAATGTTGTGATTTCTCTGGAGTCTGGATGCAACTCTATTTGATGGTAGGCCATATTCAAATCTACTTTTGAGAAATATTTGCCTCCAGCCATTTCTTGTATAGTTTCCTCAATCGTGGCCACTGGATGACGTTCTCGAACGATAGCTTCGTTTGCTCTACGCATGTCGATACATATCCTCACATCGCTTTTTCCATTGTCCTCGAGCCTTTTTTCCACTGTCGCTAAAGGATTCACCCATTAAAAAGGTTCCCTGACCCTTTCAATTACATCCAGATCAACCAGTTCTTGCAATTTGTTTAGGACACATTGCCGCCGCTTGAATGGTATCCGACGTACTTGCTGAGTGACAGGTATAATTTCTGGATTTATTTTGAATTTTAATTGGTAGTTTTTCAGTTTTCCCAATCCACTGAAAACCTTTGGAAATTCTTTTAGTATTCTTGTCCATATATCCAGTTCCGAGCAGTTCAAGATGTTGGCGTTAACGCCCACACTTAAAAGTCCTAGTCTTTTACTAGTTCTACCACTTAAAAGTGACGCTTGGGCCTGTGGTATGACAAAAAATGGAACTGTTATGTAGCGATTTGTGCTAGGAACTTCAACCTTCAATATGCACTTTCCTAGAAGGGGAAGTGGTTTTTCACTAGCATAGGGGTATAGTTTAGTAGAATCTGGCTGGAGCTTAATTTTGGGTCCTTCTTTTTCTATTTTCTTGAAGTCCTCTACAGATAATGTATTATGCTGTGCTCCTGAGTCTATCACTAAAGGGATGGTGGTGTTTCTGACTTTGAGGTTTATTACATTTTCACTCATTGATATTTTGAATAAATTAAACCCATTAGCGCCACCAGTTTTGTTATCTTCCCTTTCCCCTACACTCTGTTGAATTCCTTTGTTATGATAATGCTTTCGTCCACCACGACTGTATTTTGGGGCTCTGTCATGTTCGTTTCTATTCTGCGTTTTTGTTTGTTTGTTTTTGTAGAAACAACAGACTTCAAAATGTCCCTTTTTCCCACAGATTCCACACTTGTGATGCTTGCTTCTAACACAATCTCTTGCAAAATGTCCATTCCCCCCACACTTATAACATGCAGATGACACATTGTGGTTTGGTTTAGGTTTTTGTCTGTCGCTTAATCTATTTATATCAGACGTACAAGTAGATCCTAAAATTAGGGCCTCTTTGTGGTGGTACGTCCCAATAATTTGGATGAGACGATCCAACGTCAAGTTGCTTTCACCATATAATTTGGCTTTTAGTTCCGCGTCCTTTATGTGAAGAAGGATCTTGTCTCTGACGAATTCGTTCGGTTCTGGAGTGAAACCGCACACCTTCGCCAAACTCTTTAAGCGAGTGATATAATTATTCACGGTTTCTCCCGTGTTTGGTTCAGACTCCCAAAATCTTGAACGCGCTTTAGGGATATTTTCCTTTAGAGTGAAAGTTTTGTCAAACAGTTCTATAGCTGTTCGGAATACATCGACTCTTTCTTTATTAGCCTCGTGTCCGGCTTTTTGTTCGTCCGTGAAATTCGTCCAAATTTCACGCAGACCCTCGCCTCCTGTTAACAAAAGGATAGCTCTTTTTTGCTCAGAATTTATGACACCTGAAGCTAGTATGAAAATTTCCAGATCGGTTTTCCAATTTACCCATCTTTTATGTAAAGACTCTGGATCTCCGATCGTATCTAACGCACGTGGAGGGCTTAGCCCCCCCAATGTGACGAATTTTGCCATATTGTTGTTTAAAAGGACAATAAGATGTGAATAACAAAAGGATTGTTATTTAAAGACAATAAATGTGATAACAAACGAATTACTTATCTCTGGTTTTTTTCCTGTACTTTCCCTTTGGAAGAAAAAAAAGTATATTTTTCTTTCTCTCTTGTAGCACGTGTGACCTCTTTTTTCGTGTTTTTTTTTTCCGTAGAAAAGTTCGTTGTTTGCACTTTTTTTTTTTGTAGATGTCTTTTTTTGCTTTTTTTTTGTGTAGAATTTCATCTCATCGTCGTCGCCAGTTTGTGGTGTTTGGTAATAAACAACAGTCAATTGTGGTGGTTGTAAACATATCCTTATTTAACAAGGGTTATAACAACATGTGTGTATCAACGGTCGTAATCTCTCTATCTATGTCCCTAGCTATGTCGCTGCTGCTGCTGCTTCTTGCTCTCGTACCGATCACGTTGGTACGTGATCTTCGACACTACAGTATGGGAAAAGGGCGTTGTGAACCAACGCCTAGATGAACGTTCCTACGAACCACTCAGCGGAAGCTACTGACGCAACAGGCGTCACCTGCGAAGGTCCCCGGAACAACTCACTCGTCAGCTAGAACAACCACAGACAGCGATGGGGTACATACCAAATATTCATTCACCCTCTACCTCCACCGACAGGACCCTAGATACTTGCTCACCACACCAAGCAACTGACGCTAAGGAGTCTTTCCAAGGCGAATCCCTGTCAGATCCCACACACCCACTGGCAGAGGAACACGAAAGCAAGCATACCCCAAAGACTACACAAACTGATAAAAGTCTGGCTAAACAATGTAACTCCATAGAGTAAGAACACTCGTCATCAATAACAGGGAGGATGTTACATTATGCTTCCCACCCATGTACGTTTGACTATAACTCCCCATTCTCCCTGTTACTCCCGGCATGCATCTGCATCCGTTTCCGTCATCTCTCGGAATAAAGCCTGGCTTCGACCAGTATGTCTTATCTCTCTCCTACACTTGTGTTCTCTTCACTTATTAAATACATCGTAATGTAACAACCAATTTATGCTTCCTTTACTTTTTTACCTTAAACGACTGTGTATTCAATGGGAAACATGGGTTATGTTCGAGATGTTTTATTTCCTTAAGCCGCACAATAGAAATGTAATTTGCAATGGTGAACATTTAATTAAATTAGGTGTTGGATTGGTTTAGTCTGGTGTTTACCCGTAATTTCCCGATCATTTACCAGACTGCTTTCGGTTTAGAAGAGGAATTTAGTTAGCCAACATATTCTTGCCAGCATTGTTTTTTGCTGCTTTTATCACCCTTCGGGGCCTTGCTCTGCTTTGTTTAACTCTATAAGATTTGTTGTGGTTGGGTCTTTTTCAAACTGTCTTAGGGCTGCTCTTCGCCTTCTAATGGCTTCAATGCATTGCCTGTTAAACCAGAGTCTGTTCCGTTTGTCTTGTGTGGAATTTATTGGGATGCAGTCTTTTTTATTTCAATAGGCCTCTCTGTGAAGTGGTCCACTGGGTCAGAGTTTGTTTCCACACATGTCAGTTTCTCCTGACATTTTCTTTAAACATTTACCAATTGGCTTTGTCTAGTTTCCAGCGGTCTGGTTTATTTTCACCACCAGTTACTATATTTTCGATGAGGATTGGAAAATGATCACTGCACCAAGTGTCATCATACACTCTCTAAGTAAAGTCCATATAAATTTAATCTCATATCAACGAAGGTGGCGTCCAGTTAATATGTTATTTTCAACTATGCATGCGCTTTGGAGGCTTGGTCAAGACCGGAATTTTTTACGGCCCCCGTTTATCTGCCACTGACTTTCTATTTTTTTATCATAGTCTGGCAGGTACTGTCAAGAGAGTTTTCTTTAGGCTGTCCATGAGAATAACTTTTCAAGGGTTTGAGGTCAAACTTGCCTAAAACAAAAGTGATGATTGTGCTCTGGTATACAATTCCATAGAAACTCTGGTCAGCATCCTTGTTCTCTGTGCCAGAATGGTGTTAGAAGCAATGCAATACACTGTAACCTATGCCTACTATGTGTTCACAAAAAGTGCAGTGACCTGAAGGTTAAGTTAGGCCCGAACATCACCCTCATTGTGGGATATGCATGGGACAGTTGCATTCTATTGATGGTAGTCCCCACAAAGGTTTTCACTAGATTATAATACCCTGGAGGTTGTAGACTCTTCTTGCTACTGATTTCTCACTGATGTTCACCATTGGTGTTCCCCGAAGTTTAAGTGACAGCAAGCCTCCTCATTCGATAACAACTACAAATGAATTTGCGTTATCACAATAGATGCTTACCATCGATTTCTCATTGGCAACGACCATTGGTCTTCTTTGGAATTTGGATGGTGATAAGGCTTTCTAATGTCCCAGTGCTCTCTGCACTCCAGCGGAGGTCTGGTTAATGCTTTCTCTCGTCGGTTTTCCCGGCCTCCTTGACCCATTACGACTGTTTTATGCTGTATCAGATGGGGCTGATGCCAGCACTTTTTTTGAAAAGAACGAAAAACACTGCTTTGACAGGGAGAATTGTATTTCTCGAACGATCAGATTAGAATAAATTTTATTTATGTTAACACTACACATTGTTGGGGTTTTTTTTCAAAAAAGAATTATTACTATCCTAAACAATGGTTTTAAAATTTTTTACTGTCGCGCTTTTTGACATAACGTGATTTTCTGACCAAAAGTCCATTACCGAACGATGAAGAAAATAAAATAAAGAAAAACACGGCCTTGACAAGGAGAATTTCATTACTCGAAAGTTCAGATTAAAAGAAATTTCATTTATTTTAACACTACACATTGTTATGGATTTTAAAATATTTATATATATATATATATATATATATATATATATATATATATATATATTTGTATTTATGTCACATTATGTTCTCTTTCTTTCTATTAGTAGTAATTTACGTTACACTTATTAATTATTAGCGTTCGGACTGACGAAACCTCGAGGCCAACGCTTCCCGCAACATCAGCAATACGAAAGTCGAAATAATATGAACGTTTTTCGAAAACGCCGGCCATGGCTCGTCTTTAAATTACATCAAACACTTTTCTCTTTAAACAACTTATTTTAAATTACTATATTAAACACTCTTCTCTTTAAACATTTTATTTTAAACTCTTTTCTTTTTGACACTTTTATTTTTTAATCATGGTACACTTTTTCTTTCTTTTTTAACTTTCACAGATTTTCTTTTCACTTTATCAAATTAGGACCCGAAAATGTTCAATTGTCTTATACACAAAAAGTTACGTTATAGGTTTTTTCTTCGTCTACTGGTCGTCGTCGTTATCTGTACCATGGGTTTAATTACGTATCTGGTCGTGATCAGTTCTGTCGCCTTTGTTCTATGGATACACTTTGTTTTCATGCAGGAAACAAAACTCGGAGACAGGTTTTTCTGAGAGAGAGAGAGAAATGTAATTCTTTTATTCATCTGTCTTGTGCTGTGGAGGGATTTCCATCCATTCGTTTCATTCCATTCTTCTCTCATTCATACCTTTTGTTGTGGGGTGAGACGGATGCATGGAGATATATGTTGGATCTCATTCGAGATCCAGATCATAACTTTAAAGCCCATATTTTCATGGGTCTGCTTGCTTTCAGGACGAGCGGCTACATGGTCGCTCTTACCGCTATCAGCTCCCAAAGCGTACTCTCTTCAAAACTCCAGTTTTTGAGAAAAAACAAATGACGCAACAGACACTTTACTTGCGTCGGCCAATCAGATACGACATTCAACAATCGTTCCATATCTGACCTTCTCCGACCCGAAATTCCTTGTGTCGGTGCCGAATTTGTCACTTTGTTATGGTTAGACAAAATGATTCACTCATAACAATCCCCTCCAGTGCATGTCAGCTTAACCCGCACTTATTATCTCAACTGGCCTCAGCCATAATTCATACTAGCTAACTTAATCGTTTCCAAAAATATAGGGCCCCTTCTATAATATAACACGCCTTCCTCTCTTATCAGAAAAAAAAAAACAATCCAGGATTAAAAAAACAGCCCCGGGGCTGATCAAAATTGGGAACACAACGGAGCTAACATCATCTTTATCCAAGGGGAATTTCCTTCGGTACAATATGATACTGTTACTGGGATGTAAGAAGAAAATTACATCTTACGATCGATTTTGGCTCAATCGCCATCCCATGTCATAATCAATAATTGTACACACTCAGTGTTCACCTGGCCTCACATCTGCCCGACCATCTTGCTACCAATTGTCCGTATTTTATCTCTGTATGCACATCTCACTCTCACAGATATTCATTGAATCATCGGTATATGACCGATTGCCACTTAAAACTAACTACCGCGAATTATCGGATATAGGCGGAGGGCAAAAACAGAAACCCCTTTCATTAACACGTAAACTTAAATGGTCAGCCTCCAAGATCTACGGGAGGTACCATCCTTACATCACTTGCTAATCTGGACCATACATTTCGGACACCTCAGTGTCTCCGACGCGAATGTCCGAGAACAATCACCCATGTTTCTAACTCCCAGCCCTTTTTATTAAACGAGGATGTCCCTATCCCATGGTTCTAACTAGTCAGTACGGCAGCAAGGTGAAATGTCACATCGAATAATCCCTGCTCCCGGAACACGCCGAGTGATCAAAACTAAACTGAACCTATAAACCAAAGTTAATCAACACCTGGTACCTTCTTTTAAAATCGATCCCCTCCATGGTTCCATCTGCCCCAGACGCGCGCACCCGAGTTACACCACACCCCAGTTTGACTCCAATCCCCACTGATGTTGAGCGGAAACCAATTCCATGCGTTTCCTTCCCGTAAACCTATCTATGGGGTAAGGGACTGAAGGATTTGCTCAGCACACATGTCGGCAAATATTTCAAATCCAAAAAGATGGGACCACAGTTGCGATGCTTAAAATGTATACAACTTTCATACAATCTATCGGCGAAGCTGGGTACAAACCTGGGTCACAAAAACAATTTCCATAACTGACCACCACCTTTTTTTAGGTCCCACACAATGACAATCCGTGCAATTCCCTCACTGTTTGCTATTTAACATATTCGGTCCAAACGTTTCGTTCAATCTTGCCAAGCAAAACGGTTGTTCTCCAAATAGAGTCGTGCTAGTGAACTAACTGACCACCACCGTCGTGGTCCCACAGAATGACCATCCGTGCCATTCTCTGACTGTTTGCAATTTTAACGCATGCAGGCTTACTACCAGCCTCACCAACACCTGTGTGTGATTATTCAAGAGCGAATGCGAGCGAACGTCAGATTGATCCCTCACTGGATTCTCAGCTTGTACATATTCTGTACACAGGGATTTTTCCCGAAAAAATTTACTCTGCCTGGGGTTTTCCATCCCCTGACTTAAACTGACTCTCACTGTCGCCAATAGCCTGAACCTTTATCAACCCAATCGCCCGGCAGACTTAAACTTACATCCATTAACTTACCAGTTTTTTCTAAAAATCTTTTTCGTAACTTTGTTATAGCATTCTCGCTTACTTGACTGACCTTTCAAAACAAGATTCATTCAAAACAACAAAAAAATCAAAATTAGAACCCACAGAACGAATGGAAACCCCATTTCCACAATGCAAATTATACAGTAAAACATACAACATAAACTTTACATAAAGTTTTAATTAAAAAGAAACAATTATTTTTCTTTTTTTTACACAACCCAAACCATAGAAAACAACAATTATGCATAAATTCCTAAAAAAACTTACATTGTCCTTTTCTTTTTCTTCAATTAAATAATCCAAGGAAAAAACAATTACCCACAATATGACATAATTCAAATAAAAAGAAAAAGCAAAGAAAACAGCGCCCGACACGATAACGGGTTGATGTTGTCAATCTCCAATACGGGCAGTGTCGAGTGTCCATGCTGGTTTTAGCAGTCGTCAGTTTCAAGCCACACAAAAGGAGAACAATGGCCGCCTCTCCCCTCTCTCTCTCTTTTTTCTCTTTCATTGTCACTCTCTCTTTTTTTCACTTCAACAATCATGGAACGAAAAAAAAACATACCAAAAGCACTTGTCTCTCTTTTTCCTTTCTTTCTCTTTTCTTTCATTCTTTTTACCCCGTCCGCGCCATCGTCCACCCCAGCACATTAACACCATTTTAAAAAAAGCAAAACATTTAACACAAAGTTACACAAAGTGATGCCCCGTCTCCAACGTATAAGTCAATCAAAACAGAATTCTCAAATATACAACAATTCAAACAATTAACAAGTGCGTATTTCTTTTCCTTTTGTTTGTCTTTCAACACGGCATATCACCCATATTTTTATTTTACGAATACTGTCTCAATTCTACTTCTCAATTTTAAACAATCACCGATAACGTTAACAAACAAACGTTCCTGTTTACTTTTAACACAATTACAGTTCGGTCACAATGCAGGTCGAACGGCACATCAGTCCTTTTTTCTTTTTTTCAACATAACTACAATAAAGTCATTCACTAAATTAGTCACAATACCATCTATGTCGACGATGTGTATCTCTTTGTCTTTCTACCCTCTTGCCCTCTCTCCCTCTCTCTCTTTGTCTCTCCATGTCTCCCCTGCTTTTTCTTCTTTTTTTATCCGGACCACGCACATTGCTTTCCTTTCTCCCTTTTCCTTTCCGTGGCAACCCTGGTTCAAACCCAATCCATTCCACGCCCAAAACGGCAGGACATTTGTTACATTATGTTCTCTTTAAAAAAAATATTTTAAACTACTATATAAAACACTTTTCTTTTTAACACTTTTCTTTTTAAATCATGGTACACTTTTTCTTTCTTTTTTAACTGTCAACGATTTTTTTTTACTTTATCAAATTAGAACTTGAAAATGTCCAACTGTCTTTATTTGTACATATTTTATAAACAAAAACTTACGTTATAGTTTTTGTTCTATGGATATACTTTGTTTTCATGCAGGAAACAAAACTCGGAGACAGGTTTTTCTTAGAGAGAGATTCAATTCTTTTATTTATTTGTCTTGTGCTGTGGAGGGATTTCTATCCATTCGTCCCATTCCATTCTTCTCTCATTCTAACCTTTTGTTGTATGTGCGACGGATGCATGGAGATATATGTCGGATCGCATTCGTGATCCAAACCATGACTTTTTAGCTCATATTTTCATGGGTCTGCTTGCTTTCAGGACGAGCGGCTACATGTTCGGTCTTATCGCTGTCAGCTTCTAAAGCGTACTCTCTTCAAAACTCCAGTTTTTGAGAAAAAAACAAATGACGAAAGGGACACTTGCCTCGCGTCGGCCAATCAGATATGACATTCAACAATCGTTCTATATCTGACCTTCTCCGACCCGAGATTACTTGTGTCGGTGCCGAATTTGTCATTTTGTTATGGTTAGACAAAATGATTATCTCATAACAATCCCTCCCAGTGCATGTCAGCTTAACCCGCACCTATTGTCTCAACTGATCCCAGCCATAATTCAGACTAGCTAACTTAATCGTTTCCAAGAATATAGGGCTCCATCCATCCACATATATATATATATATATATATATATATTTATTTATGACTAGTAGAATACATACACTTTTAGAAATGTATTTTACGTTTTACCACTCGGACTTAGGGTTAGTAGTAGAATGGGGTGTTATGATGTAATCTGTAAAAGAATACAGTATTTACAAAGTACCGAAAAATGTTTTAAAATTAAATTTAAAAAATGTGTCAAGAAAAATAAATTATAGACATAGTGATTGATAATAGTAAAAATTTAATTAAAAAAGTTTTTTTTTTTTTTATCTTCAAAAATTAATTTATTTTTACGTTGGTGGGCTTTTGTCAATGTTGTAATTATTTTGGTGGGCGTTTGTCCGGTGGACATTTGTCTTTGCAAAAAAACAAATCAGGTCACATATGAAAAATGTATTTACAGAGGTCAAAATCACAGTTAAAATAAATTAACCCGGACACTCTTTGATATACTTATGTATCAGGCATGTACAAGAATCTACCCCCAAAATAGCAAATATTATCTAGAATATTTATTGAATATAGAACTTATTTTTTCGCATTTAGTCGTCGCCATTAATGCGAGCGGAATTAGGGGGACATAACTCAATATGTCATTAAAACAATAATATAAATGCCGCTGGGCAAAATATGATGAACAATTATTTTTATTTTTAATTAAAATTCTACTGGATAATTTTTTCATTATTTGTGGTAATTATATTTATTTTTGCCTCTTACGTAAGTGTAAACAATTGTTTTATTTGGAAATGCGTTTTCATATGTGCCTTTATCTGTATAAGCACCAAGTTCTTTAAAAGTAAAGAGTTGTTACGAAAGATAATACTTACTTGTAAAAAAAAGACTGACGTATTTATGGGACTTGAGGTGAAAATTCAAATCCAAAATTTAATTATCGAATTTGAAAAAAATACCCATTTTATCTTGGGCAGATGCGAAGGACATGGAGGACCGCTGGCTGCCGGTGAAAAAAGCTTGAAGAAATAGTCTGTATTATGTTTATTATTAGATTATGATGAAAAAAAGCTTGAAGAAATAGTCTGTTATGTTAATTATTAGATTATGATGAAAAAAAGCTTGAAGAAATAGTCTGTATTATGTTAATTATTAGATTATGATGAAAAAAAGCTTGAAGAAATAGTCTGTATTATGTTAATTATTAGATTATGATGAAAAAAAGCTTGAAGAAATAGTCTGTATTATGTTAATTATTAGATAATGATGAAAAAAAGTCTGAAATTAATATGACAAAAAAGAAAAGTCTGAAATTAATATGAATAAAAAAAAGTATCACTTTCAAGAATCCGTACACACTTTCTTCAAGCTTTTTCCACCGGAAGCCAGCGGTCCTCCGTGTACTTCGCATCTGCTTCATCTTGAGAAATAAGCACGAAAATGTGTGCTTATTACCTTTTTTTTGCTGAAGTAATTCACATGGTTTTGTTTGTATTGCAAGATGAGATGCATTTCTCTTTCTCTTCTTAAACGACTAGTATTACTTGTTTGTTTTTTTTAGAAAATATGTTTTTCTCTTTCCAAAATGCGTTTTGGAAACGTTTGTTTTCTAGAGATATGTTGTTTTTTTTTTAAATAGGAACATATTTTACTTTTTTGGATTAGTTAAAGTTCTCTCATTCAAACCTGTCGCTCAAATTCCATTTAGATATGGAAATTTAGAATTTAGAAAATAATATTCATATATATTTACTGCGAGTTAGTTGATATTTTATTGAGGCTCAGTTCATTATGTAAAATCAATCAACAACTTTACTGATGTGAATTACTGAACTGTCTGTAAACGTATAATGAAACGTGAGTTTACTTTCTCATCATCTTTTAAGGAGAAATGATCGTTCGAATGAATTTACAAATAAGGCAAAAGTATACAGTATTTAGAATTTGAAGATTTAAAACTTATTTGTCTTGATTAATAAAGAATACACTTTCAGATTGATATCATTTTAAATCGTTTATTTGTTTACCAAACAAATAAGATACACTCCAAATTATATCTGACAAAATATTAGCTTTTTAACGAACTGTTTTAATTAATAATGATCTTTAAATTTAACAAACTCCTCGAAAAAGAATGTTTAATATGAAATAATAAACATCAACCGGATATTATGTGACCTTTGGAAGAGCATTAAATATGTCCTCAGAGAAGTGTAGTATTTATCTTTGTTTCAGAGATGAGAAGACATTTTTATTTTTTCTCCAATTTATATTTGTCAGCTATTGAGAACTCGATAATTATGTTTAAAGAAAAAAAGAGTTTTAATAGGTAAAACTTAATATATATATATATGTATATATATATATATGTATATATATATATGTATATATGTATATATATATGTATATATATATATGTATATATGTATATATATATGTATATATATATATATGTATATATATATGTATATATATATATATGTATATATATATTTATGTATATATATATGTATATATGTATATATGTATATTATATAGGAAATATTTATGATGAAAAAAAGTAAAATTACATACTTTAAAAGTTTATTATAATCATCAGGTGTTTAAACAATGAATATAATAAAATTACCTTACATCCATGGATTTTCAAAGAATTACTCTTTTTAAGTGGAAATAATTCGTAGCGACTGGGTATAAACTGTTCACTTTGTTAGTACACCGATTGCTTTGCTTATCAGTCGAAACAGGGCTGTATAAAGAAAAATGGGGGAAAAACTGACCAATCAGGATTCTGCAAGGCAGTTTATAGCAAGCAGCCGATAAAAATTGGATGGAGACGCTAAGCCAAACTAAAAAAATTAATTTTCAGCAAACTGGAGCAGGTTATGAATTTCTGTTATCAGAACTCTCTACTGCCCACCAGAATGCGGTGTAAGCGATGTGAACGACTTTGCCAGTTGACGGCAAGACAAACAATAACGGACAAATATGCATGGAGATGCCCCACCCAGGAATGCAGGGCTTGGGTGTCTTTGCGATCGGGGACATTTTTTTCGCGGTCAAATAAGTACTCTATCCCGTCGTCGACCATCCTTCTGCTCGTTCCACATCGTCGATCCCTCCTCCTCCTGCCTGTCTTTCGCTACCCCCTAAAAAAACAAGCGCTACCTCTCCGAGAAAAGATACAGAATCCCCCCCCCCCTAAAAAATTTATAAAAAAACAAAAAGACTTGCCTAATTTTAAAAAGAAGTTTTTTAAAAATGGTTAAAAAAAAAAAAAGTTTATTTATTTCAGCTATGGGTTTGTTCATTTCTTTCATTTTTTATAAAATATATGCATTTCTTTCTTTCCGTATTCATCGTCTTATATTGTCGTCTTCCAACCTTCCATTTTTTTTTTCACGCATTTTTCGGTTTTGTTTATACAGCCTCGTTTTCGTCTCGACAGCCTCGTTTTCGACGGCAGATCTCGGACACTTCCGTGACCTGTCGGATCGCTGCGCCTGAGCAGTCACGGAAATTAAGCGCAAACCCTGAAGTAGTACCAAATTCATTTGTTCTAATAATTAATCAATTAACCTATGCCATTCAAAATTCATTGTCTAATTTATATAAATTATTTGGGATAAATATTTCAATTCATTTGTTCTAATAATTAATCAATTAACCTATGCCATTCTAAATTCATTGTCTAATTTATATAAATTATTTGGGATAAATATTTACATCCATTTGTTTTAATAATTAATCAATTAACCTATGCCATTCAAAATTCATTGTCTAATTTATATAAATTATTTGGGATAAATATTTACATCCATTTGTTCTAATAATTAATCAATTAACCTATGCCATTCTAAATTCATTGTGTAATTTATATAAATTATTTAGGATAAATATTTCAATTCATTTGTTCTAATAATTAATCAATTAACCTATGCCATTCTAAATTCATTGTCTAATTTATATAAATTATTTGGGATAAATATTTACATCCATTTGTTTTAATATAGAATTCTAATTAAGCTTGTTGATTTGTAGCTAAAAACTGAAATTAGGAATTTCGAATTTAAACTCGAAAACAATATTAAAACTAACCTATATTTACAAAGTATACAAGAATTGAAAAGATATATAACTTCAATTAAATATGTACAATGTTTAATTGTTTAACATTTTTAAATAGATTTGCATACGTTTGATTATATATTTACCACAATTTTTAGTATATAAATTAAATAACTTATATTTTATCAACATTTGTTTACAGAAAGTTACAAGTACTTTTGTCAATTAAAGGTTCGATAGTTCATTGTCTATTCGTTATAAAGAGGGTAACACGGAAAACTTGTTACTTTTGAAAAAAGTAATGTTTTCATGTTAAAAGCAGTTTCATAAAAATATATGGTTATTTGCTTAATTATAGGATCATACCAAATTACTTGGTTGGCGACAATTGTAAGATACAGAAAACATTAATATTATTAATTAGTCACAGAGGGAAAAATCTAAAATTTGAATATAAATTAATCAACAAGAAGTAAAAATAAAAGAAATTGAACAAACTGATTGTAACAAGGATTTTTTTATAATCATATGTGATATATTACCACCTAGTCTATTAATTGAGTTCGACATTCTGAGTTAAAAAATTTCTACATCTTTCTTCTTGTCCTACTGTCTGCAATACCCTGATTGACAAATATAATATCAACACAAGTAATTTCTCCTTACATGTTTCAAGTTTTATTATCTGCAAGAACCAGAATAACCGTCCGATATCCCAGATATCTTCACCTGTATGTACACATATGACAGGTTAGGTGACATTTTCAGATCAATCGTTTCATATCGGTGAAGAACGGGTCTTCAAAATGGTTACGATATTAACAAAGTTCTCCATCGATTACAGAATGACGTCATCTGCTCTTTAAGAATATCACTTGTGTAAACTGATAAAATAAACTGTGTTTCTCAGTCAAGAATTATCAGATATTGAAATACGAAAATAGTTTGATCTGTTCTAACAATGACACAGCTATTTTGATGTATAAATAAATTCGTTTCACGAGTGTTGAAAGTATGAATGAGAATTCGTGGGTTAGTAGATGTAAAACAGTTGAGGTACAAAGTTCAATCCGTAAAGAAGATCAAGGAAAACAAGGGTCGAAGTAATAATAATGGACTTGAATTAAAGAGGGATAAATAAAGACCGGGTCAGAGATAAGTTTGGAAGTCAATATCTAAAAAGTGTCTAATGCATACAAACATAGAAAACAGATGTAAAACTGAATACAATTACTATGATCTTTTTTTACCACAATAAGTTTCTTGGTTGTCATAATTCTCTAGTTTTCCCCAGTGTGCATATGCCTTTCTTGTAACCGAACATACACATAAATATAACCAAAATTCGTTTTATGTCTAGCTCCACTTTGCAAACTTAGAGTAGTGGTGGCAAAAACTTTCTTCTGGCTTGGTTTTAAGTAACTTATTTTTGCTTTATTTATTTGTTACACATATTAGAGATAGTGGGCCATTAACGTATTTATATAGCCCTGATGACTGATCCTGTCATGTTTTGAGTGCAACTTCCAGAAGCATAAAAGTTATTTTGTCCCGTTGGTATTCATTCGTTTTATCAGTTACACATTGTCGACATGTTCTTATTTGTTATTATATGGTTCAATATACTCATATCAGAGTGGCTTAGATAACCATTATACAGAGCGACTGAAGATGCCCGAGGCTGTTGTCTAGTAGACATTCAGTTCCTCTAATCTAAGTGTAAGAACACATGCTTTATTAAATTAAACTTGTGAAAATGCACACCTCCAGACTTGACAAAAATATAGGTTCTCTCCTGTATGTGTTCGCATGTCAATTTTTAGAGGAGAGTTCTCTTAAAATGCAAGCCCACAAATGTGAAAATAATGTCGTTCGTTGCATGTACTTTTTAAAACTATAATTGGATAAAAATGCAGATCTACAAACTTAGTTGCTCTCTTTTGTTTCATTTTACTTCAGTCGAAGTTCTCAGAAATCAAAGTGCCTCTCCCTAGGCTTAACACTCGAGCTCTATCTGAGATACAAAGATTTTCGAATATTACATTGAGTTAGTAAAGAAGTGAAAAACATTCATTTTCCTCATCTTCAAAGACATCTTTCTTATCTATAGTATATCTTTCTTATGGTTACTTAGGCTTTCTGGATTCCAACACAAGAATTCATGTAGTCTGGTAGAGTATTCAGTTTATCTCCTGTGTGTATTTGCATGTGCTTTTTAAGAGAAGAATTCTGTGAAAATGCAGACCCACAAACTTGACAAGAATACGGTTTCTCTCCCGTATGTGTTCGCATGTGAATTTTTAGAGAAGCATTCTCTGAAAATGCAGATCCACAGACTTGACAAGAATATGGTTTCTCTCCTGTATGTGCTCGCATATGATTTTTTAGATTCGAATTCTGTGAAAATGAAGACCCACAAACATGACAAGAATATGGTTTCTCTCCTGTGTGTGTTCGCATGTGCCTTTTTAGATTCGAATTCTCTGAAAATGCAGAGCCACAAACTTGACAAGAATATAGTTTATCCCCTGTGTGTGTTCGCATATGCTTTTTCAGATCAGTGTTCAATGAACATGAATAACCGCAAATTTTACAAGAATATGGTGTCTCTCCAGTATGTGTTGTCATGTGATTCTTTAAATAAGTAGTAGCTGAAAATATAGATCCACAAACATGACAAGAATATGGTTTATCCCCTGTGTGCGTTTGCATATGCCTTTTTAGAGAAGAATGCCTTGAAAATTCAGATCCACAAACGTGACAAGAATATGGTTTCTCTCCTGTGTGGGTTAGCATGTGCCTTTTTAGATTAGAATTCACTGAAAATGCAGACCCGCAAACTTGACAACGATATGGTTTCTTTCCTCTGTGTGTTTGCATGTGACTTTTAAGAGTAGAATTCTCTGAAAACGCAGATTCACAAACTTGACAATGATATGGTTTCTCTCCTGTGTGTGTTCGCATGTGCCTTTTTAGATGAGAATTGCTTAAAAATGAAGAGCCACAAACTTGACAAAAATATGGTTTCTCTCCTGTGTGTGTTCGCATGTGCATTTTCAGTTTAGAATTCTCTGAAAATGTAGAACCACAAATTTGACAACCATATGGTTTCTCTCTTTTTGTTTCTTTTTGCTTCATTATACTTCTGTCAAACTTCTCTCCTGGGTGTGTGTTTGCATGTGATTATCAAGATGAGAATTTTGTGAAAATGCAGATCCACAAAGCTTACACAAATATTATTTCTCTTCATTGTGTGTTTTCATGTTAATGTTAGAAAACATATTCTATCACATTAAACAATGTTCTTTTCCCGTTCTGTATTTGCAGATATTAATATTTACAGGAATGTTCTTCTAGCTGTACTTGCATGTATTTTTGAAAATATAAATTCACTAAAATTCAAATCTATGGATTTTATAAATATATCAGTTCTTTAGTATGTGAATTTCCGTTTTTTTAATGTTTGCTCACACTATATGGATGTATTCT
This sequence comes from Sepiola atlantica, assembly GCA_963556195.1. NCBI lineage: Eukaryota > Metazoa > Mollusca > Cephalopoda > Sepiida > Sepiolidae > Sepiola > Sepiola atlantica. Next base: position 74,841,004 of record OY744525.1, on the reverse strand, counting down.
TCAAAAGGCCACTACATTTTTCCTTAGAGGGAACTCTTTTAAAAGAACGTATCAAGATATTTTACAAAAAAGATACAAGGCCTTTCCTCACCCGAATTCGAAAATCATCATTTTCTATAAGTTTCAATCTGTAAATAAAAAAGATGATATTAACAGAAATATAAAGATTGTTCATTATTTGCTCTATTTTATGTTTCACGAAATCAAAGTAAAAAATTGACTTTTGCTTTTTCATTATTATTTTTGTTTGTTTTGTAAATTGGGGGTCCACCCAATAAATACTCTTTAATAAAAAATAAAACAACGTCTGACATTTTAAAGGCAGCAAATTAATTTTCAAATGCAGATACGGAATGGTAAATACTCATATTGCATACAATATTTTCTATTATTATAAAGGAAAGCAGTATTTTCTTTTCCAGGTTTTTGTGTTCCCTTCATCAACTGATATAGTGATAATTTTAAAAAAATCATCCTGATTCCCAATCTAAGAATAAGAACCCCAAAAACAGTTTGTAATTACAAAATGGGTCACATGAAAGCTTCGTCGGGAAACAGCAGTCATGCTGGTCACACAAGTAGTCCTAATAATTCTGACATAAGTGCCACAAACAGTACGGCTGCTGCTGAGATCAAAGTGAAGGAAATACTCAAAGAACTTTATCACCTGATTAATCAAGTACAGGTAAGTTAAACTGTTGTTAACGATTTTCATTGGTTGATGCTGAGCGTCGTTCATCTCACAGGAGGTTATGTTTTCATTTCAATTTGTTTGTGTACAGCCTCACATCCACATTGCTTGACCAAGGAGAATAGAAAGTGGACCTTGGGTTTGCTTTCGGCAGCCTCGTAGACTTAGCTTCCCTTATTTTGTCCTTTAGTCCTCACATTCCATGAGCTATGTTTCTGACAAAGGTGGAATCTATCCATCTAACACTTATCGTTGGCAAATTTGAAGTTTTTCTCAAGCATTTAAATTGAAAGTAACCGATGGATGAATTAAAGTTTGGTGTCCACAATAAAGTATTATTGCTCACTCGTTACCTAGAAATACATAAACAGGACCGACTAATATGAAGATAAACTAGAACGTAATTAATGCTTTCATAAAATTTTATTGTACTTTATTTTCAAAATATCAAAACGACCAATAATACAGTAAAACCAACTATTTTCTTTAGTTTGAAAACAATAACAATTTTTTTCTGAATCCTAGTATCTCTATACGAACTGATCGTCGGTGAATCTGTCACACTGATATTTTATTTGGCATTTTTAAATATGTCGTCAGATTGATATACAGAATGCTGAAGTACAATAAAACCAACTATATTCTTTAGTAACTCTTCATAAATATCATGTTGAAAACAATAACAAAAATCGTGGTATTAGTAAAAAAATTACAATAAAGGGTTGTTTACTTATTCATTTACAATTATCATTTAACCAAGGACTATACACTGCTTTAATGTCTCTGATATTATAGACGCATCATTCCCTATGGAACCAGTTTTTTTCTATCTCTATAAGAACTGATCGTCGGTGAATCTGTCACACTGATATGTTATTTGGCATTTTTAAATAGGTCCACAGATTGATATACAGAATGCTGAAGTATGATATAGATTTTTATATGAATTATCATGCAAAGCTCTGTGCATTTGTTGGTTTGTCAAAATTATGTTTCACATAACATTTTTAGACGTTTCCACATGTCTATGTAATTCTGTTGGTTTGTCACACTTGAGTTTGAAAGAGCATTGTCAGATTAGTTTAATTTATACATGGGCCAAACAAAGTAGAGAGAAAATATCACCTAAAGGTATATTTCCTGTGGGAACAGTACAAACAAAATATTACTTTTGAAAATAATGAAAGTCAGTTTAATCGAAACGTGAAAGGAAAGAAACAAAATACTTCTGGGACAGATATGGAAAAACGAAAAGAGAACAAACAAAAAATGTTGAAAAGCTAATAAACATGAAATAATTGAGGAAATTAAAGAAGGAACATTAACCAAAATTATTGAAGAACGCAAGAAAGGCAAACTGGAACGCACCAGACGATGATGACATGCATGCAGACTCATTTATAAATTCACGATCGTACATGAAAGACTAACGCACAACTTGAGAACAAATAGATGACCAAAGGGAGAACTGCATTAATACAAAAAGACACTGAAAGGAGAACGATCCCAAGAAACTACAGACCAATAAATTGTTTAACAATCATGTGAAAAATCCTAACGGCACAAGAAAGATCTACTACTCCCTAAATAATCGTAGACTACTTCCTGAGGACAGAAAGGATGCAAGCAAATGAAAAGAGGGACGCACATCGTGTTATACTTAGATCAAAAGATCCTGACAGAAGTAAAAATAGAAAAGAGAACGGAGCCATGGCATGGATTGACTAAAAGAAAGACTACGAAAGAATCCCACAATCATGGATAACTGAGTACATAACGATGCCCAAAATATCCAACAAGATTACCAATCTTATTAAGATGGAGACTAAAACTGTTATCTGACTTACAGCTGGAAGATAACACCTGACGGAGATAAGAATACAGAGAGGAATATGTGAAAGGGATTCTTTATCATAACCATGATGCCACTCAACATTATATTCAGGAAATGTGATGCCAAATAGAAGTTTAAAAACACAAAACAAGAACCCTAACCCTAACCTTATATAAATGGAAGACCAAAAGCTATTTGAAAACAAAATAAAGTGAAACCACAAATAAACACGATCAGGATCTTCAGCAAGGCTATTCAAATGGAAAAGTGTAAAGTGCGAGAAATACATCAGAGGAGATACTCAACCAAAAAGAGATGAAAGCGTTTTGAGAGCATGATACCTATAAATATTTTGCTTGTTCTGGAAGTAAATAACATCAATCAACACAAACGAAAGAGAATATTGGAAAGATACCTGAAAAGAATGAGAAAACTCATAGAAAATAAAGAATATAGAAGTAATCTAATAAAAGAAATCAACATCTGAACAGTATCACTAGTAAGATATTTTGGAGCATTAATAGGCTGGACAAAAAAAGAATTTAAGGATCTTGACAAGAAGACAAGGAAACTAATGACTATGCACAATGCACTATAATTGTTGTGAGCGCTGTCTCATCCCTTTGCCATATCTGCTCGTTTCCTCAATTGTTGATCCCTCCTCATCTACCTTAGAGAATGTCTATCACACATCTGCAGTCATAAGCCGTTGACTCACAGCCTGTTTGGGTGCTGCCACCTGCCCTTCTTTCACTTGCAGATTTACTTGCAGTACAGAACAGGTCTTCCTGCTGGTCTGGAGCTGATTACAAGCTCACTGTATACAATACCCTTTGGAATCCCCCCATCATCCATTGCATGGCTAAGTAACCAGAGTCGTTATTGGGTAAGCAGAGCGAACATACTTTGGATGTCCGACTGATCGATTATATAGAAGAAATATAATAAAAGTAATCAACACCTGAACAGTATCACTAGTAAGATACTTTGGACAATTAATAGACTGAACAAAAAAAAAACTTAAGGATCTTGAAAAGAAGACAAGGAAAACTAATGCCTATCAACGATGCACTACACCTGCAGGATGATATCAAACGACTCTACGTTAAATAAAGAGAAGGGGGAAAAGTATTGGCAAATATAGAAGACCGTGGTGATAACAGAAAAACGAATTGGAAAAAATATAATCCAGAACACATCAAGGCTGATCATTGCATTAAGAGACAACACCAACAAGAGAAGGAGAAATGAAACGACAAATGCAAAGATGAAAAACGAAAAGTGAGATAATAGAGTTTTGCACCTCAGATTTGTCTGTTGCCGAATTGCAGTGGCTGCTGTGACTGCAAATCTATCTAGGATAAGCAGGCTTATTTGCAGTTGCCACAGTTGTAGGTGGAGTCTATTTGTGAGCACTGCTTCAGCCCTCTGCCATCTCTTGTCTCCCAATTTTCTCAACTGCTGGTCTCTTCTCTCCTTTCCCCCTCCTTCGAGTATGTCTGTTTGGTTAATGCCATTTGTCCTCATGTTTCGCTTGCAGACAACCTTGCAGTATAAAACAGGTCTTATTGCTGGTCTGGAGCTGGTTATGAGCTTACTGTATAGAATATCCTTTGCAATTATCCCATTGTCCATTTGGTTGGCATGGCTAAGTCACCAGGTTCGTTCTTGGGTAAGCAGAACGAACATAGTTGTGAAGACCACCTGATCAAAAACGCTCATGTTGTGACGGATTATCCTGAGGTTGCGCAGGTGGAAGATGTTGAGTCTGTTCTATTGGCAGGAGACAATAGAGTTTTGCACCTCAGATCTTTCTGTTTCCGAATTAGTGTCTGCAAGTCTATCCTGAATCAGCAGGCTCTGTTGCAGTTGACACAGATGTAGGTTGTGTCTGTTTGTGAGCACTCTTTTCTTTCTGCTTCCTCAACTGCTGGTCTCTTATCTCGTCAAACTCTCTTCTTTTTACAGCATATGCGGTCTTCAGCCATAGACACCTTGGAGTATGTCTTTACAATACCTCTCTAATATTTGTGATTTTCAGCCATGGACTCGCAGCCTGTTTGGTTCATGCCACCTGTCCTCATGTCTCGCTTGCAGACATCCTTGCAGTATAAAACAGGTTTTCCTGCTGAACTGTCTCTTAAGAGTGTGCCACTAGTTCTGCAGTATCAATAGAGAACATCTCATGTATCAGTACTTTCTACACTTTGTTCTCAGCCTAAAGGTTGAAGAGGCTGCCACTGTTATATAGATGTACACTCCATCCTCTGACTTGTTGAAGGCAGATAACAAATTATACAAAAGCTAATATAAACAAAACGCAGGAAAACAGTAAATGCAGATTATTGAGACAAAGAGATGAAACAGTAAATCACATATGCGGTGGCAGCAATCTATCTACAAAAGAATACAAGAACAGACACATCAGTGTGGTGAAGACCGTATACTGGAAACAATGAAAAAGAATGTATTTTGAACATGCAAACAAATGATACATATGTAAACATGGGACAGCACTAGAAATGGAAAATCACAAACTCCTCTGCGACATGGAGGTACAAACAGATGAATATATCCAAGCAAATGTCATAATAGTAAACAAAGAAAAAACTACCAAGCCACAGAGTGATGATCAAACATATAGTAGGATAGAAAACATAAAGAAAGTCAATATAATACTAATAATCATATGAGCAATAGTAACAGTCCCGAAAATGTGAAAAAAAAAAGACTGGGAGAAATTCGAATCAAACAGAAGACCGAGACTATAGAATGGACGGCAATGATGAAATCTTAAGGAACATTTTTGAATGGCAGAACACACCACATAAACTGCAAACGCTAAACAGTCACATGGAAGTTGCAATAGAAATAAAACAAAAGAGAAAAAGAACATCACATCATGAACTCAAAGGAACTGAAATTGCAAAAAAAAAAAGAATTAATAAACTACCCCTCTTCCGATAATGTGATGGCAACAGCCTTGGCTAACACTACACAAAATAGTCGCGAAAGATCAAGGAGGTTAGGGGGTCTTGATGTCACATAGATGCCAGGGAACACCACCGGTTATTATCAGTGAACAATCACTAACGATGACCTGTATGAGAACTCCTAGTGAGTCGAATACAACAACAATAACAACAACAACAACAATAATAATAATAATAATAATAATAATAATAATAATAATAATAACAACAACAACAACACGATTAAATTTGCAAATTACAAGATACGATATCGGGTCACTTGAGTCGAGGTAAAAATGTGAAATGTTGACCAGAAAAGCAAAACGTTGATTGATCGAGTCTGGTAAACTTATACAATTTCTTTCTTTTTAATTTAACATTCTTTTAAAATTAAACTTATTAAAATAAATCTTTCAGTAAAAACAATTGTGAAGGCGTATTTAATTGAATCAATATTTACTGTGATTTTCCCAAATAAAATCGTATTATTAGCTTAATATACAAACACATTTCAACAAGGTCGAGTGCTGCAAGTCCGATAAATGGTGACAAAGCATAAAAATCATGATTTACATTTATTTAAAAATTCGTCCTAAAAAGAAAACATAAAATGATTTATTTACGAAATCGAAATAGTCATTTTCATGAGATTTTTTTGAGAAGATGCCGAACAAAAAATCGATTTTATCTGGTTCAAAAGCTGTCCCAGTACTAAATTTTTCATTAAACTTTTGTTGAGTAAATTTCAATCATAAAACAAATGAAAGTAAATACATTCCCACAATAAATTTTTAAGTGAAAATATTTGTTAACCTACTTAGTTTAATCAATATGTACTGCGATTTCCCCCCAAAAAATCGTATTCATAAACATATTTCAACAAGATGGAGAGCTAAAACTCCTTCTTGGTAATACAGCAAAATTATGTTGAATTATTTTATTTTACAAGTTTTACGGCTAGATTAGAGTTTAAAGTTATATTTTGAGATAGTTGTCAAAGCAATTCGTAAAAAAAGAACAAAAAACAAATCTAAAAAAACATTATACTTACTTTTAAAACATTCGTGTTCTATGTATGTGAGTCGAGGTGAAAATTCAAAATGGTGTCCAGAAAGGCAGCTTCGCAGAAAACAACAAATTAAAAAATATATTATAACAACATGACCGATCACTTTCATGATTACGAGAAAGCTGATAAATAAATTATTTTAAAAAAGGAAAGAAATTTAAAAAACATTATACTTACTTTTAAATTATTAGTGATGTATTTTATTTTACGAGTTTTACAGCTAGATATGAGGGTGCCGGAAAACTCGTCACAGGAAAATTCGTCACAGGAAAATTCGTCACTTTTGGCCAAGTAGGAAAATTCGGCAATTATCGAATAAATATCGATTGAAAATAGATTTTAGAACCGTTTTTACAGGAGATATACTTGTAAATACGAGGCTACCCACCTCCCCAGTGGAGAACATTTTTTCATATTATTTTGTTGGTACTTGTGCAGTTTACTAACCGGGCTATTTTTTAGATAAGATTTTCAAGTTAAATTAAATTTTTACGATATCTTTTGTTTATTAAATTGTTAGGTAAAAGTACAGAATAGTTAACCCCCCCCCCCTCACTCCATGTTAAGAATGGCTTTCTAAATAAAGTTATTTCAACCCAGTTCGTAATTACGTTACGAAATTAAAGGTTTGAATCGGGTTATTTTTTACATAAAATTTTCAAGTTAAATTCAATTTTTACGATATCTTCCGTTTATTAAATCGTTACGTGAAAGTACAGAATAGTTAACAAAGCAAACCCCCCCCCCATTCTCCTCATGTAAACAATCGTTGTCTAAATAATGTTATTATTTCAAGCCTGGTTCGTAATTAAGTTACGAGATGAAATCCATCATAATTCATTTAGATTTATTCGTAAACAAGTCAGCCATTTTAATTGACAAAACATAAACTTGAAAGGAATTTATAAGCTATCGAGTAACTGGCTTTAAATTCTTAGAAAATGTCCATGTATTTAAAAAAGCAAAATTGTTTTCTAATTAATTCAGTGTTTTTATTTCATCTTGCCTAAAACTTGTTTTAACTAACAACTTTATTTAATACTTAAAAAAAGAAATTCTTCTTTCAAATAAATCGTTGTATGGTCGGAACAAAAAATCAGAAAAATACAGCCAATTCATTGTCTGCCGTTTCAGTTGTGAAACGATGGATTAACCACTTTTTCTCACAGTGATTTTGAAGTAAAAATTTAATTCAACTTGAAAATCTTATCTAAAAAATAGCCCGGTTCGTAAACTGCACAAGTACCAAAAAAATAATATGAAAAAATGTTCTCCACTGGTGAGGTGGGTAGCCTCGTATGTACAAGTATATCTTCTGTAAAAACGGTTCTAAAATCTATTTTCTATCGATATTTATTCGATAATTGCCGAATTTTCCTACTTGGCCAAAAGTGACGAATTTTCCATTTACGGATTTTCCATTTACGGATTTTCCGTTTACGAATTTTCCTGTGACGAGTTTTCCTAAATTCAGATATGAGTTTAAAGTAATATTTTGATAGAAATGACAAAGTAATTCGTAGAAAAAGAACAAAAAACAAAACTAAAAAACATTATACCTACTTTTAAGAGTCGTGTTGCATTTATCGAGGGTCACATTACGGAATAAAGGTCAATTTAGTTTAATTTTATTTATTTAAATATTTGACTATTTTAATGGGGTGTGGATGAAGGACATGTAGCAGTTACCTCCTCCTTTCAAAACATAACTGCACCGGTTGGCCGTTAGGTGTCGCTTTTTAACCGCCAGGTGGCGCTGTAAAGCGACACCAGAGTTATCTGCCCTTCGGACACTAAAAACCGGTGCAAACGGAAATTCTCTTCTTTTCAACTGGCCTCGGCAGAACGACGCTGACACAGCGCTCCGTCTCTCTTTACTCAACCGGCATTCGTTGAAAATTAAATTTAATTAAATTTTACCTGATAAAAACTGAACGGTTTAAATTTCATGTGATGTAAAAAAAAATTTTTTTAAATACCGAAAATTAGACCTAAGAATAAACGAACTAATTTGGGCGATAAAATCGTTTTGTATTAAAATATAGTAATTTTCATGTTTTTTAACCCAATCTTTCTGTGTTATACAACTAAAATAACGTATAATTATTTTATGTTAGGATTTTTACAGCATTATTAGAGTTCAAAATGGTAGGGAAAGATTATAGGAAAGTTTGGTGCTGTCATAGATGACGCGCCTGATTTCCGTGACTTCGCATCAGCAACGATTGGGCAGGTCGCGGAAGCGCCCGAGAGTTGCCGAGACGAAAACGCCAAACGTATAAATTCAAAGAAAAAAATACATAGATAAAAAGATAAAAACCGAATCTTATCCCGTTTTTTCTTTATTTTCACTATAACAACTCTGTAAATAAACTCCCTGTATCTACAGAGTCGCGAACGTGTAGTATTTCGCAAAAGAACCTCCTCCAAGAACTAACAACCACCACTATTCTCCTAATTGCTCCTATCCCTTTCTAACAGGCGAACAGAATTTTCAACAGAATAAACGTACTAATTTGGGGAAAATAATGGATTTGGGTATAATAACGTCAATTACTTTAACTAAAAAAAGGAAACATTTGTGAATTGAATAAGTGTGTTTATTGTACAAATTAATTGCATTATATTGAAGAAAAAAAATTTTTTTTTAATGTTTTTATTCGCAATTGTTTACTTAAAATAATTGTAAAGTTCGAATAATCAAAGTCTGATTCTCTAAAAATAAAATCGAGTAATTATTTGTTTGTTTCATTTTGAAAATGTAGTCATTAAGTTTTAATAAATACATTCAATGTCTGCGCATACATGCCCTGTGGATCATAAAAAGAAAACAGTGCGTTAACATTAAAGTATTAGCATGGAGGTACACACACACACACACACACATGTATATATATATATATATATATATATATATATATATATATATATATATATATATATATATTTGTTTTTTGTTTATTATCTATGTACGTATACATTTCGTCCTTTCTAATTGGGACTCATCAGCATAACTATTCACTACTGCTCAAATCCTGACATTTAGAACCACTCGACCACCATTGGATAGCTAAATAAACAGTGATAATTTTAACATTTATTTCGGCGGCTTGACACATATATATGTATATGTCATGAAAATATATACATGACAATTAAGCTACACAGAGGCTACCGCGTTTCATCCTGGTAGGGAATTGTCAGGCTAACATACGTGGAGTTTGTGTTGCTGGGTGTTTTTATATAGGCACGTGTTGTTTGCTTTAGCTAGTTAATCAATCAGATTTTTTGTTATTCTCTTAGCCAATAAAAACTAAACTAAAACCTAAAATAGAAATACAAGCAAGCACGTGTTAAAATAAGGTCACCCATTATTTCGACACAACAATAAAACAGTAAGGGGTCACCTTACAAGAAACAACAATACTATGAAGTAAAACAAACCGAACCTTTGTTTTTGAAAAGCCCAAGAAAATAATAAAGAATCTAATTGGTAAACTAGCTAGACCAAACATCACGTGTATATATATAAACACCCAACAATACAAACTCCATACATTTTAGCCTTACGATTCCCTACGGGGATGAAACGCGAAAGCCTCTGTGTAGCTTAATTACCATGAATGTTTTAATAACTTACTAGCTAGCTCTACCTACGTATTGAGCACTGTTGAAGTAAACACTGATAATTGATACAAAAAGGTTATATCTCATTATAACATTTAATATGGATAAATGAAATAATATATATATATATATATATATATATATATATATATATATATATATATGTAATTAAATTATATTTTTGATTAATATTTTACCGACGTCGTTTATTAAATCTTCTGTGCTTCATCTGGCCAGCACCTGTTGTCCTCCTCCTTTCAATGTCTCAACTGTTAGCAATTCTACACTTTTATCGGGGAAGCTTAGCCTCTATTTTAAACTATAAAAGCGACTACCTCGTCCTCCCACCAAAAAAATACTTAGAAAAATCGATTTTATTTGCTGCAAAACAACATAATACATTTGCAAAACATATTTATTTTAAAATTTGGTGTGGGGTTTGCCCTATTAAAAATTACAAGTGAGGGAACCTAAAAGAATTAAAATGCCGATTTATTTGCTTCAAAACAGAGTAAATACTAATTGTAAAATATTGATGTTAAAATATTAGATGGAGATTAGCACGTATTTTACAACTGAATTGGACGGAACCTCATAAACCGGTATTCTCCGGACCTTTGGGTCTGGATTTACGCCGGTCTATTGGGGGTTGCCGGTCCTGTGCAGTTCTAGCAGGTTCACCCTCCCAGGCTTTGCCTCCCCTCTTTGGGGAGGAGTAAGTTTATTGCTTACTGTCTGAGGCGCCTCTACCGGGGAATGCCGATGGGGCTGCCCAGGAAATTTTTAAATGGACAGAGTGCTCAACTCTCGAGCGCTGGCTTGTCTAATCCCACATTCCCGACCTTGTGTCACATCTTACCTTGTGGGAGGTAGATAAATAAATGAATTGGACGGAACCTAGTATGCCTCCCAACCCGCATTTCCTGAACAATTCTAATTTTCCGTTATCGAATTATTCTTGTGTTGTGCCATTTTTCATATTTTTTTGACTTGTGACACTTTATAGGTTGCATTTTTACCGTGCTATTTTTCATATTTTTTTTTACTTGTGACACTTTATAGGTTGCATTTTTACCGTGCTATTTTTCATATTTTTTTGACTTGTGACACTTTATAGGTTGCATTTTTACCGTGCCATTTTCCGGTTCTGATGAGACAAAAGGGAGAAAGTAGCAACCCTAGTTGAAGTCAGTGTCTTTAATAATGCAGGATTAAACAGAGCTAAAAGGGACAAGATTACGAAATACCAACGTCTTATGTACGACATGAAAAGAAACTGCAATCTAAGGAAAATCTCCATCATTACAGTAATTATAGGAGCAACAGGACTAATGAAAAAGAAGTTCAAAAGCTATCTGGCGAATATACCCGGTGAACCGAGTGCAAGAGAAATACAAGCAATTGCACTTTAAGGGACGGTTAGAATCATAAAAACTATCTCTTGGTCGGAGTGTCTGAAATAGCCGGTGAATGTCTGGCATCCAATAGGATACCCCATCCCCAGCAAAAACAAAACGATAAGAAAATTAATAAATATATATATATATATATATATATATATATATATGTACGTACATACATGTATACATATATATATATATATGACATAATAAAATGCTTTTCAAATACGCAAGATTTACTGATCAAGAAACTTACACAACAAAACAAGTCTATACTCTTATTTGTATATTTATTGTCTAATAAATTTATATTCTGTACGATTGATTTATAATTTGATTCTCCAATTTTGTTATATACACGCACTGTTTTTTGGCTATTATTATTATTATTATTATTATTATTATTATTATTATTATCATCATTATTATTCTATATATTAATACGATGGCGTGTGTGTTCGTGTGTCACGCTTACATCAAAAGCTCTGCGCATGCGTGCCGCACCTAGATTTGGAAAAACATTCAAGTAACCTAATTTTCGTAATATTTTAAAGTATTTTCCTTTAGCGCAATGGTTAGCGACGTAGGATTTTGACGTGAGCCTGACTAGTTTATAGCTCGATCGCAACCAATTTCTTAGATTTTTTTCTACATCGAAAAGGGGGAGGATGAGGAGGGGGACGACCGGGAAGACACATATTAATATGATAGCGTGTGTGTTATTGTGTGTATCGCATTTACATCAAAAGCAACGACCTTCCGAATCTTTGTATGTTACTCATGAATTGGAGCCGAATTTAATTTAATCTAAAGCATTTACAAAGTGAAGGTATAGGTTAAGAACAAGATAATTAGTATTGAAGACATCGTGGAATTTACATAATGCTGGCAGGAGAATAGTGTCACCACAGCAGGAACAGGTTTACAATGATTTTCATATCAATGAATAATACTTAGAGGGTAGCAGTGTTCTAGACAGGGGAATCAATTCACAATAAACATAAACAAGTTAACAATGGTTATAAAGTAAATAGATCATCCTTAATACAGTAGCATTGAGGAATGACAGGAATATATTGACAAAAAAGAAAAAGCTAACAATGTTATTCAAGTAATTGGATAATTATTTTGATGTAGCCGTGTGCTTAACACGAGAATAAAGTCATAATAACAGCAACAGTTCAACAAGCATTTCAAGTTAATGAATAATATTTAAAGAGTAGCCCTGTGCCCGACAGGGGAATAAAGTAAAAAAGCAGGAACAGGTCGACAATGGTAGTCATGTTAATAAATAATCTTGTTGTTGACAGGTTAACACTGGTGTTCAAGTAAATCAATAATCCTTATGGCTTAGGTGTGTGCTTGGCTGGGGAATAGTTTCACAAACAGAAGAACAGATGTACAATGTTTTCAAGAAAATGAATAATTATTATGAGGTATCTGTGTGCTTGACACGGGAATAAAATCACAAATAGAACAGGTCAACAATGGTTTTCATGCACATGAATAATCCATAGGGCACTAGTCTTGTGCTTGACAGAAGAATAATTTCAGAACAGCAGGAACAGGGTGACAGGGTTATTTGTGTATTTGGCAGGGGAATGAAGTCACAAAACAGGAACAGTCTAACAATAGTTTGCCAGTAAATAAAAATCCTTAGGGCGTAGCCGTGTTCTTAGCAAGGGAATGAAGTCATAAAAAACATTTATTAATCCTTAAGGAAGTAGCCGTTATGTTGGCAGGAGAATAATTTTACAACAGCATTAACAGGTGAACAATGATTTTCAAGTAAATCCATAATTTTTAGGGCGTAACCGTGTTCTTAGAAGGGAAACAACATCACAAAAAACAGGAACCGGTTTTCAAGTAAATAAATAATCCTTATGTGAGTTGCTGTGTGCTTAGACGAGAGAATAAAGTCCCAGAAGAAGGAATAGATTAACTATGGTTTGTAAGTAAATGAATAATCCTTAGCGCAGTAGCCATGTGCTTAGATGATAACTAATAGGCAATGTTGATAAATTCACAGAAGCAGGAATCAGTTAACAATGGTTTTAAGGTAAGTTACCAAAAGCAGAAACAGGTTTAACATCGTTTTAAAGTAAACGTATAATCCTTAGGGTGTAGCAGTGTTCTTGTCAATGGAATTAAGTTACCAAAAGCAGAAACAGGTTTAACATCGTTTTAAAGTAAACGTATAATCCTTAGGGTGTAGCAGTGTTCTTGTCAATGGAATCAAGTTACCAAAAGCAGAAACAGGTTTAACATCGTTTTAAAGTAAACGTATAATCCTTAGGGTGTAGCAGTGTTCTTGTCAATGGAATTAAGTTACCAAAAGCAGAAACAGGTTTAACATCGTTTTAAAGTAAACGTATAATCCTTAGGGTGTAGCAGTGTTCTTGTCAATGGAATCAAGTTACCAAAAGCAGAAACAGGTTTAACATCGTTTTAAAGTAAACGTATAATCCTTAGGGTGTAGCAGTGTTCTTGTCAATGGAATTAAGTTACCAAAAGCAGAAACAGGTTTAACATCGTTTTAAAGTAAACGTATAATCCTTAGGGTGTAGCAGTGTTCTTGTCAATGGAATTAAGTTACCAAAAGCAGAAACAGGTTTAACATCGTTTTAAAGTAAACGTATAATCCTTAGGGTGTAGCAGTGTTCTTGTCAATGGAATCAAGTTACCAAAAGCAGAAACAGGTTTAACATCGTTTTAAAGTAAACGTATAATCCTTAGGGTGTAGCAGTGTTCTTGTCAATGGAATCAAGTTACCAAAAGCAGAAACAGGTTTAACATCGTTTTAAAGTAAACGTATAATCCTTAGGGTGTAGCAGTGTTCTTGTCAATGGAATTAAGTTACCAAAAGCAGAAACAGGTTTAACATCGTTTTAAAGTAAACGTATAATCCTTAGGGTGTAGCAGTGTTCTTGTCAATGGAATCAAGTTACCAAAAGCAGAAACAGGTTTAACATCGTTTTAAAGTAAACGTATAATCCTTAGGGTGTAGCAGTGTTCTTGTCAATGGAATTAAGTTACCAAAAGCAGAAACAGGTTTAACATCGTTTTAAAGTAAACGTATAATCCTTAGGGTGTAGCAGTGTTCTTGTCAATGGAATCAAGTTACCAAAAGCAGAAACAGGTTTAACATCGTTTTAAAGTAAACGTATAATCCTTAGGGTGTAGCAGTGTTCTTGTCAATGGAATTAAGTTACCAAAAGCAGAAACAGGTTTAACATCGTTTTAAAGTAAACGTATAATCCTTAGGGTGTAGCAGTGTTCTTGTCAATGGAATCAAGTTACCAAAAGCAGAAACAGGTTTAACATCGTTTTAAAGTAAACGTATAATCCTTAGGGTGTAGCAGTGTTCTTGTCAATGGAATTAAGTTACCAAAAGCAGAAACAGGTTTAACATCGTTTTAAAGTAAACGTATAATCCTTAGGGTGTAGCAGTGTTCTTGTCAATGGAATTAAGTTACCAAAAGCAGAAACAGGTTTAACATCGTTTTAAAGTAAACGTATAATCCTTAGGGTGTAGCAGTGTTCTTGTCAATGGAATCAAGTTACCAAAAGCAGAAACAGGTTTAACATCGTTTTAAAGTAAACGTATAATCCTTAGGGTGTAGCAGTGTTCTTGTCAATGGAATTAAGTTACCAAAAGCAGAAACAGGTTTAACATCGTTTTAAAGTAAACGTATAATCCTTAGGGTGTAGCAGTGTTCTTGTCAATGGAATTAAGTTACCAAAAGCAGAAACAGGTTTAACATCGTTTTAAAGTAAACGTATAATCCTTAGGGTGTAGCAGTGTTCTTGTCAATGGAATTAAGTTACCAAAAGCAGAAACAGGTTTAACATCGTTTTAAAGTAAACGTATAATCCTTAGGGTGTAGCAGTGTTCTTGTCAATGGAATTAAGTTACCAAAAGCAGAAACAGGTTTAACATCGTTTTAAAGTAAACGTATAATCCTTAGGGTGTAGCAGTGTTCTTGTCAATGGAATTAAGTTACCAAAAGCAGAAACAGGTTTAACATCGTTTTAAAGTAAACGTATAATCCTTAGGGTGTAGCAGTGTTCTTGTCAATGGAATTAAGTTACCAAAAGCAGAAACCGGTTTAACATCGTTTTAAAGTAAACGTATAATCCTTAGGGTGTAGCAGTGTTCTTGTCAATGGAATCAAGTTACCAAAAGCAGAAACAGGTTTAACATCGTTTTAAAGTAAACGTATAATCCTTAGGGTGTAGCAGTGTTCTTGTCAATGGAATCAAGTTACCAAAAGCAGAAACAGGTTTAACATCGTTTTAAAGTAAACGTATAATCATTAGGGCACTATCCATGTGTGTGGCACGTGAATCAAGTTTAAAAATAAATCAATAATCATTGGGGCAGTAGCCTTGTGCTTGACTGCTGAATAAATACAAAAACACTGAAACAGGTGTACATTGGTTTTAAAGTAAATCAATAATTGGTGGGGCAGTAGACGTGTGCTTGGCAGGAGAATAATGTCACAACAGCTGATACAGGTTAACAATGGTTATCAAATATATGGATAATCTTTAACCCTGGCAATGTGAGTGTAAAGGGAATAAAGACATAAATGCAGGAGCCTGTGTAACAATTATAGTCATATAAATGAATAATACTTAGGGTGTAACCGTGTTCTTTGCAGGGGAATAGAATCCCCAAATAAAGAAGCGGTTCACAATGGTTTTCAAGTAAATGAATAATATGTAGGGCGTAGCCGTGTGCTTGGTATTAAGTCGCATAAAACACTAACAGGAAAACAGTTGTTTTTAAGTGTATATATAATCCTCAGGACGTAGCCATGTGCTTGGCAGGGGAATAAAGTCACACAAAAAACAGGAGAATAAAGTCATAATTGCAGAAACACTTTAACAATAGTTTTCAAGTAAATGAATAATATTGAAGCGGTAGTCGTGTAACCGACAAGGAGAAAAATAGGAACGGGTTTACAATCATTTTCAAGCAAACATATAATGTTGTGTGCTTGGTAGGAGAATGAAGTAATAACAAACAGAACAGGGTAAAAATGGTTATCAAGTAAATAAATAATCTATAGGGCATAGCCGTATGCTTGGTAGGGAAATTAAGTCACAAAAATCAAGAACAAGTTTAGAATGGTTTTCAAGTAAATGAATAATACTGAGGGTAAAAGCCATGTGCTTGACAGGGTAATAAAGTCATATTAGCAATGACAGTTTTACAATGTTTGTCAAGTAAATGAATAGTGGATAGGGAAGTTGGTGTGGGTTAGGCAGGGGAATAAATTCAAAAATACAGAGGAAAAGGTTAACAATGGCTTTCAAATATATGAATAAAGCATTAAAGCTTGCTGGGTTCTTGGTAGGAGAATTAAGTCAGACAAAAAAAAAACAGAAAAAGGTTAACAATGGTCTTTCTGTAAATGCATGATATTTAGGGCAGTAACTGTGTGCTTGGCGGGTGAATAAAGTAATATAAAACACAGGAAGAGGTGAACACTTGTTTTCAAGTATGGAGTATTGTTGTCACATCTGGGCTGGGGCATTATCCACTAGTCTCTCCCTCTTAGACAAGGTCCAACAATAAGTCGCCAACTTAATAGGTCCTTCACTATTTACCAAGCTCCAGCCACTGTCCCATCGCCGCAATGTTGCTTCCTTGTGCCTGTTTTACAAGTACTTCAATGGATTATGTTCTGATGAGCTTGCTGCTCTGGTACCCCCACGACGTAAATTCACTAGACCACCCCGACAGTCTGCCAACTTTCATCCATTCACTGTGGAGGTCCCCAGATGCCGACGAGCTTTCTACTCCAAAAGCTTCTTTCCTCGTGCTGCTCGACTCTGAAACTCCCTGCTCCTTGCTTTCCTGACGTTACTGACATGCAGAAATTTAAAACTAATGTAAACAGACATATCGCTGTGCAGCTCCTAATTTAGATCCCCCCAAACTTTCACCATTTTTTCTTAGTGGCCCCTTACGTCTACAGTGGCAGCCTGCCTTGTTTGGGGTGAACTATGTTGAAAATAATATGAATAACCATTATGGTAGTAGCTGTGTAATTGGCCGAGAAATTAAGAAACACATGTGCAGATGCTGATTCCTGCAATTAGCCGCTGAGAATGCAGAAAATCCATACATTTCCTAACATCACTACAGAAATAAATAATATCTTCCATATTCAACCGGTTGACATCCATTTTCGGAGAAATGTTTATGTTTATTAAAAATTACGTGATTTTCTGCCCTTTGCGTGATTATCTGCCCTTTTTCGTACGGCCGTTGCACTGGGCAAGCACCGAATAAACTCACAACAGTAGGAAGAGGTTAAGAATGTTTTTCATGTAAATGAATTATTATTTAGGACAGTAGCCGTGTGCTTGGTAGGGGAATAAATTCACAAACAGAAGAACAGGTGTACAATATTTTTTACGTAAATGAATAATACTTAAGGTGTAGCGGTTTGCTTTGAAGACGAAAAAAGACAAAAAACAGGTACAGAAAAACAATATTTTTTTAAAGTAAATGAATAATGTTTAAGGGGGTAGAAATAAACTTACTAAAAATCAGAAATAGATTAACAATAATATTAAAGTCAATGTATAATCATTAATACAATAGCCGTGAGGCATAGAAGTAGAATAATCCTTCAACAGCAGGAAGAGGTTAAGAATCGTTTTAAAGTAACTAAATAATATTTGAGGCGTGATCTTGAGAGGAGAATAAAGTCATAATAGCAGCAACACGTTAAGAATCGTTTTAAAGTAACTGAATAATATTTAGGGCATTAGTCGTTTGCTTGGCAGGGGAATCAATTAAAAAAAACAGAAAACATGAACAGGTTAAAAATGGTTTTCAAGTAAATTAATCATCTTTAGGCCGTAGCCGTGTTCCTGGCAGAGTAATTCAGTCACAAAAAAGAGGAATAGATTTATAATGGTTTTCAAGTAAATGAATAATGCTTAGGGCAGTAGTCATGTGCTTGACAGGGTAATAAATTCATAGTATCAGAAACAGGGTAACAATGTTTTTCAAGGAAATGAATACTCCTTAGGGTACTAGCCGTGTGCGTGATAGGGGAATAAAATTAGAAAAAAAAACAGGAACATGTTTACAATCGTTTTCAAGTAAATAAATAATCCTTCAGGCTTGTTGCGTTCTTGGCAAGGAAATTAAGTAAAAAAAAACAAACAAACAGGAAAAGGTTTACACTGATTTTCATGTAAATAAATAATACTTAGGCAGTAGCCGTGTGGTTTGCAGGTGAATAAAATCATGAAAAACAGGTAGAGGTTCACAATGTGTTGTTAAGTTTAATCAACTGAATATAGTTCCACCTGACCAAGTAGTGACGAGGTCAGTGACTCTAATCTTAATGTTACGTGATGAAATCACTACGCTACAAGAACTACCACATGACATAAGTGCCAAATTAGGCGCCAAAATAGATTCAACTGTTTTATATTTAGTTCGCAATAAAAGTTTGTGCCTCGTGCACGCGTATTAATTTTTCCTCGTGATTCTTGTCTTTTCTTCCTCGTCTTTGTGGTTCACTGCCTACCACTATGTCGCACTCTAACACGCATAGTTTAACGTTAGTTTTCATGTAAATAAATGATCTTTAGGGCAGTAGCCGTGTGGTTTGCAGGTGAATAAAATCACGAAAAACAGGTAGAGGTTCACAATGACTTTCAAGTAAATGAATAATCTTCAGAGAGTAGATTTGTGCTTTGCAGGGGAATTAAGTCATAAACATGCAGGAACAGGTTTACAATGGTTTTACTGTAAATGAATAATGCTTTGCGCAGTAGCCGTATGCTTGGCAGGGGAATAATGTCAGAACAGCAGGAACAGGTTAACAATAGTGTTCAAGTAAATGAATAATACTCAGAGAACAGGGTAACATTAGAATTTATTCGGATTTTCTCCACCAAAAAAGTGTTGTCTGCTCGCCTTGATGATAGTTTTAAAAAGGGGTGACGGAATTAATTACAAACCGGAAGTAATTTTATGTCGCTTAGGAATTAGAAATTTCGTAATTCTTGATGATAAAATTAAATAAAACCTTTTTTTTTTAATTCGTACAATATAATTTTGCAAATGAAAGAAATAAAATAAGATTTATTAGTTGAATAACAAATAAAATTGATAAATTAAGACCAAGTTGTAATTAATTTCGAGTTGTAATTAATTCCGAGTTGTAATTAATTCCGAACCCCTTAAAAAGGTATTCACCCACGCATGCGCGTTAGACTTATTGTATTCTACGCTTCCGGTCGTCTCCTGCTGTCAGTGTCAATATTGTCATCTTTTTCCCCACAATTTTTATGTCTAGTGTTATTAATTCACGTGAAATATAAACATGTCAGTTTTTGGTCTGTAAAATATTTAATAACATTCGTTAGATAATAATCTAAAGTTCATTTTAAACAAATTATTATTATTAAAATATTAATTAAATTGACCCTAATTATCACTCCTGTCGTCGAAATGTATTTTTTTATATGTAGTTTTCTGCGAAGCTGCTTGTCTGGTCACCATCTTGCATTTTCTATTCGACTCACGTAAATATATCACTAATCTTGGCACATGTTCGTCTTTGTCCACTGTCCGTTTTTCACAACTTTTTACTAACCATTTTTTTTCCTTTTTTCGGTGTACACTTATCTATCAGCCTTCTAGAGAATTCTGGGGTTTTTGGAAAAAAATTTCAAATATTTTACATTTTAGGAGGGGGATCAGTTTCCAATGTTAATTCAACGTAGACTGATCCCACTCTTTTTGACCATCTAAATTTTATAAAAATTATTCTTCTGTTTACAATTACCTATCATGTCGCGAGAGAATTCCAGGGGTTTTGGAAATAAATTTCAAAAAAATGAATTTTAAGACGGGGGATCAGTCTTGTTCGTCTTTTACCATAGTCCGTTTTTCACAACTTTGTACGTCTTATGACACACCAATAAAAACGCTTTTTCAAACTTAAGGGTAGCAGACCAATAAAAAGGTTATTGCAATGATCATGTATGACACACCAATTAAAATGCTTTTTTAAGCTTAAGGGAAGCAGACCAATAAAAAAGTTATTCTAATGATTATGTATGACACACCAATAAAAATGCTTGTTTAAACTTAAGAGTGACAGACCAATAAAAGTGTTATTCTAATGATTATGTATGACACACCGATTAAAATGTTTTTTGAAACTTAAGGATGACAGACCAATAAAAATGTTATTCTAATGATTATGTATGACACACCAATTAAAATACTTTCACAAATTAAAGGGTGGCAGACCAATAAAAATGTTATTCTAATGATTATGTATGACACACCAATAAAAAGGCTTTTTTAAACTTAAGGGTGACAGACCAATAAAAAAGTTATTCTAATGATTATGTATGACACACCAATTAAAATGCTTTTTCAAACTGAAGTGTGGCAGACCAATGAAAAAGTTATTCTAAATATTATGTATGACACACAAATAAAAAAGCTTTTTCAAACTTAAGGTTGGCAGACCAATAAAAAAGTTATTCTAATGATTATGTTTAACACACCAATTAAAATGCTTTTTGAAACTTAAGGGTAGCAGACCAATAAAAAAGTTATTCTAATTATTATGTATAACACACCAATTAAAATGCTTTTTGAAACTTAAGGAAGACAGACCAATAAAAAAGTTATTCTAATGATTATGTTTGACACACCAATCAAAATGCTTTTTGAAACTTAAGGAAGACAGACCAATAAAAATGTTATTCTAATGATTATGTATGACACACCAATAAAAATGCTTTTTTAAACTGTAGGGTGGCAGACCAATAAAAATGTTATTCTAATGATTATGTATGACACACCAATAAAAATGCTTTTTCAAACTGTAGGGTGGCAGAACAATAAAAATGTTATTCTAATGATTATGTATGACACACCAATAAAAATGCTTTTTGAAACTTAAGGAAGACAGACTAATAAAAATATTATTCTAATGATTATGTATGACACACCAATAAAAATGCTTTTTCAAACTTAAGGGTGACAGAACAATAAAAATGTTATTCTAATGATTATGTATGACACACCAATAAAAATGCTTTTTCAAACTTAAGGGTGACAGACCAATCAAAAAGTTATTCTAATGATTATGTATGACACACCAATAAAAAAGCTTTTTCAAACTTAAGGAGGACAGAACAATAAAAATGTTATTCTAATGATTATGTATGACACACCAATAAAAATGCTTTTTCAAACTTAAGTGTGACAGAACAGTAAAAATGTTATTCTAATGATTATGTATGACACACCAATAAAAATGCTTTTTCAAACTAAAGGGTGACAGACTAATAAAAAAGTTATTCTAATGATTATGTATGACACACCAATTAAAATGCTTTTTCAAACTGAAGTGTGGCAGACCAATGAAAAAGTTATTCTAAATATTATGTATGACACACAAATAAAAATGCTTTTTCAAACTTAAGGGTGACAGAACAATAAAAATGTTATTCTAATGATTATGTATGACACACCAATTAAAATGCTTTTTCAAACTTAAGGGTGACAGAACAATAAAAAAGTTATTCTAAATATTATGTATGACACACAAATAAAAATGCTTTTTCAAACTTAAGGGTGGCAGAACAATAAAAATGTTATTCTAATGATTATGTATGACACACCAATTAAAAATGCTTTTTGAAACTTAAGGAAGACAGACCAATAAAAATGTTATTCTAATGATTATGTATGACACACCAATAAAAATGCTTTTTCAAACTGTAGGGTGGCAGACCAATAAAAATGTTATTCTAATGATTATGTATGACACACCAATAAAAATGCTTTTTCAAACTGTAGGGTGGCAGAACAATAAAAATGTTATTCTAATGATTATGTATGACACACCAATAAAAATGCTTTTTACAAACTGTAGGGTGACAGACTAATAAAATGTTATTCTAATGATTATGTATGACACACCGATAAAAATGCTTTTTCAAACTTAAGGGTGACAGACTAATAAAAAAGTTATTCTAATGATTATGTATGACACACCAATAAAAATGCTTTTTCAAACTTAAGGGTGACAGAACAATAAAAAAGTTATTCTAATGATTATGTATGACACACCAATAAAAATGCTTTTTCAAACTTAAGGGTGACAGACCAATCAAAAAGTAATTCTAATGATTATGTATGACACACCAATAAAAAAGCTTTTTCAAACTTAAGGTTGGCAGACCAATAAAAAAGTTATTCTAATGATTATGTTTGACACACCAATCAAAATGCTTTTTGAAACTTAAGGAAGACAGACCAATAAAAATGTTATTCTAATGATTATGTATGACACACCAATAAAAATGCTTTTTCAAACTGTAGGGTGGCAGACCAATAAAAATGTTATTCTAATGATTATGTATGACACACCAATAAAAATGCTTTTTCAAACTGTAGGGTGGCAGAACAATAAAAATGTTATTCTAATGATTATGTATGACACACCAATAAAAATGCTTTTTGAAACTTAAGGAAGACAGACTAATAAAAATATTATTCTAATGATTATGTATGACACACCAATAAAAATGCTTTTTCAAACTTAAGGGTGACAGAACAATAAAAATGTTATTCTAATGATTATGTATGACACACCAATAAAAATGCTTTTTCAAACTTAAGGGTGACAGAACAATAAAAAAGTTATTCTTATGATTATGTATGACACACCAATAAAAATGCTTTTTCAAACTGTAGGGTGGCAGACCAATAAAAATGTTATTCTAATGATTATGTATGATACACCAATAAAAATGCTTTTTCAAACTGTAGGGTGACAGACTAATAAAATGTTATTCTAATGATTATGTATGACACACCGATAAAAATGCTTTTTCAAACTTAAGGGTGACAGAACAATAAAAATGTTATTCTAATGATTATGTATGACACACCAATAAAAATGCTTTTTCAAACTTAAGGGTGACAGAACAATAAAAAAGTTATTCTTATGATTATGTATGACACACCAATAAAAATGCTTTCTTAAACTTAAGGGTGGCAGACCAATAAAAATGTTATTCTAATGATTATGTATGACACACCAATAAAAATGCTTTTTCAAACTTAAGGGGGACAGACTAATAAAAAAGTTATTCTAATGATTATGTATGACACACCAATAAAAATGCTTTTTCAAACTTAAGGGTGACAGAACAATAAAAAAGTTATTCTAATGATTATGTATGACACACCAATAAAAATGCTTTTTCAAACTTAAGGGTGACAGAACAATAAAAAAGTTATTCTTATGATTATGTATGACACACCAATAAAAATGCTTTTTCAAACTGTAGGGTGGCAGACCAATAAAAATGTTATTCTAATGATTATGTATGACACACCAATAAAAATGCTTTTTCAAACTTAAGGGTGACAGACTAATAAAAATATTATTCTAATGATTATGTATGACACACCAATAAAAATGCTTTTTGAAACTTAAGGGTGACAGACTAATAAAAAAGTTATTCTAATGATTATGTATGACACACCAATAAAAATGCTTTTTGAAACTTAAGGGTGACAGACTAATAAAAATATTATTCTAATGATTATGTATGACACACCAATAAAAATGCTTTTTCAAACTTAAGGGTGACAGAACAATAAAAATGTTATTCTAATGATTATGTATGACACACCAATAAAAATGCTTTTTCAAACTTAAGGGTGACAGACTAATAAAAATATTATTCTAATGATTATGTATGACACACCAATAAAAATGCTTTTTCAAACTTAAGGGTGACAGACTAATAAAATGTTATTCTAATGATTATGTATGACACACCGATAAAAATGCTTTTTCAAACTTAAGGGTGACAGACTAATAAAAATGTTATTCTAATGATTATGTATGACACACCTATAAAAATGCTTTTTCAAACTTAAGGGTGACAGAACAATAAAAATGTTATTCTAATGATTATGTATGACACACCAATAAAAATGCTTTTTCAAACTTAAGGGTGACAGACTAATAAAAATATTATTCTAATGATTATGTATGACACACCAATAAAAATGCTTTTTCAAACTTAAGGGTGACAGACTAATAAAATGTTATTCTAATGATTATGTATGACACACCGATAAAAATGCTTTTTCAAACTTAAGGGTGACAGACCAATAACAATGTTATTCTAATGATTATGTATTACACACCAATAAAAATGCTTTTTCAAACTTAAGGGTGACAGACCAATAACAATGTTATTCTAATGATTATGTATTACACACCAATAAAAATGCTTTTTCAAACTTAAGGGTGGCAGACCAATAAAAAAGTTATTCTAATGATTATGTATTACACACCAATAAAAATGCTTTTTCAAACTTAAGAGTGACAGACCAATAAAAAAGTTATTCTAATGATTATGTATGACACACCAATAAAAATGCTTTTTACAAACTTAAGGGTGACAGACTAATAAAAATGTTATTCTAATGATTATGTATGACACACCAATGAAAATGCTTTTTCAAACTTAAGGGTGACAGACTAATAAAAAAGTTATTCTAATGATTATGTATGACACACCAATAAAAATGCTTTTTCAAACTTAAGGGTGACAGACTAATAAAAAAGTTATTCTAATGATTATGTATGACACACCAATAAAAATGCTTTTTCAAACTTAAGGGTGACAGAACAATAAAAAAGTTATTCTTATGATTATGTATGACACACCAATAAAAATGCTTTTTCAAACTGTAGGGTGGCAGACCAATAAAAATGTTATTCTAATGATTATGTATGACACACCAATAAAAATGCTTTTTCAAACTGTAGGGTGGCAGACCAATAAAAATGTTATTCTAATGATTATGTATGACACACCAATAAAAATGCTTTTTCAAACTGTAGGGTGGCAGACCAATAAAAATGTTATTCTAATGATTATGTATGACACACCAATAAAAATGCTTTTTCAAACTTAAGGGTGACAGACTAATAAAAATGTTATTCTAATGATTATGTATGACACACCAATAAAAATGCTTTTTCAAACTTAAGGGTGACAGACTAATAAAAATATTATTCTAATGATTATGTATGGCACACCAATAAAAATGCTTTCTTAAACTTAAGGGTGGCAGAACAATAAAAATGTTATTCTAATGATTATGTATGACACACCAATAAAAATGCTTTTTGAAACTTAAGGGTGACAGACCAATAAAAATGTTATTCTAATGATTATGTATGACACACCAATAAAAATGCTTTTTCAAACTTAAGGGTGACAGACCAATAACAATGTTATTCTAATGATTATGTATTACACACCAATAAAAATGCTTTTTCAAACTTAAGGGTGGCAGACCAATAAAAAAGTTATTCTAATGATTATGTATGACACACCAATTAAAATGCTTGTGGAAATTTCGGTATATTTTCTAGTAAGTCACGGGTTGCTTCCCTTTGTTTGAAACCGTTTGAGGGCGAAGGCTGTCGGTTTTTGCTTACGTGCCAGCTTGAAGGTCACATGGATTATTTAGCGTAGGAGTTGGGTTAGGTTGACGCCATTTTGTGTCACGTGGTTTCTACTTTTAGAAATGATGCATTGGTTCTGTCTCGATTTGATATTGGCGCGAAGTTTAATCAGAACAGACTTGGGCGCCGGAGTCGACACCTGTTAAAACTGTTTCTCCGTCCATAGTTGGGACGTTAAATTTTGAGAAGAATTTCTACTTGAAGAAATTTAAAAAATAGAGTATCTCTTGGCAAGAATTGCCTTTTATGTATGAAATATTCTTCCTTCGGTCAACGAATATTCCCCTTTGAAGATGTTTCAGGTCAGAGACTTGGAATGAAGAATTATGGAGAATTTGAACGAGATAAAAATATCTCCGGGCACGAAATTGCCTATGTTGAAGAGCTTAGCTCCCGGGAACTGGAATACTTTGCTGTTGAGAAGATTCTGAATCAGAGATTAAGAATCGTAAAGTGTGATCGTCCTTGCAACACAGATCGATTTGAAAGAGATAACTTTGAAAATTGGATCCTCACATGATCGCGTGTGAAGCTATTTGGGACAAACTGTGAAAAAATCAAGTATTATGTTTATTTGAAATTTGGACTGTTCTAGTGACGTATTTCTTACGTTGGGTTTGCTATAAGAAAATTATAGAAGAAAAGGAAAGAAGAAGGAAAAAAGGAACTTTGTGACAGACGTTTGATCAAATAAACAAAGGTTATTTTACCATGGAAATTATGTCGGCATTCAGCACGGTTTGTCAATTTTATTACTTTTGATTGGAACTTTGGTGTAAAGAAAAAAAAGAGACTATTTGATTGATTTTATAAGAATACTGCCTTTATAGTCTTAGATTGTGTTTTATTTGTGAAGAAAAAAAAAGGATTACTTATTTTGCGATTGAAAAGTAAGGTTTTATCATCTGCCTCCCTTTTTAAGATTGTGTCTATTTTTGTTGTATATAACTTTAATGTTAAGTAATCCTGATGTTTTAATTTTTTTTTTTTTTTTTTTTTTGTACGTTATCTAGGAATAATTTATTTATTCCAGCTCTGGAAAAAAGCAGTCCAAGCTACCTTTTTTTTGTAAATAAAACTTTATTTTAACTTTTATGAACATCTTGTACTCGTCCATTCCTTCTCTCTTGTTATAATTTTTTTTGTGATAATTCTCCTAGGTAAAATGACTTTTGTTTAGAGCGGTTTTCGTAAACGCCCACGAAAAATCCGACATGCTTTTTCCAACTTATGGTGGCAGACCAATTAAAATGTTATTCTAATTATTAGGTATGACACACCAATGAAAATGCTTTTTCAAACTTAAGGGTGACAGACCAATAAAAATGTTATTCTAATGATTATGTATGACACACCAATAAAAATGCTTTTTACAACTTAAGGGTGACAGACCAATAAAAATGCTATTCTAATTATCATGTATGACACACCAATAAAAATGCTTTTTACCACTTAAGGGTGACAGAACAATAAAAATGTTATTCTAATGATTATGTATGACACACCAATTAAAAAGCTTTTTAAAACTTAAGGGTGACAGACCAATAAAAAAGTTATTCTAATGATTATGATTATGTATGACACACCATTAGCATTCTATGCATTTCCGAGTCTCATTCCTACCCAAGGCTCCACTGGCGGAGGACTTACCAATATGCCACGATGCGTCACTAGCGTTCTATGCATTTCCGAGTCTAATAAACTGAAAATATTAGTCCACAAAAGTAGAAAAATATGTTTATTACACTCAGAAACGAATTGAACGATAGAATGGTTTGGTGGTTCAGTGGTAAGTTGTTCCGCTTATGATACTTGTTGGTGGCTACGTTGTTTTCGTATCAGTGTTCGAATCCTGGTAACGTACTGGATTAGGCGACTGATACAATTGAAACCGGTAATTAACATTTTTAGATTGTGATAAATTTAAAATATTTTACTATAAAACGTAATTTAATTGACATCCATTTGTCCCCCGAAGTCAACTGTATTTGAACCTATATCACGACTTTGTTCGCCACCCACAATCAACACTTGGCTGTGGCACCAACTGCATTCGAACCCTTATCATTCCTACCCAAGACTCCACTGGCGGAGGACTTACCAATATGCCACGATGCGTCACTAGCGTTCTATGCATTTCCGAGTTTAATAAACTGAAAATATTAGTCCACAAAATTAGAAAAATATGTTTATTACACTCAGAAACGAATTGAACGATAGAATGGTTTGGTGGTTCAGTGGTAAGTTGTTCCGCTTATGATACTTGTTGGTGGCTACGTTGTTTTCGTATCAGTGTTCGAATCCTGGTAACGTACTGGATTAGGCGACTGATACAATTGAAACCGGTAATTAACATTTTTAGATTGTGATAAATTTAAAATATTTTACTATAAAACGTAATTTAATTGACATCCATCTGTCTCCCGAAGTCAACTGTATTTGAACCTATATCACGACTTTGTTCGCCACCCACAATCAACACTTGGCTGTGGCACCAACTGCATTCGAACCCTTATCATTCCTACCCAAGGCTCCACTGGCGGAGGGCTTACCAATATGCCACGATGCGTCACTAGCGTTCTATGCATTTCCGAGTTTAATAAACTGAAAATATTAGTCCACAAAATTAGAAAAATATGTTTATTACACTCAGAAACGAATTGAACGATAGAATGGTTTGGTGGTTCAGTGGTAAGTTGTTCCGCTTATGATACTTGTTGGTGGCTACGTTGTTTTCGTAACAGTGTTCGAATCCTGGTAACGTACTGGATTAGGCGACTGATACAATTGAAACCGGTAATTAACATTTTTAGATTGTGATAAATTTAAAATATTTTACTATAAAACGTAATTTAATTGACATCCATCTGTCTCCCGAAGTCAACTGTATTTGAACCTATATCACGACTTTGTTCGCCACCCACAATCAACACTTGGCTGTGGCACCAACTGCATTCGAACCCTTATCATTCCTACCCAAGGCTCCACTGGCGGAGGGCTTACCAATATGCCACGATGCGTCACTAGCGTTCTATGCATTTCCGAGTTTAATAAACTGAAAATATTAGTCCACAAAATTAGAAAAATATGTTTATTACACTCAGAAACGAATTGAACGATAGAATGGTTTGGTGGTTCAGTGGTAAGTTGTTCCGCTTATGATACTTGTTGGTGGCTACGTTGTTTTCGTAACAGTGTTCGAATCCTGGTAACGTACTGGATTAGGCGACTGATACAATTGAAACCGGTAATTAACATTTTTAGATTGTGATAAATTTAAAATATTTTACTATAAAACGTAATTTAATTGACATCCATCTGTCTCCCGAAGTCAACTGTATTTGAACCTATATCACGACTTTGTTCGCCACCCACAATCAACACTTGGCTGTGGCACCAACTGCATTCGAACCCTTATCATTCCTACCCAAGGCTCCACTGGCGGAGGGCTTACCAATATGCCACGATGCGTCACTAGCGTTCTATGCATTTCCGAGTTTAATAAACTGAAAATATTAGTCCACAAAATTAGAAAAATATGTTTATTACACTCAGAAACGAATTGAACGATAGAATGGTTTGGTGGTTCAGTGGTAAGTTGTTCCGCTTATGATACTTGTTGGTGGCTACGTTGTTTTCGTATCAGTGTTCGAATCCTGGTAACGTACTGGATTAGGCGACTGATACAATTGAAACCGGTAATTAACATTTTTAGATTGTGATAAATTTAAAATATTTTACTATAAAACGTAATTTAATTGACATCCATCTGTCTCCCGAAGTCAACTGTATTTGAACCTATATCACGACTTTGTTCGCCACCCACAATCAACACTTGGCTGTGGCACCAACTGCATTCGAACCCTTGTCATTCCTACCCAAGGCTCCACTGGCGGAGGGCTTACCAATATGCCACGATGCGTCACTAGCGTTCTATGCATTTCCGAGTTTAATAAACTGAAAATATTAGTCCACAAAATTAGAAAAATATGTTTATTACACTCAGAAACGAATTGAACGATAGAATGGTTTGGTGGTTCAGTGGTAAGTTGTTCCGCTTATGATACTTGTTGGTGGCTACGTTGTTTTCGTAACAGTGTTCGAATCCTGGTAACGTACTGGATTAGGCGACTGATACAATTGAAACCGGTAATTAACATTTTTAGATTGTGATAAATTTAAAATATTTTACTATAAAACGTAATTTAATTGACATCCATCTGTCTCCCGAAGTCAACTGTATTTGAACCTATATCACGACTTTGTTCGCCACCCACAATCAACACTTGGCTGTGGCACCAACTGCATTCGAACCCTTATCATTCCTACCCAAGGCTCCACTGGCGGAGGGCTTACCAATATGCCACGATGCGTCACTAGCGTTCTATGCATTTCCGAGTCTAATAAACTGAAAATATTAGTCCACAAAATTAGAAAAATATGTTTATTACACTCAGAAACGAATTGAACGATAGAATGGTTTGGTGGTTCAGTGGTAAGTTGTTCCGCTTATGATACTTGTTGGTGGCTACGTTGTTTTCGTAACAGTGTTCGAATCCTGGTAACGTACTGGATTAGGCGACTGATACAATTGAAACCGGTAATTAACATTTTTAGATTGTGATAAATTTAAAATATTTTACTATAAAACGTAATTTAATTGACATCCATCTGTCTCCCGAAGTCAACTGTATTTGAACCTATATCACGACTTTGTTCGCCACCCACAATCAACACTTGGCTGTGGCACCAACTGCATTCGAACCCTTATCATTCCTACCCAAGGCTCCACTGGCGGAGGGCTTACCAATATGCCACGATGCGTCACTAGCGTTCTATGCATTTCCGAGTTTAATAAACTGAAAATATTAGTCCACAAAATTAGAAAAATATGTTTATTACACTCAGAAACGAATTGAACGATAGAATGGTTTGGTGGTTCAGTGGTAAGTTGTTCCGCTTATGATACTTGTTGGTGGCTACGTTGTTTTCGTAACAGTGTTCGAATCCTGGTAACGTACTGGATTAGGCGACTGATACAATTGAAACCGGTAATTAACATTTTTAGATTGTGATAAATTTAAAATATTTTACTATAAAACGTAATTTAATTGACATCCATCTGTCTCCCGAAGTCAACTGTATTTGAACCTATATCACGGCTTTGTTCGCCACCCACAATCAACACTTGGCTGTGGCACCAACTGCATTCGAACCCTTATCATTCCTACCCAAGGCTCCACTGGCGGAGGGCTTACCAATATGCCACGATGCGTCACTAGCGTTCTATGCATTTCCGAGTCTAATAAACTGAAAATATTAGTCCACAAAATTAGAAAAATATGTTTATTACACTCAGAAACGAATTGAACGATAGAATGGTTTGGTGGTTCAGTGGTAAGTTGTTCCGCTTATGATACTTGTTGGTGGCTACGTTGTTTTCGTAACAGTGTTCGAATCCTGGTAACGTACTGGATTAGGCGACTGATACAATTGAAACCGGTAATTAACATTTTTAGATTGTGATAAATTTAAAATATTTTACTATAAAACGTAATTTAATTGACATCCATCTGTCTCCCGAAGTCAACTGTATTTGAACCTATATCACGGCTTTGTTCGCCACCCACAATCAACACTTGGCTGTGGCACCAACTGCATTCGAACCCTTATCATTCCTACCCAAGGCTCCACTGGCGAAGGGCTTACCAATATGCCACGATGCGTCACTAGCGTTCTATGCATTTCCGAGTTTAATAAACTGAAAATATTAGTCCACAAAATTAGAAAAATATGTTTATTACACTCAGAAACGAATTGAACGATAGAATGGTTTGGTGGTTCAGTGGTAAGTTGTTCCGCTTATGATACTTGTTGGTGGCTACGTTGTTTTCGTAACAGTGTTCGAATCCTGGTAACGTACTGGATTAGGCGACTGATACAATTGAAACCGGTAATTAACATTTTTAGATTGTGATAAATTTAAAATATTTTACTATAAAACGTAATTTAATTGACATCCATCTGTCTCCCGAAGTCAACTGTATTTGAACCTATATCACGGCTTTGTTCGCCACCCACAATCAACACTTGGCTGTGGCACCAACTGCATTCGAACCCTTATCATTCCTACCAAAGGCTCCACTGGCGGAGGGCTTACCAATATGCCACGATGCGTCACTAGCGTTCTATGCATTTCCGAGTCTAATAAACTGAAAATATTAGTCCACAAAATTAGAAAAATATGTTTATTACACTCAGAAACGAATTGAACGATAGAATGGTTTGGTGGTTCAGTGGTAAGTTGTTCCGCTTATGATACTTGTTGGTGGCTACGTTGTTTTCGTATCAGTGTTCGAATCCTGGTAACGTACTGGATTAGGCGACTGATACAATTGAAACCGGTAATTAACATTTTTAGATTGTGATAAATTTAAAATATTTTACTATAAAACGTAATTTAATTGACATCCATCTGTCTCCCGAAGTCAACTGTATTTGAACCTATATCACGGCTTTGTTCGCCACCCACAATCAACACTTGGCTGTGGCACCAACTGCATTCGAACCCTTATCATTCCTACCCAAGGCTCCACTGGCGAAGGGCTTACCAATATGCCACGATGCGTCACTAGCGTTCTATGCATTTCCGAGTTTAATAAACTGAAAATATTAGTCCACAAAATTAGAAAAATATGTTTATTACACTCAGAAACGAATTGAACGATAGAATGGTTTGGTGGTTCAGTGGTAAGTTGTTCCGCTTATGATACTTGTTGGTGGCTACGTTGTTTTCGTAACAGTGTTCGAATCCTGGTAACGTACTGGATTAGGCGACTGATACAATTGAAACCGGTAATTAACATTTTTAGATTGTGATAAATTTAAAATATTTTACTATAAAACGTAATTTAATTGACATCCATCTGTCTCCCGAAGTCAACTGTATTTGAACCTATATCACGACTTTGTTCGCCACCCACAATCAACACTTGGCTGTGGCACCAACTGCATTCGAACCCTTATCATTCCTACCCAAGGCTCCACTGGCGGAGGACTTACCAATATGCCACGATGCGTCACTAGCGTTCTATGCATTTCCGAGTCTAATAAACTGAAAATATTAGTCCACAAAATTAGAAAAATATGTTTATTACACTCAGAAACGAATTGAACGATAGAATGGTTTGGTGGTTCAGTGGTAAGTTGTTCCGCTTATGATACTTGTTGGTGGCTACGTTGTTTTCGTAACAGTGTTCGAATCCTGGTAACGTACTGGATTAGGCGACTGATACAATTGAAACCGGTAATTAACATTTTTAGATTGTGATAAATTTAAAATATTTTACTATAAAACGTAATTTAATTGACATCCATCTGTCTCCCGATATCAACTGTATTTGAACCTATATCACGACTTTGTTCGCCACCCACAATCAACACTTGGCTGTGGCACCAACTGCATTCGAACCCTTATCATTCCTACCCAAGGCTCCACTGGCGGAGGGCTTACCAATATGCCACGATGCGTCACTAGCGTTCTATGCATTTCCGAGTCTAATAAACTGAAAATATTAGTCCACAAAATTAGAAAAATATGTTTATTACACTCAGAAACGAATTGAACGATAGAATGGTTTGGTGGTTCAGTGGTAAGTTGTTCCGCTTATGATACTTGTTGGTGGCTACGTTGTTTTCGTAACAGTGTTCGAATCCTGGTAACGTACTGGATTAGGCGACTGATACAATTGAAACCGGTAATTAACATTTTTAGATTGTGATAAATTTAAAATATTTTACTATAAAACGTAATTTAATTGACATCCATCTGTCTCCCGAAGTCAACTGTATTTGAACCTATATCACGACTTTGTTCGCCACCCACAATCAACACTTGGCTGTGGCACCAACTGCATTCGAACCCTTATCATTCCTACCCAAGGCTCCACTGGCGGAGGGCTTACCAATATGCCACGATGCGTCACTAGCGTTCTATGCATTTCCGAGTTTAATAAACTGAAAATATTAGTCCACAAAATTAGAAAAATATGTTTATTACACTCAGAAACGAATTGAACGATAGAATGGTTTGGTGGTTCAGTGGTAAGTTGTTCCGCTTATGATACTTGTTGGTGGCTACGTTGTTTTCGTAACAGTGTTCGAATCCTGGTAACGTACTGGATTAGGCGACTGATACAATTGAAACCGGTAATTAACATTTTTAGATTGTGATAAATTTAAAATATTTTACTATAAAACGTAATTTAATTGACATCCATCTGTCTCCCGAAGTCAACTGTATTTGAACCTATATCACGGCTTTGTTCGCCACCCACAATCAACACTTGGCTGTGGCACCAACTGCATTCGAACCCTTATCATTCCTACCCAAGGCTCCACTGGCGGAGGGCTTACCAATATGCCACGATGCGTCACTAGCGTTCTATGCATTTCCGAGTCTAATAAACTGAAAATATTAGTCCACAAAATTAGAAAAATATGTTTATTACACTCAGAAACGAATTGAACGATAGAATGGTTTGGTGGTTCAGTGGTAAGTTGTTCCGCTTATGATACTTGTTGGTGGCTACGTTGTTTTCGTAACAGTGTTCGAATCCTGGTAACGTACTGGATTAGGCGACTGATACAATTGAAACCGGTAATTAACATTTTTAGATTGTGATAAATTTAAAATATTTTACTATAAAACGTAATTTAATTGACATCCATCTGTCTCCCGAAGTCAACTGTATTTGAACCTATATCACGACTTTGTTCGCCACCCACAATCAACACTTGGCTGTGGCACCAACTGCATTCGAACCCTTATCATTCCTACCCAAGGCTCCACTGGCGGAGGGCTTACCAATATGCCACGATGCGTCACTAGCGTTCTATGCATTTCCGAGTTTAATAAACTGAAAATATTAGTCCACAAAATTAGAAAAATATGTTTATTACACTCAGAAACGAATTGAACGATAGAATGGTTTGGTGGTTCAGTGGTAAGTTGTTCCGCTTATGATACTTGTTGGTGGCTACGTTGTTTTCGTAACAGTGTTCGAATCCTGGTAACGTACTGGATTAGGCGACTGATACAATTGAAACCGGTAATTAACATTTTTAGATTGTGATAAATTTAAAATATTTTACTATAAAACGTAATTTAATTGACATCCATCTGTCTCCCGAAGTCAACTGTATTTGAACCTATATCACGGCTTTGTTCGCCACCCACAATCAACACTTGGCTGTGGCACCAACTGCATTCGAACCCTTATCATTCCTACCCAAGGCTCCACTGGCGGAGGGCTTACCAATATGCCACGATGCGTCACTAGCGTTCTATGCATTTCCGAGTCTAATAAACTGAAAATATTAGTCCACAAAATTAGAAAAATATGTTTATTACACTCAGAAACGAATTGAACGATAGAATGGTTTGGTGGTTCAGTGGTAAGTTGTTCCGCTTATGATACTTGTTGGTGGCTACGTTGTTTTCGTAACAGTGTTCGAATCCTGGTAACGTACTGGATTAGGCGACTGATACAATTGAAACCGGTAATTAACATTTTTAGATTGTGATAAATTTAAAATATTTTACTATAA
The DNA here is from genome assembly GCA_963556195.1 of Sepiola atlantica. Taxonomy (NCBI): domain Eukaryota; kingdom Metazoa; phylum Mollusca; class Cephalopoda; order Sepiida; family Sepiolidae; genus Sepiola; species Sepiola atlantica. The sequence continues at coordinate 74,805,238 of OY744525.1, read as the reverse complement.
AACGTAATTTAATTGACATCCATCTGTCTCCCGAAGTCAACTGTATTTGAACCTATATCACGACTTTGTTCGCCACCCACAATCAACACTTGGCTGTGGCACCAACTGCATTCGAACCCTTATCATTCCTACCCAAGGCTCCACTGGCGGAGGGCTTACCAATATGCCACGATGCGTCACTAGCGTTCTATGCATTTCCGAGTCTAATAAACTGAAAATATTAGTCCACAAAATTAGAAAAATATGTTTATTACACTCAGAAACGAATTGAACGATAGAATGGTTTGGTGGTTCAGTGGTAAGTTGTTCCGCTTATGATACTTGTTGGTGGCTACGTTGTTTTCGTAACAGTGTTCGAATCCTGGTAACGTACTGGATTAGGCGACTGATACAATTGAAACCGGTAATTAACATTTTTAGATTGTGATAAATTTAAAATATTTTACTATAAAACGTAATTTAATTGACATCCATCTGTCTCCCGAAGTCAACTGTATTTGAACCTATATCACGGCTTTGTTCGCCACCCACAATCAACACTTGGCTGTGGCACCAACTGCATTCGAACCCTTATCATTCCTACCAAAGGCTCCACTGGCGGAGGGCTTACCAATATGCCACGATGCGTCACTAGCGTTCTATGCATTTCCGAGTCTAATAAACTGAAAATATTAGTCCACAAAATTAGAAAAATATGTTTATTACACTCAGAAACGAATTGAACGATAGAATGGTTTGGTGGTTCAGTGGTAAGTTGTTCCGCTTATGATACTTGTTGGTGGCTACGTTGTTTTCGTAACAGTGTTCGAATCCTGGTAACGTACTGGATTAGGCGACTGATACAATTGAAACCGGTAATTAACATTTTTAGATTGTGATAAATTTAAAATATTTTACTATAAAACGTAATTTAATTGACATCCATCTGTCTCCCGAAGTCAACTGTATTTGAACCTATATCACGGCTTTGTTCGCCACCCACAATCAACACTTGGCTGTGGCACCAACTGCATTCGAACCCTTATCATTCCTACCCAAGGCTCCACTGGCGAAGGGCTTACCAATATGCCACGATGCGTCACTAGCGTTCTATGCATTTCCGAGTTTAATAAACTGAAAATATTAGTCCACAAAATTAGAAAAATATGTTTATTACACTCAGAAACGAATTGAACGATAGAATGGTTTGGTGGTTCAGTGGTAAGTTGTTCCGCTTATGATACTTGTTGGTGGCTACGTTGTTTTCGTAACAGTGTTCGAATCCTGGTAACGTACTGGATTAGGCGACTGATACAATTGAAACCGGTAATTAACATTTTTAGATTGTGATAAATTTAAAATATTTTACTATAAAACGTAATTTAATTGACATCCATCTGTCTCCCGAAGTCAACTGTATTTGAACCTATATCACGGCTTTGTTCGCCACCCACAATCAACACTTGGCTGTGGCACCAACTGCATTCGAACCCTTATCATTCCTACCAAAGGCTCCACTGGCGGAGGGCTTACCAATATGCCACGATGCGTCACTAGCGTTCTATGCATTTCCGAGTCTAATAAACTGAAAATATTAGTCCACAAAATTAGAAAAATATGTTTATTACACTCAGAAACGAATTGAACGATAGAATGGTTTGGTGGTTCAGTGGTAAGTTGTTCCGCTTATGATACTTGTTGGTGGCTACGTTGTTTTCGTATCAGTGTTCGAATCCTGGTAACGTACTGGATTAGGCGACTGATACAATTGAAACCGGTAATTAACATTTTTAGATTGTGATAAATTTAAAATATTTTACTATAAAACGTAATTTAATTGACATCCATCTGTCTCCCGAAGTCAACTGTATTTGAACCTATATCACGACTTTGTTCGCCACCCACAATCAACACTTGGCTGTGGCACCAACTGCATTCGAACCCTTATCATTCCTACCCAAGGCTCCACTGGCGGAGGACTTACCAATATGCCACGATGCGTCACTAGCGTTCTATGCATTTCCGAGTCTAATAAACTGAAAATATTAGTCCACAAAATTAGAAAAATATGTTTATTACACTCAGAAACGAATTGAACGATAGAATGGTTTGGTGGTTCAGTGGTAAGTTGTTCCGCTTATGATACTTGTTGGTGGCTACGTTGTTTTCGTATCAGTGTTCGAATCCTGGTAACGTACTGGATTAGGCGACTGATACAATTGAAACCGGTAATTAACATTTTTAGATTGTGATAAATTTAAAATATTTTACTATAAAACGTAATTTAATTGACATCCATCTGTCTCCCGAAGTCAACTGTATTTGAACCTATAGCACGACTTTGTTCGCCACCCACAATCAACACTTGGCTGTGGCACCAACTGCATTCGAACCCTTATCATTCCTACCCAAGGCTCCACTGGCGGAGGGCTTACCAATATGCCACGATGCGTCACTAGCGTTCTATGCATTTCCGAGTCTAATAAACTGAAAATATTAGTCCACAAAATTAGAAAAATATGTTTATTACACTCAGAAACGAATTGAACGATAGAATGGTTTGGTGGTTCAGTGGTAAGTTGTTCCGCTTATGATACTTGTTGGTGGCTACGTTGTTTTCGTATCAGTGTTCGAATCCTGGTAACGTACTGGATTAGGCGACTGATACAATTGAAACCGGTAATTAACATTTTTAGATTGTGATAAATTTAAAATATTTTACTATAAAACGTAATTTAATTGACATCCATCTGTCTCCCGAAGTCAACTGTATTTGAACCTATATCACGACTTTGTTCGCCACCCACAATCAACACTTGGCTGTGGCACCAACTGCATTCGAACCCTTATCATTCCTACCCAAGGCTCCACTGGCGGAGGACTTACCAATATGCCACGATGCGTCACTAGCGTTCTATGCATTTCCGAGTCTAATAAACTGAAAATATTAGTCCACAAAATTAGAAAAATATGTTTATTACACTCAGAAACGAATTGAACGATAGAATGGTTTGGTGGTTCAGTGGTAAGTTGTTCCGCTTATGATACTTGTTGGTGGCTACGTTGTTTTCGTATCAGTGTTCGAATCCTGGTAACGTACTGGATTAGGCGACTGATACAATTGAAACCGGTAATTAACATTTTTAGATTGTGATAAATTTAAAATATTTTACTATAAAACGTAATTTAATTGACATCCATCTGTCTCCCGAAGTCAACTGTATTTGAACCTATAGCACGACTTTGTTCGCCACCCACAATCAACACTTGGCTGTGGCACCAACTGCATTCGAACCCTTATCATTCCTACCCAAGGCTCCACTGGCGGAGGACTTACCAATATGCCACGATGCGTCACTAGCGTTCTATGCATTTCCGAGTCTAATAAACTGAAAATATTAGTCCACAAAATTAGAAAAATATGTTTATTACACTCAGAAACGAATTGAACGATAGAATGGTTTGGTGGTTCAGTGGTAAGTTGTTCCGCTTATGATACTTGTTGGTGGCTACGTTGTTTTCGTAACAGTGTTCGAATCCTGGTAACGTACTGGATTAGGCGACTGATACAATTGAAACCGGTAATTAACATTTTTAGATTGTGATAAATTTAAAATATTTTACTATAAAACGTAATTTAATTGACATCCATCTGTCTCCCGAAGTCAACTGTATTTGAACCTATATCACGGCTTTGTTCGCCACCCACAATCAACACTTGGCTGTGGCACCAACTGCATTCGAACCCTTATCATTCCTACCAAAGGCTCCACTGGCGGAGGGCTTACCAATATGCCACGATGCGTCACTAGCGTTCTATGCATTTCCGAGTCTAATAAACTGAAAATATTAGTCCACAAAATTAGAAAAATATGTTTATTACACTCAGAAACGAATTGAACGATAGAATGGTTTGGTGGTTCAGTGGTAAGTTGTTCCGCTTATGATACTTGTTGGTGGCTACGTTGTTTTCGTATCAGTGTTCGAATCCTGGTAACGTACTGGATTAGGCGACTGATACAATTGAAACCGGTAATTAACATTTTTAGATTGTGATAAATTTAAAATATTTTACTATAAAACGTAATTTAATTGACATCCATCTGTCTCCCGAAGTCAACTGTATTTGAACCTATAGCACGACTTTGTTCGCCACCCACAATCAACACTTGGCTGTGGCACCAACTGCATTCGAACCCTTATCATTCCTACCCAAGGCTCCACTGGCGGAGGACTTACCAATATGCCACGATGCGTCACTAGCGTTCTATGCATTTCCGAGTCTAATAAACTGAAAATATTAGTCCACAAAATTAGAAAAATATGTTTATTACACTCAGAAACGAATTGAACGATAGAATGGTTTGGTGGTTCAGTGGTAAGTTGTTCCGCTTATGATACTTGTTGGTGGCTACGTTGTTTTCGTAACAGTGTTCGAATCCTGGTAACGTACTGGATTAGGCGACTGATACAATTGAAACCGGTAATTAACATTTTTAGATTGTGATAAATTTAAAATATTTTACTATAAAACGTAATTTAATTGACATCCATCTGTCTCCCGAAGTCAACTGTATTTGAACCTATATCACGGCTTTGTTCGCCACCCACAATCAACACTTGGCTGTGGCACCAACTGCATTCGAACCCTTATCATTCCTACCAAAGGCTCCACTGGCGGAGGGCTTACCAATATGCCACGATGCGTCACTAGCGTTCTATGCATTTCCGAGTCTAATAAACTGAAAATATTAGTCCACAAAATTAGAAAAATATGTTTATTACACTCAGAAACGAATTGAACGATAGAATGGTTTGGTGGTTCAGTGGTAAGTTGTTCCGCTTATGATACTTGTTGGTGGCTACGTTGTTTTCGTATCAGTGTTCGAATCCTGGTAACGTACTGGATTAGGCGACTGATACAATTGAAACCGGTAATTAACATTTTTAGATTGTGATAAATTTAAAATATTTTACTATAAAACGTAATTTAATTGACATCCATCTGTCTCCCGAAGTCAACTGTATTTGAACCTATAGCACGACTTTGTTCGCCACCCACAATCAACACTTGGCTGTGGCACCAACTGCATTCGAACCCTTATCATTCCTACCCAAGGCTCCACTGGCGGAGGGCTTACCAATATGCCACGATGCGTCACTAGCGTTCTATGCATTTCCGAGTCTAATAAACTGAAAATATTAGTCCACAAAATTAGAAAAATATGTTTATTACACTCAGAAACGAATTGAACGATAGAATGGTTTGGTGGTTCAGTGGTAAGTTGTTCCGCTTATGATACTTGTTGGTGGCTACGTTGTTTTCGTATCAGTGTTCGAATCCTGGTAACGTACTGGATTAGGCGACTGATACAATTGAAACCGGTAATTAACATTTTTAGATTGTGATAAATTTAAAATATTTTACTATAAAACGTAATTTAATTGACATCCATCTGTCTCCCGAAGTCAACTGTATTTGAACCTATATCACGACTTTGTTCGCCACCCACAATCAACACTTGGCTGTGGCACCAACTGCATTCGAACCCTTATCATTCCTACCCAAGGCTCCACTGGCGGAGGACTTACCAATATGCCACGATGCGTCACTAGCGTTCTATGCATTTCCGAGTCTAATAAACTGAAAATATTAGTCCACAAAATTAGAAAAATATGTTTATTACACTCAGAAACGAATTGAACGATAGAATGGTTTGGTGGTTCAGTGGTAAGTTGTTCCGCTTATGATACTTGTTGGTGGCTACGTTGTTTTCGTATCAGTGTTCGAATCCTGGTAACGTACTGGATTAGGCGACTGATACAATTGAAACCGGTAATTAACATTTTTAGATTGTGATAAATTTAAAATATTTTACTATAAAACGTAATTTAATTGACATCCATCTGTCTCCCGAAGTCAACTGTATTTGAACCTATAGCACGACTTTGTTCGCCACCCACAATCAACACTTGGCTGTGGCACCAACTGCATTCGAACCCTTATCATTCCTACCCAAGGCTCCACTGGCGGAGGACTTACCAATATGCCACGATGCGTCACTAGCGTTCTATGCATTTCCGAGTCTAATAAACTGAAAATATTAGTCCACAAAATTAGAAAAATATGTTTATTACACTCAGAAACGAATTGAACGATAGAATGGTTTGGTGGTTCAGTGGTAAGTTGTTCCGCTTATGATACTTGTTGGTGGCTACGTTGTTTTCGTATCAGTGTTCGAATCCTGGTAACGTACTGGATTAGGCGACTGATACAATTGAAACCGGTAATTAACATTTTTAGATTGTGATAAATTTAAAATATTTTACTATAAAACGTAATTTAATTGACATCCATCTGTCTCCCGAAGTCAACTGTATTTGAACCTATATCACGACTTTGTTCGCCACCCACAATCAACACTTGGCTGTGGCACCAACTGCATTCGAACCCTTATCATTCCTACCCAAGGCTCCACTGGCGGAGGACTTACCAATATGCCACGATGCGTCACTAGCGTTCTATGCATTTCCGAGTCTAATAAACTGAAAATATTAGTCCACAAAATTAGAAAAATATGTTTATTACACTCAGAAACGAATTGAACGATAGAATGGTTTGGTGGTTCAGTGGTAAGTTGTTCCGCTTATGATACTTGTTGGTGGCTACGTTGTTTTCGTATCAGTGTTCGAATCCTGGTAACGTACTGGATTAGGCGACTGATACAATTGAAACCGGTAATTAACATTTTTAGATTGTGATAAATTTAAAATATTTTACTATAAAACGTAATTTAATTGACATCCATCTGTCTCCCGAAGTCAACTGTATTTGAACCTATAGCACGACTTTGTTCGCCACCCACAATCAACACTTGGCTGTGGCACCAACTGCATTCGAACCCTTATCATTCCTACCCAAGGCTCCACTGGCGGAGGACTTACCAATATGCCACGATGCGTCACTAGCGTTCTATGCATTTCCGAGTCTAATAAACTGAAAATATTAGTCCACAAAATTAGAAAAATATGTTTATTACACTCAGAAACGAATTGAACGATAGAATGGTTTGGTGGTTCAGTGGTAAGTTGTTCCGCTTATGATACTTGTTGGTGGCTACGTTGTTTTCGTAACAGTGTTCGAATCCTGGTAACGTACTGGATTAGGCGACTGATACAATTGAAACCGGTAATTAACATTTTTAGATTGTGATAAATTTAAAATATTTTACTATAAAACGTAATTTAATTGACATCCATCTGTCTCCCGAAGTCAACTGTATTTGAACCTATATCACGGCTTTGTTCGCCACCCACAATCAACACTTGGCTGTGGCACCAACTGCATTCGAACCCTTATCATTCCTACCAAAGGCTCCACTGGCGGAGGGCTTACCAATATGCCACGATGCGTCACTAGCGTTCTATGCATTTCCGAGTCTAATAAACTGAAAATATTAGTCCACAAAATTAGAAAAATATGTTTATTACACTCAGAAACGAATTGAACGATAGAATGGTTTGGTGGTTCAGTGGTAAGTTGTTCCGCTTATGATACTTGTTGGTGGCTACGTTGTTTTCGTATCAGTGTTCGAATCCTGGTAACGTACTGGATTAGGCGACTGATACAATTGAAACCGGTAATTAACATTTTTAGATTGTGATAAATTTAAAATATTTTACTATAAAACGTAATTTAATTGACATCCATCTGTCTCCCGAAGTCAACTGTATTTGAACCTATAGCACGACTTTGTTCGCCACCCACAATCAACACTTGGCTGTGGCACCAACTGCATTCGAACCCTTATCATTCCTACCCAAGGCTCCACTGGCGGAGGACTTACCAATATGCCACGATGCGTCACTAGCGTTCTATGCATTTCCGAGTCTAATAAACTGAAAATATTAGTCCACAAAATTAGAAAAATATGTTTATTACACTCAGAAACGAATTGAACGATAGAATGGTTTGGTGGTTCAGTGGTAAGTTGTTCCGCTTATGATACTTGTTGGTGGCTACGTTGTTTTCGTAACAGTGTTCGAATCCTGGTAACGTACTGGATTAGGCGACTGATACAATTGAAACCGGTAATTAACATTTTTAGATTGTGATAAATTTAAAATATTTTACTATAAAACGTAATTTAATTGACATCCATCTGTCTCCCGAAGTCAACTGTATTTGAACCTATATCACGGCTTTGTTCGCCACCCACAATCAACACTTGGCTGTGGCACCAACTGCATTCGAACCCTTATCATTCCTACCAAAGGCTCCACTGGCGGAGGGCTTACCAATATGCCACGATGCGTCACTAGCGTTCTATGCATTTCCGAGTCTAATAAACTGAAAATATTAGTCCACAAAATTAGAAAAATATGTTTATTACACTCAGAAACGAATTGAACGATAGAATGGTTTGGTGGTTCAGTGGTAAGTTGTTCCGCTTATGATACTTGTTGGTGGCTACGTTGTTTTCGTATCAGTGTTCGAATCCTGGTAACGTACTGGATTAGGCGACTGATACAATTGAAACCGGTAATTAACATTTTTAGATTGTGATAAATTTAAAATATTTTACTATAAAACGTAATTTAATTGACATCCATCTGTCTCCCGAAGTCAACTGTATTTGAACCTATAGCACGACTTTGTTCGCCACCCACAATCAACACTTGGCTGTGGCACCAACTGCATTCGAACCCTTATCATTCCTACCCAAGGCTCCACTGGCGGAGGACTTACCAATATGCCACGATGCGTCACTAGCGTTCTATGCATTTCCGAGTCTAATAAACTGAAAATATTAGTCCACAAAATTAGAAAAATATGTTTATTACACTCAGAAACGAATTGAACGATAGAATGGTTTGGTGGTTCAGTGGTAAGTTGTTCCGCTTATGATACTTGTTGGTGGCTACGTTGTTTTCGTAACAGTGTTCGAATCCTGGTAACGTACTGGATTAGGCGACTGATACAATTGAAACCGGTAATTAACATTTTTAGATTGTGATAAATTTAAAATATTTTACTATAAAACGTAATTTAATTGACATCCATCTGTCTCCCGAAGTCAACTGTATTTGAACCTATATCACGGCTTTGTTCGCCACCCACAATCAACACTTGGCTGTGGCACCAACTGCATTCGAACCCTTATCATTCCTACCCAAGGCTCCACTGGCGGAGGGCTTACCAATATGCCACGATGCGTCACTAGCGTTCTATGCATTTCCGAGTCTAATAAACTGAAAATATTAGTCCACAAAATTAGAAAAATATGTTTATTACACTCAGAAACGAATTGAACGATAGAATGGTTTGGTGGTTCAGTGGTAAGTTGTTCCGCTTATGATACTTGTTGGTGGCTACGTTGTTTTCGTATCAGTGTTCGAATCCTGGTAACGTACTGGATTAGGCGACTGATACAATTGAAACCGGTAATTAACATTTTTAGATTGTGATAAATTTAAAATATTTTACTATAAAACGTAATTTAATTGACATCCATCTGTCTCCCGAAGTCAACTGTATTTGAACCTATAGCACGACTTTGTTCGCCACCCACAATCAACACTTGGCTGTGGCACCAACTGCATTCGAACCCTTATCATTCCTACCCAAGGCTCCACTGGCGGAGGACTTACCAATATGCCACGATGCGTCACTAGCGTTCTATGCATTTCCGAGTCTAATAAACTGAAAATATTAGTCCACAAAATTAGAAAAATATGTTTATTACACTCAGAAACGAATTGAACGATAGAATGGTTTGGTGGTTCAGTGGTAAGTTGTTCCGCTTATGATACTTGTTGGTGGCTACGTTGTTTTCGTAACAGTGTTCGAATCCTGGTAACGTACTGGATTAGGCGACTGATACAATTGAAACCGGTAATTAACATTTTTAGATTGTGATAAATTTAAAATATTTTACTATAAAACGTAATTTAATTGACATCCATCTGTCTCCCGAAGTCAACTGTATTTGAACCTATATCACGGCTTTGTTCGCCACCCACAATCAACACTTGGCTGTGGCACCAACTGCATTCGAACCCTTATCATTCCTACCAAAGGCTCCACTGGCGGAGGGCTTACCAATATGCCACGATGCGTCACTAGCGTTCTATGCATTTCCGAGTCTAATAAACTGAAAATATTAGTCCACAAAATTAGAAAAATATGTTTATTACACTCAGAAACGAATTGAACGATAGAATGGTTTGGTGGTTCAGTGGTAAGTTGTTCCGCTTATGATACTTGTTGGTGGCTACGTTGTTTTCGTATCAGTGTTCGAATCCTGGTAACGTACTGGATTAGGCGACTGATACAATTGAAACCGGTAATTAACATTTTTAGATTGTGATAAATTTAAAATATTTTACTATAAAACGTAATTTAATTGACATCCATCTGTCTCCCGAAGTCAACTGTATTTGAACCTATATCACGGCTTTGTTCGCCACCCACAATCAACACTTGGCTGTGGCACCAACTGCATTCGAACCCTTATCATTCCTACCCAAGGCTCCACTGGCGGAGGGCTTACCAATATGCCACGATGCGTCACTAGCGTTCTATGCATTTCCGAGTCTAATAAACTGAAAATATTAGTCCACAAAATTAGAAAAATATGTTTATTACACTCAGAAACGAATTGAACGATAGAATGGTTTGGTGGTTCAGTGGTAAGTTGTTCCGCTTATGATACTTGTTGGTGGCTACGTTGTTTTCGTATCAGTGTTCGAATCCTGGTAACGTACTGGATTAGGCGACTGATACAATTGAAACCGGTAATTAACATTTTTAGATTGTGATAAATTTAAAATATTTTACTATAAAACGTAATTTAATTGACATCCATCTGTCTCCCGAAGTCAACTGTATTTGAACCTATAGCACGACTTTGTTCGCCACCCACAATCAACACTTGGCTGTGGCACCAACTGCATTCGAACCCTTATCATTCCTACCCAAGGCTCCACTGGCGGAGGACTTACCAATATGCCACGATGCGTCACTAGCGTTCTATGCATTTCCGAGTCTAATAAACTGAAAATATTAGTCCACAAAATTAGAAAAATATGTTTATTACACTCAGAAACGAATTGAACGATAGAATGGTTTGGTGGTTCAGTGGTAAGTTGTTCCGCTTATGATACTTGTTGGTGGCTACGTTGTTTTCGTAACAGTGTTCGAATCCTGGTAACGTACTGGATTAGGCGACTGATACAATTGAAACCGGTAATTAACATTTTTAGATTGTGATAAATTTAAAATATTTTACTATAAAACGTAATTTAATTGACATCCATCTGTCTCCCGAAGTCAACTGTATTTGAACCTATATCACGGCTTTGTTCGCCACCCACAATCAACACTTGCCTGTGGCACCAACTGCATTCGAACCCTTATCATTCCTACCAAAGGCTCCACTGGCGGAGGGCTTACCAATATGCCACGATGCGTCACTAGCGTTCTATGCATTTCCGAGTCTAATAAACTGAAAATATTAGTCCACAAAATTAGAAAAATATGTTTATTACACTCAGAAACGAATTGAACGATAGAATGGTTTGGTGGTTCAGTGGTAAGTTGTTCCGCTTATGATACTTGTTGGTGGCTACGTTGTTTTCGTATCAGTGTTCGAATCCTGGTAACGTACTGGATTAGGCGACTGATACAATTGAAACCGGTAATTAACATTTTTAGATTGTGATAAATTTAAAATATTTTACTATAAAACGTAATTTAATTGACATCCATCTGTCTCCCGAAGTCAACTGTATTTGAACCTATATCACGACTTTGTTCGCCACCCACAATCAACACTTGGCTGTGGCACCAACTGCATTCGAACCCTTATCATTCCTACCCAAGGCTCCACTGGCGGAGGACTTACCAATATGCCACGATGCGTCACTAGCGTTCTATGCATTTCCGAGTCTAATAAACTGAAAATATTAGTCCACAAAATTAGAAAAATATGTTTATTACACTCAGAAACGAATTGAACGATAGAATGGTTTGGTGGTTCAGTGGTAAGTTGTTCCGCTTATGATACTTGTTGGTGGCTACGTTGTTTTCGTATCAGTGTTCGAATCCTGGTAACGTACTGGATTAGGCGACTGATACAATTGAAACCGGTAATTAACATTTTTAGATTGTGATAAATTTAAAATATTTTACTATAAAACGTAATTTAATTGACATCCATCTGTCTCCCGAAGTCAACTGTATTTGAACCTATATCACGACTTTGTTCGCCACCCACAATCAACACTTGGCTGTGGCACCAACTGCATTCGAACCCTTATCATTCCTACCCAAGGCTCCACTGGCGGAGGACTTACCAATATGCCACGATGCGTCACTAGCGTTCTATGCATTTCCGAGTCTAATAAACTGAAAATATTAGTCCACAAAATTAGAAAAATATGTTTATTACACTCAGAAACGAATTGAACGATAGAATGGTTTGGTGGTTCAGTGGTAAGTTGTTCCGCTTATGATACTTGTTGGTGGCTACGTTGTTTTCGTAACAGTGTTCGAATCCTGGTAACGTACTGGATTAGGCGACTGATACAATTGAAACCGGTAATTAACATTTTTAGATTGTGATAAATTTAAAATATTTTACTATAAAACGTAATTTAATTGACATCCATCTGTCTCCCGAAGTCAACTGTATTTGAACCTATATCACGGCTTTGTTCGCCACCCACAATCAACACTTGGCTGTGGCACCAACTGCATTCGAACCCTTATCATTCCTTCTTATATGCCACGATGCGTCACTAGCGTTCTACCTGTATACTCGTCCGTGGCGGTTCCCATTTAATCACTCGTCATTTTTAAAACATAAATCATATAGTTTGTATACCTTTAAATTTCTATCTCGCTGCGTAGAAGGTTTCCGTCTCGATGCCGTCTAGTGGTTGAAGTCCTTCCTCTTATTCTGCCGTGAACCATGCTGCTGCAACAAAAGCTCAATGATCGGGTCGAAAAACAAACAATCTTTTAAAAATTAATTGCAGTTTCATTTCAAGCGTTAGCTATCCGTTAGCTGGGAGATATTCACTAACGTCGAGAGAAAGAGAGCAAATTACTGCTTTCGTAATTACCTAGCAATTAAGTCTTAACCAATCGTTGAGGGTGGGGGGAAAGAGATCTTTCGCCTGTATTTTCTGAGGGAAATATTTCCCTATGGCTGTTGCTGACTACATGGTAAAAATCACGTCTGATTGGTTCGCCTCCAAAACCCAGATTGTTAAAACTCGCTTCTCAGGAAGAACGAGTGACGTCACAGATCCCTCTGCTTCCCTCGCAAAGGCCCGTGACGTCACAGAGCCTCTCGCAGGTGCACATTGACCCTTGATCTGAGGTCTCGTCACGTGGTGACCCTGTCACGTCATTGAGCTCCGACCGTGAGAACAGGCCCTATTCTGCACTCAACTGTCGGGTCCACCCGCACTAATTCGTGCAAGTCAAACCAACGATTTCCGACAGATTCGTCCATTCCCATAGGGCCATTATCCAACATTAGAAAGAGTCGGAGATTTTGGAAACCTAGAAGAAGAAGAAGTGAGAGTAGGCCTCCTTAATTTTAAAAAGTGCTCAATATCCTTAATAGAGCAGGTGTGTTTAAATGTAGCATTACCCGAGATAAAACACTGATGTTTGAGAAGAAGTCAGAGTCAGAGGTTTGGGAAACAGTCAGAGCCTAAGTTCGGGAACCAGTCAGAGCCTGAGGTTTGTGAAAGAGTAAGAGCCTGCGATTGGGGAAGGAGTCAGAGCCTATGGTTGGGGAAGGAGTCAGAGGCTGCGGTTGGGGAAGGAGCCAGAGCTTGCGGTTGGGGAAGGAGTCAGAGCATGTGGTTCGGGTAGGAGTCAGAGTCTGGAGTTTAGCACGGAATCAGAGTCAGATGGTATGGTATGGAGTGAGTCGCATGGTATGGTACGGAGTCCGAGTTGCATGGTATGGTAAGGAGTCCGAGTCGGATGGTATTGGAAGGAGTCAGATAGTATGGGAATTAGTCCGAGTTAGATGGTATGCTGAATCAGCTGGTATGGCATGAGTCAAAGTCGGTTGATAAGGGAAGAAGTCATTCGGATTATATGGGAAGGAATCTGTCAGTTAGTATGGGAAGGAGTCAGAGTCAGATGGTATCGGACGGAGTCTGATGATATCGGACAGATCGGATGGTATGTGATGGGGTAGGATGACATGGGAACGAGATGGAGTAACATGGTATGGAAACGAGGTGAAGTTGCATTATATTGGAAGGAATCAGAGTTGGATAGTATGGGAAGGAGTCGGAGTTAGAATGTATGTGAAGGATATGAATGATATGGAAAGAAGTCAGTATGTATGGGAAGGAATCCAATGATATGGGAAGGAGTCCGAGCCGAATGTAGTGGAAGGAGTTCGTCGGATGGTATTGGAAAGAGGTCGCATCAGATGGTATGGGAAAGAGTTAGAGTTAGGTGGTATGGGAAGGAGTCCGAGTAGGATAGTATGGGAAGGAGTCAGATAGTATGGGATGGAATCAAATTCAGTTGGTATGGGAAGAAATCATATTGTATGGGAAGGAGTCCCGGTCGGATGGTATGGGAAGGAATCTGATGGTATGGTAAGTAGTCAGAGTTGTATGGCATGGGAAGCGTCGGATGGTATTGGAAGATGTCAGAGTCGTATGGTATAGAAGGAGTCAGATGGTATGTGAAAGGGTCCAATGGCATTAGAAGATGTCAGAGTCGGATTGTGTGGGAAGAAGTCGGGTGGTATGGGAAGGAGTCGTATGACATGGGAAGGAGTCGGAGGTTTGGAAAGGGTGCAATAAATTATGAATTGCTCGTGATATTTGTTCTACTCGGCATTGTTCTGGATAAAAAATTCTAAGGTTACAATGTTACTTTTGGTAACTGGTATATATTAAATCTCTTCGGACTATTGCCTTTATCTAAATAATTTATCTTCATATTAAAGGGGTTGGGCCAAATATTAGGAATTTACCTGGAACATTTTTTCTACTCGGCGTTGTTCGGGCTCAAGGATTGTAAGATTTCAGTATTACTTTTAGTAATGGGTATATAGCAAATCTCTTCGAAATACTGAATTCATCAACATTACGCATCTTCTTAATATCGTTAAATGGAGTGGGGTGACAAGAAATTAGGAATTGATCCGGATCATTTGTTCTACTAGGCGTTGTCCAGGATCAAAAATTGTAAGATTACAGTATTACTTTTGGTAACTGGTATATATTAACTCTCTTCGGACTGTTGACTTCATTAACATTATGTACGTTCTTAATATGTTGAAATTGAGGGAGGGGCAATAAATTTAACATTGAGCATAAAAGTAACAGAAAAGAATGGGATGAGCATAGGAGAAAAAGAGGGTTGGGAAAAGGGATGGAAAAACAGAGGAAAGGGAAAGAAAGATAAAGAGACGACTAGAGAGAGGGAGAGAGATAGAATTTTGCGGAATCTAAGGCATTTGACTATAGGTATGTTAGTGTAAAGAGAGTTGATATCTAAACTGCCATAGTGAGGTTATTCATATTGATGTGTTGGAGTCTTTGTAGCAGATTTCCTGAGTTTTCTTTTTATATGGACTGGTCTGATGGAACCGATGAGTATTTTTGATAATTTTCTAGCTAATTTATGTGGTGTTCTGCCGATAATTGATGGTTTGGGTCTCATGGGGATGTCCGCTTTATGTGTTTTTAGGTAGGCCATAAAGCCTTGGGGTTTTAGAATGATGTTCCAGGAGTTTAATCCAGGAAGAGTAGTCCGCCAAAATTTTTCCTACTTCACGTTTGAAGTATTGTGTGTCTTTGAGTATTTGCTGTGGGGTAGTCTTTGTGTAGATGTTGTAATCATTTAGTAGGAGCTTAATTTTTAATATGTACATAAATATCTCTCGCATCACGTAAAAGTTAATGAGTAAAAAAGAGTGCCAGACAAAATGAAATCAATTTCAAGTGTTTAGATGAAGGGAGATAGCAAATATCAAGTTAGACCCCCTCCCCCACCATCTGAAATGAATTCGGAAAGAAACCTTCACTTTATTTCCATAAAGAAATCTTTTTCTTTCCTTTTTCCTTCCTTCTACACTGATTGATACGTTTTTCTTTCTTTTTATTTTTAAACTCTCCAATTTTTGTTCTCATTTTTTTTTTAAATTTCACCGATTGAGATATTGTTTCATATAAATATGAATATTAATACGAACACTGGCGAAGCATATTTTTTCCGTTATTTTTATGGCAGTGTACGCTCGTCTAAAATAAAACGTTACAAATAAATAATTGCGTTTAGTCAAAAAAAGAAAGTAACTACGATATACAAATATAATGAATAATGAAAGACTTATTTTTTTCTAATGGGTCATCACTTATCAAATTCCGAGGCCACGAGAGGATTGGCATGGTGGGGTAAGTAGAAGATAACTTAAGAGGGATTTATTATCCAAGAGGACAGCTCAATAAGTATTTGTTTACATAAGACTTGACGACGACCATGTTGTAGTTGGTTGGGAAGCATCCTCGTGGTATTATGACACCGGCGAGTTATTTCCCTTTTGTTGCCCCTAAAAGGGTTGGAGAGTAAGCGAGATGCAATAAGGTCAGATGTTGCAGATTTAACGTCCAGTAGAATGAAAGATATCAGTGTTATTCCGATATCTACATATATGTATATCCTACCTAAAAGGTAGAGAACTGCCACTACGTGTGAGTAAGAACTAAGTTGATTAATGTTGTGTATAATGTTATGTTTGCGCGTTTATGTATTCTTGTCAACTGTAAATAAATGTGTACCTGTACTTGCCATTCATTTGCTTATATTATTAGTACTTTGCGACCACTAGGAAATACAGATCTATGGGTAAATGACATCTTACTCAAACACTTCTTTGTTTGTCGCCAACAAACTGGGTATCTAACTGTTAGGTCCTCAGCCTAAAATAATATGCAAGAGAGATAGCTCTTCCTCTAACCCGATGGAAAAGCTGAGTTGTGTGCCATTTGAGACAAAGTCAGCCATGACAGTTCGGATGCAAACAAAAGTGCCTGGGAGAACAGTGGAAAATTATTATAATCATTATCCACCTTGTAAATTGTTTATATGAATGTGTTCATTTTCATACTTCCAAAAATAAATTCATACTCTTCACACGTGTTTTATTTATTCCTCGCAGAAGAAATTTAAAATGTTATGGGACCAGTACTTTAACATTGGTGATGCCTCATTTGTACAATTATTCCTTAGGTTTTGATGTGAAACTTATTATTTCACAACTAATTTTTAAACTCTTTACTCTATGTTAATCTTAATTCATCAAAGTGGTTTTTATAAGCTCCCAACTAAATAATAATCCGAAAACGAGAGACACCGTTACTAAATAAACAATTCTCGTATTTTTTTCCTTTTGTTTCTAATGTATTATTTACTCTGTTATTTTCATTATCAAAGACTTCAAAATTAAATGGGCTGATCTTTATTAAGCACTAGCAGGGCTACCCGGCGTTGCTCGGTGTCAAAGGTATGCAAAAGCCTCAGAGGCCCCCCCCCCCGCATATGTTTTAAAGTTATTGTGCCGAATATATACGCAGCTGTTATATTTAGGGTACTGAGCATCTACAGATTCACCAGTTACCACTTGCAAACTTTACAGTTATATCTAGCATATTAAACAGAGGTGGATTCAGTATATATCCTTTATTAATTAAGCACTGTTGGATTAAAGATAATACTTTCGCCTCCGCCCTTGAGGCTCGCAATCACAAATATCCGGGGACTTAGAACCAACATCAACGACGTAGAAACCTTTCTCCTGACAAACTCCCCGGATATCCTAACTCTTAGTGAAACTAACCTTAAATCCTCAATCTCCTCTCACCACTTTGACATGACTGACTACCCCCCACTCTACCATAAAGACTCTGACAAACATATGCACGGGCTAGAAGTTTATGTTCGGAACACCCTACCCCTGACTAGAGAACATAGGTTAGAATCAGATGACCAAGATTACATGTGCTTTAGATTGACTTTACATCACAGCATCAGTTACTTATATTTCTTATACCGCTCCCCGTCGACCCGCGACTGTACTCTGCTAAACTCTCTCTGAAAGCATAGATAGAGCACTCTTAATTGACTCGAATGTCCAGATACATGTATTTGGGGAATTTAATGCCCACCACCGCGAGTGGTTGGGATTCTCCAGTCTTACTGACACAGCCGGCAACTCTACGTATAATTTCTCCTTAGCTCACTCCCTCTCTCAGACTGTCGATTTTCCGACCCGCATCCCCGATCGAGTAGACCAGCAAGCCTCACTTCTAGACCTCTTCTTGACCTCAATGCCCGAGGCTTGTGTGACGAAAGCTAATAGCCCACTCGGGAATGTTCATCACATTGTGCTAATGATACATATCATCCTAAAAAATCGTCCAAAAGTTGATGAACCGTTGCTCAAAACAACAAGATACTACCAGCAGGCTGATTTCGAGTCAATCAGAGATCACATCAGTGACGCCCCATGGAGGGAAACCTTCTCACTACCTGCCAACCAGTGTGCAAACGAATTAACTGAATGGGTCAAAGCAGGCATTGAAGCCTATGTCCCCATGCGAAAATTCTTTAGCAAGCCCCACTCTCCTCAATGGTTTACTTCAGAATGTCCAGCTGCCATTTCTGAGAGGCAACAAGCATTCCGTAAATTCGGCCGCCATAAGTCAGCTACTAATAGACATAAATTTATAGAGTCAAGAAATAATTGCAAGGCCATGATAGGCGAAGCGAAGAGAAGGTATAATGAGTTAAAAAAACGC
The DNA here is from genome assembly GCA_963556195.1 of Sepiola atlantica. Classification (NCBI taxonomy): domain Eukaryota; kingdom Metazoa; phylum Mollusca; class Cephalopoda; order Sepiida; family Sepiolidae; genus Sepiola; species Sepiola atlantica. The sequence goes on along the minus strand of OY744525.1, from coordinate 74,786,410 downwards.
ATCCAGTCACAGAAACTAGGTACTCGCGATTTCTGGAAAATCTACAATAGTGTAGTGAATAATGGTCAATCAACGATTCCCCCACGATCAAACCACAATGATGTCGTTTGCACGGCCACTGATAAGGCTGAACTACTTGCCCAGCGTTTCGCTTCTAACTCTACTTTGGGCTCAGATAACCACCCCCTCCCTGAGTTCCCTTTGCGGACTGAGGTCACACTTGATAACCTGTTCATCACCCCATCCCAGGTCAGAGACATCATAAAAAACCTTGACACCTCTAAAGCTTGTGGGCCTCATCTTATACCTGTAATAGTAATAAAGAAATGTTCTGCTGAACTGGCCCCTGTCCTCTCCAAACTCTACAATAAATGCCTAGCTGAATCTTGCTTCCCCGATAGCTGAAGAATTGCCTCTGTGGTACCAGTCTACAAGAGTTCTGGGAATAGAACCGACCCTCAGAACTACCGCCCAATCAGTCTACTGCCAATCTTTACCAAAATCTTTGAATCCTTAATCAATCTAGCGATAGTACGGCACTTAGTTAATGCTAAACTTCTATCTGACCGCCAGTATGGATTTAGACAAGAACGATCTTCTGCGGACATCCTAACGGTTACCTCTGAACACATGTATCATACACTCGACAAGGCAGGTGAAGCTATGGCAGTAGCGCTTGATATATCCAAGGCTTTTGACAAGGTATGGCATAAGGGGCTTCTCCTGAAAATACGCTCATACGGTATTACTGGGCAACTACTTAATATAATTAGATCCTTCCTAAACAAAAGAAAAATCCAGGTTGTCCTCGATGGCCGTTCATCTAAGCAACATGACATAAATGCTGGTGTACCCCAGGGATCTATCCTTGGACCTTTGTTGTTCCTGATCTATATAAACGATCTCCCTGATGACATAGAGTCGGAGATTGGTTTATTTGCTGATGACACCACACTTTACTCTCGCCATGTTGGCAAAACAGACGCGATCATATCCGAGGCAATGGCTGAATCTTTAAAAAAAATGACCTGAACAGTATTTAATTCAGCATATAACATTTACCAAGTGTAGTATTATTTTATTGCTCCCAAGTGTGTTTCACATGATTGACAGAGGACATGAACAAAAAATGAAAAACAGTAGTCAAAGTATGCTTAAAATATTTTCTGTCAAAACCTAATACTCTATACCTCAACATCCTGGAACACATTTGGTGTAAGAGAGGTGTAAGCAAGAATATAATGAATAAAACGAAAACAATTGTATATTTCAATTTTTATTTCAATATGTTTGTTTCTTTTGAGAATTTGTAATTATATCAAAAGATAATTTCTAATGTACGGACTAAAAAAATATATATATATACATATATATATATATATATATATATATATATATATAAAGGATCCGCTCCACTTGATGATATCAAGCATAGAAAGTTTTTTTTAAATGTGATGATTTAGTAAAAATTAACATTTCAACTGTCCACACTTTTGATTATTGTAACAACATTTTGGCTAGTCTTACCCTTACATAAAAGAATATAAAAATAAAGTTAAAACTACAGTTACAGCCTCAAAATCTCAAGTGTTTTTATGTTTGTGATTAAAGTAAGCAGGCAAATTCACTGACTTGAAACATGTAATAAAAAAAAGAGAATATATTGTTCAATTAAATGAGTTACGATAACCAAAATGGAGTGGCAAAATATTTCCATCATTAATAAGGAAGTTTATTTATGCAAGTAATGAAACGTTTATTTTAATGTCTCAGTAGTGACTTGTTATCATCAAGAATCCACCCCAAAGAGTGTTCTTTCTTTGGTGATTTTTAGGAATAGGTATCCAAAACTTTGCAACCATGATGTAGTTGTGATGTAAGCAGTTCTGACTACGAATTGAATCTACACAATATCAACCGAACAAAACTGAAATTGCAAAATAAAAGTAATAGTTAGTTTAGGATTAGGGTTAGGGTTAGAGGAAAAAGCAATAAAACGTTTGGTTAAGGGTGTGTAAATGGTTTGGTGAAGTACATTAAGGTTAGCTTGTAGGGAATGTTCAGTAAAACTTGGAATTAATGACATAAGTACTGACATATTCATGGATACCTATTCCGAAAAACTACCCTTGCTTATTTTGAAAAAGCACTCCCCGGATCACCTGCGCCACCCTAAAAGAAAAACTATAAAATACTTTCTATTTCAGAAATGTGGTACACAATGCTATTGCAGAAAATTAGTTGTTCATTTCTGATGATCAGTGATTCTTATCTGACAGATTCGAACACAAACTAAATAATCGTGTTATTGGAGTATCCGTGCACTTGGTTCAAACGTCCTCTTGGTCTTGGCCTGTTAAGCAATGCAACACTGAAAAAGAAAAAAAACAACTTTTTTAGCAGTAAAATAGATCAGAAAGTAAAACATAAACAACTCCTACATCTGCGTCAAATCATTATGTATCAAACAAATAGTGTATCAAAAACTAATTCGTATGACACAATTGTGTTTTGTAGCGATAAACATAACCTACCATAAAAAATGTGTTTCCTTATGTTCATTGTCTGCTCGGGAAAAAATTCATGTTGAGGTTCTACATTGTATTAATTCATTGCGAACTGAAAAAGGAAGACAAATTCAGTTATGTATAAAACATAGGTTTATCATTTTTAAATACACTGAATCATATGATGTAATCGTTTTTGTAGTGACAAACATAACCTACCATCATAAAATTGTTGAATAATATACGAAAGTGATGAGATTGGCTACTCGAGTGAAAATTTGTGTTGAGGGCTTCCTTTCTGTTAATTCATTGAGAACTGAAAAGAGAAGAAAAAAACTGAGTAATGTATGAAACAGATAGCTTTTTTTACTTGTAAATCGACTCATATGATGAAATTGTTTTGTAGTAACAAACAAAACATACCAATTCCTATATATGCTGTAAAATGTTGATTCATAGATTGGCTACTTAGGATGGCATTAGTGTTGAGGTCTTACTGTATGTTAAATTAATGTGAACTGAAAAAGTAGATAAAAATTACAATAAAATATAAAAAATTAGAATACAAGAAAAAAGCATACAATACAAGAAAAAAGCATACAATACAAGATCAAAATTAGAATACAAGAAAAAAGAATACAATACAAGATTAAAAATTACAATAAAAGTTATAAATTAGAATACAAGAAAAAAGAATACAATACAAGATGAAACATAACAATAAAAGATAAAAGAATACAATACAAGATAAAAATTACAATAAAAGCTAAAAAATTAGAACGCAAGAAAAAAGAATACAATACAAGAAAAAAGAATACATTACAAGATAAAAATTAGAATAGAAGAAAAAAGAATACTATACAAGATTAAACATAACAATAAAAGATAAACGAATACAATATAAGATAAAAATTTACAATAAAAGATAACAAATTAAAATACAATAAAAAAGAATACAATACAAGATAAAAATTACAATAACAAATAAAAAATTAAAATACAAGAAAAAAGAATACAATACAAAAAAAAATACAATACAAGATAAAAATTAGAATACAAGAAAAAAGAATACAATACAAGATAAAAATTACAATAAAAGATAAAAAATTAGAATACAAGAAAAAAGAATACAACACAAGAAAAAAGAATACAATACAAGATAAAATTTAGAATACAAGAAAAAAGAATACAATACAAGATAAAAATTACAATAAAAGATAAAAAATTAGAATACAAGAAAAAAGAATACAATACAAGATTAAAAATAACAATAAAAGATAAAAGAATAAAATATAAGATAAAAATTAGAATACAAGAAAAAAGAATACAATACAAGAATAAAGAATACATTACAAGATAACAATTAGAATACAAAAAAAAAGAATACAATATGAAAAATAACAATATGAGATTAAAAATTTACAATAAAAGATAACACATTAAATACAATAAAAAAGAATACAAGATAAAGATTACAATAAAAAATAAAAAATTAAAATACAAGAAAAAAGAATAAAATACAAGAAAAAAGAATACAATACAAGATAATAAATTACAATAAAAGATAACAAACAACAATACAAGAAAAAAGAATACAATACAAAATAAATTGCAATAAAAGATAATAAACAACAATAAAAGATAATAAACAACAATACAAGATAATAAATTACAATAAAAGATAATAAACAACAATACAAGAAAAAAGAATACAATACAAGATAATAAATTACAATAAAAGATAATAAACAACAATACAAGAAAAAAGAATACAATACAAGATAATAAATTACAATAAAAGATAAACAACAATACAAGATAATAAATTACAATAAAAGATAATAAACAACAATACAAGAAAAAAGAATACAATACAAGATAATAAATTACAATACAAGATAATAAATTACAATAAAAGATAATAAACAACAATACAAGAAAAAAGAATACAATACATGATAATAAATTACAATAAAAGTTAATAAACAACAATACAAGAAAAAAGAATACAATACAAGATAATAAATTACAATAAAAGTTAATAAACAACAATACAAGAAAAAAGAATACAATACAAGATAATAAATTACAATAAAAGTTAATAAACAACAATAGAAGAAAAAAGAATACAATACAAGATAATAAATTACAATAAAATATAATAAACAACAATACAAGAAAAAAGAATACAATACAAAATAATACCTTACAATAAAAGATAATAAACAACAATACAAGAAAAAAAGAATACAATACAAGATAATAAATTACAATAAAAGATAATAAACAACAATACAAGAAAAAAGAATACAATACAAGATAATACCTTACAATAAAAGATAATAAACAACAATACAAGAAAAAAGAATACAATACAAGATAATACCTTACAATAAAAGATAATAAACAACCATACAAGAAAAAAGAATACAATACAAGATAATAAATTACAATAAAAGATAACAACAATACAAGAAAAAAAGAATACAATACAAGATAATAAATTACAATAAAAGATAATAAACAACAATACAAGATAATAAATTACAATAAAAGATAATAAACAACAATACAAGAAAAAAGAATACAATACAAGATAACAAATTACAATAAAAGATAATAAACAACAATACAAGAAAAAAGAATACATGATAATAAATTACAATAAAAGTTAATAAACAACAATACAAGAAAAAAGAATACAATACAAGATAATAAATTACAATAAAATATAATAAACAACAATACAAGAAAAAAGAATACAATACAAGATAATAAATTACAATAAAAGATAATAAACAACAATACAAGAAAAAAGAATACAATACAAGATAATAAATTACAATAAAAGATAATAAACAACAATACAAGAAAAAAGAATACAATACAAGATAATAAATTACAATAAAAGTTAATAAACAACAATACAAGAAAAAAGAATACAATACAAGATAATAAATTACAATAAAATATAATAAACAACAATACAAGAAAAAAGAATACAATACAAGATAATAAATTACAATAAAAGATAATAAACAACAATACAAGAAAAAAGAATACAATACAAGATAATAAATTACAATAAAAGATAACAACAATACAAGCAAAAATAAATAAATTACAAGATAATAAATTACAATAAAAGATAATAAACAACAATACAAGAAAAAAGAATACAATACAAGATAATAAATTACAATAAAAGATAATAAACAACAATACAAGAAAAAAGAATACAATACAAGATAATAAATTACAATAAAAAATAATAAACAACAATACAAGAAAAAAGAATACAATACAAGATAATACCTTACAATAAAAGATAAACAACAATACAAGAAAAAAAATACAATACAAGATAATAAATTACAATAAAAGATAATAAACAACAATACAAGAAAAAAGAATACAATACAAGATAATAAATTACAATAAAAGATAATAAACAACAATACAAGAAAAAAGAATACAATACAAGATAATAAATTACAATAAAAGATAATAAACAACAATACAAGAAAAAAGAATACAATAAAAAATAAAAAAGAATAAAATACAAGAAAAAAGAATACAATACAAGGAAATAAATTACAATAAAAGATAATAAACAACAATACAAGAAAAAAGAATACAATACAAGATAATAAATTACAATAAAAGATAATAAACAACAATACAAGAAAAAAGAATACAATACAAGATAATAAATTACAATAAAAGATAATAAACAACAATACAAGATAATAAATTACAATAAAAGATAATAAACAACAATACAAGAAAAAAGAATACAATACAAGATAATAAATTACAATAAAAGATAATAAACAACAATACAAGAAAAAAGAATACAATACAAGATAATAAATTACAATAAAAGATAATAAACAACAATACAAGATAATAAATTACAATAAAAGATAATAAACAATACAAGAAAAAAGAATACAATACAAGATAATAAATTACAATAAAAGTTAATAAACAACAATACAAGAAAAAAGAATACAATACAAGATAATAAATTACAATAAAATATAATAAACAACAATACAAGAAAAAAGAATACAATACAAGATAATACCTTACAATAAAAGATAATAAACAACAATACAAGAAAAAAAGAATACAATACAAGATAATAAATTACAATAAAAGATAATAAACAACAATACAAGAAAAAAGAATACAATACAAGATAATACCTTAAAATAAAAGATAATAAACAACAATACAAGAAAAAAGAATACAATACAAGATAATACCTTACAATAAAAGATAATAAACAACAATACAAGATAATAAATTATAATAAAAGATAATAAACAACAATACAAGAAAAAAGAATACAATACAAGATAATAAACAACAATACAAGAAAAAAGAATACAATACAAGATAATAAATTACAATAAAAGATAATAAACAACAATACAAGAAAAAAGAATACAATACAAGATAATAAATTACAATAAAAGATAATAAACAACAATACAAGAAAAAAGAATACAATACATGATAATAAATTACAATAAAAGTTAATAAACAACAATACAAGAAAAAAGAATACAATACAAGATAATAAATTACAATAAAATATAATAAACAACAATACAAGAAAAAAGAATACAATACAAGATAATAAATTACAATAAAAGATAATAAACAACAATACAAGAAAAAAGAATACAATACAAGATAATAAATTACAATAAAAGATAATAAACAACAATACAAGAAAAAATAAGTAAATTACAAGATAATAAATTACAATAAAAGATAATAAACAACAATACAAGAAAAAAGAATACAATACAAGATAATAAATTACAATAAAAGATAATAAACAACAATACAAGAAAAAAGAATACAATACAAGATAATAAATTACAATAAAAGATAATAAACAACAATACAAGAAAAAAGAATACAATACAAGATAATAAATTACAATAAATAATAATAAACAACAATACAAGAAAAAAGAATACAATACAAGATAATAAATTACAATAAAAGATAATAAACAACAATACAAGAAAAAAGAATACAATACAAGATAATAAATTACAAGATAACAAAAACTATACAAAAAAGGATACAATACAAGGAAATAAATAGCAATAAAAGATAACAAACAAAAATACAATAAAAGAAAAAAATTACAATAAAAGATAAATAACAATACAAGCAACAAGAATACAATAAATTGCAATAAAAGATGACAATACAAGCAAAAGGAAAACAATACAAAATACAAATTAAAATAAATGATAACAAACAACAATACAAGCAACAAAAATACGATAAAAGATAATAAATTACAATAAAACATAAACAACAATACAAGCAACAAAAATACAATAAAAGATAATAAATTACAATAAAAAATAACAAACAACAATACAAGCAACAATAATACAATGTACTGTATTCTTTTGAAATAACAATAAAAGATAACAAACAACTATACAAGAAAAAAAATACAATAAAAGATAAATTACAATAAAAGATTACAAACAACAATACAAGCAACAATAATACAATGTATTCTATTCTTTTGAAATAACAATAAAAGATAAACAACTATACAAGAAAAACGAATATAATAAAAGATAATAAATTACAATAAAAGTTAACAAACAATACAAGAAAAAAGAATACAATAAAAGATAATAAATTACAATAAAAGATAACAAACAACAATACAAGCAACAAGAATACAATGAAAGATAATAAATTACAATAAAAGATAACAAACAACAATACAAGAAAAGAGAATACAATAAAAGATAATAAATTACAATAAAAGATAACAAACAACAATACAAGCAACAACAATACAATAAAAGATAATAAATTACAATAAAAGATAAACAACAATACAAGCAACAATAATACAATGTAATGTATTCTTTTGAAATAACAATAAAAGATAAACAATTACAATACAAGATAAACAATTACAATACAAGATAAAAAATAAAAATACAAGATAAAAAAATACAATACCAAACAGCAATTCATCCCCCTTTGTCAGAAACATCGCTCATAGAATATGAGGACTAAAAGACAAAATAGGGGAAGCGAGAGTTACGAGGCTGCCGAAAGATAACCAAAGGTCAACTTTCTACTCTCCTAGCGATATGTACATCGCCGTCAGATCACTGGAATACACTGCCCTCAGATCACTGGAATACATCTTCGTCAGATCCGTGGAGTACATCGCCGTCAGATCACTTGAATACACTGCCGTCAGATCCCTTGAATACATCGTCATTCGATCATAGCAATGCATCGCCATTAGATCGAAACTAAAAAAAAATGAAATTTGATCCAAATTATACGATTTATTAGCCTTCAAACATAGATAAATCTTTTCTAATTGACTTAGGTGACTGACCTTGGAAAATCCGTTTGTTGCCATATATCGTTGATCTGACACGATTTTGTATAACTATTTATCTATGGTGGGATGGCATTTTCAAGCAGACAGAAACTGAAAAAAAAATGAAATTTGTTCCAAATTATACGAGTTATTAGCCATAAAACATAGATAAATCTTTTCTAATTGACTTAGCTGACTCACCTTCGAAAATCTGTTCGTTGCCATATATCGTTGATCTGACAGGATTTTGTATTACTATTGTGATGTCGTGGGATGGTATTTTCAAGCAGACAGAAACTTAAACAAATACCAGTTATTAGCCATACAAGATAAAAATTACAATAAAAGCTAAAAAAATTACAATACAAGAAAAAAGAATACAATACAAGATAGACAATTACATTAAAAGACAATGAATTTCAATACAAGAAAAAAGAATACAATAGAAGATAAAAATTACAATAAAAGATAAGAAATTACAATACAAGAAAAAAGAATACAATACAAGATGAAAAATAACAAAAGATAAAAATTTACAATATAAGATAAAAATTTAAAATAAAAGATAAATATTTACAATACAAGATAAAAATTTACAATAAAGATAAAAATTTACAATAAAAGATAAAAATTTACAATAAAAGATAAAAATTTACAATAAAAGATAAAAATTTACAATATATGATAAAAATTTACAATATAAGATACAAAATTTAAAATAAAAGTTAAAAATTTACAATAAAAGATAAACAACAATAAAAGCAACAAGAATACAATAAAAGAAAACAATTAAAATAAAAGATAAACAACAATACAAGCAACAAGAATACAAGATAAAAATTTACAATAAAAGATAAACAACAATACAAGCAACAAGAATACAATAAAAGATAAAAATTAAAATAAAAGAAAAACAACAATACAAGCAACAAGAATACAATAAATTGCAATAATAGATAACAACAATACAAGCAAAAGGAAAACAATACAAGATAAAAATTAAAATAAACGATAACAAACAACAATACAAGAAAAAAGAATACAATAAGATATAATAAATTACAATAAAAGATAACAAACAACAATACAAGAAAAAAGAATACAATAAGAGATAATAAATTACAATAAAAGATAACAAACAACTATACAAGAAAAAAGAATACAAAAGATAATAAATTACAATAAAAGATAAACAACAATACAAGCAACAATAATACAATGTATTCTATTCTTTTGAAATAATAAAAGATAACGAACAACTATACAAGAAAAAAAATACAAGAAAAGATAATAAATTACAATAAAAGATAAACAACAATACAAGCAACAATAATACAATGTATTCTATTCTTTTGAAATAACAATAAAAGATAAACTATACAAGAAAAACGAATACAATAAAAGATAATAAATTACAATAAAAGATAATACAAGAAAAAAAGAATACAATAAAAAATAATAAATTAAAATAAAAGATAACAAACAACAATACAAGCAACAACAATACAATGTATTGTATTCTTTTGAAATAACAATAAAAGATAACAAACAACAATACAAGAAAAAAGAATACAATAAAAGATAATAAATTACAATAAAAGATAACAAACAACTATACAAGAAAAAAGAATACAATAAAAGATAATAAATTACAATAAAAGATAACAAACAACAATACAAGCAACAAGAATAGAATGTATTGTATTCTTTTGAAATAACAATAAAAGATAACAAACAACTATACAAGAAAAACGAATACAATAAAAGATAATAAATTACAATAAAAGATAACAAACAACAATACAAGCAACAAGAATACAATGTATTGTATTCTTTTGAAATAATAAAAGATAAACAACTATACAAGAAAAAAATACAATAAAAGATAATAAATTACAATAAAAGATAACAAACAAAAATACAAGCAACAATAATACAATGTATTCTATTCTTTTGAAATAACAATAAAAGATAAACAACTATACAAGAAAAACGAATACAATACAAGATAATAAATTACAATAAAAGATAACAAACAACAATAAAAGAAAAAAAAACAATAAAAAATAATAAATTACAATAAAAGATAAACAACAATACAAGCAACAATAATACAATGTATTGTATTCTTTTGAAATAATAAAAGATAACAAACAACTATACAAGAAAAAAGAATACAATAAAAGATAATAAATTACAATAAAAGATAACAAACAACAATACAAGCAACAAGAATACAATGAAAGATAATAAATTACAATAAAAGATAACAAACAACAATACAAGCAACAATAATACAATGTATTGTATTCTTTTGAAATAACAATAAAAGATAAGAAATTACAATACAAGATAAACAATTACAATACAAGATAAAAAAATAAAAATACAAGATAAAAAAATACAATACCAAACAGCAATTCATCCCCCTTTGTCAGAAACATCGCTCATAGAATATGAGGACTAAAAGACAAAATAGGGGAAGCGAGAGTTACGAGGCTGCCGAAAGATAACCAAAGGTCAACTTTCTACTCTCCTAGCGATATGTACATCGCCGTCGGATCACTGGAATACACTGCCCTCAGATCACTGGAATACATCTTTGTCAGATCCGTGGAGTACATCGCCGTCAGATCACGTGAATACATAGCCATTAGAACACTGGAATACATCGTCATTCGATCACTACAATGCATCACTATTAGATTGAAACTAAAAAAAAAATGAAATTTGATCCAAATTATACGAGTTATTAGCCATAAAACATAGATAAATCTTTTCTAATTGACTTAGGTGACTGACCTTGGAAAATCCGTTCGTTGCCATATATCGTTGATCTGACACGATTTTGTATAACTATTTATCTATGGTGGAATGGCATTTTCAAGCAGACAGAAACTGAAAAAAAAATGAAATTTGTTCCAAATTATACGAGTTATTAGCCATAAAACATAGATAAATCTTTTCTAATTGACTTAGGTGACTCACCTTCGAAAATCTGTTCGTTGCCATATATCGTTGATCTGACAGGATTTTGTATTACTATTGTGATGTCGTGGGATGGTATTTTCAAGCAGACAGAAACTTAAACAAATACCAGTTATTAGCCATACAAGATAAAAATTACAATAAAAGATAAAAAATTACAATACAAGAAAAACGAATACAATACTAGATAGACAATTACATTAAAAGACAAAGAATTTCAATACAAGAAAAAAGAATACAATAGAAGATAAAAATTACAATAAAAGATAAGAAATTACAATACAAGAAAAAAGAATACAATACAAGATGAAAAATAACAAAAGATAAAAATTTACAATATAATATAAAAATTTAAAATAAAAGATAAATATTTACAATACAAGATAAAAATTTACAATAAAAGATAAAAATTTACAATATATGATAAAAATTTACAATATAAGATACAAAATTTAAAATAAAAGTTAAAAATTTACAATAAAAGATAAACAACAATAAAAGCAACAAGAATACAATAAAAGAAAACAATTAAAATAAAAGATAACAAACAACAATACAAGCAACAATAGAATGTATTGTATTCTTTTGAAATAAAAATAAAAGATAAACAACTATACAAGAAAAAAGAATACAATAAAAGATAATAAATTACAATAAAAGATAACAAACAACAATACAAGCAACAATAATACAATGTATTGTATTCTTTTGAAATAACAATAAAAGATAACAAACAACTATACAAGAAAAAAGAATACAATAAAAGATAATAAATTACAATAAAAGATAACAAACAACAATACAAGCAACAATAATACAATGTATTCTATTCTTTTGAAATAACAATAAAAGATAAACTATACAAGAAAAACGAATACAATAAAAGATTATAAATTACAATAAAAGATAACAAACAACAATACAAGAAAAAAGAATACAATAAAAGATAATAAATTACAATAAAAGATAACAAACAACAATACAAGCAACAAGAATAGAATGTATTGTATTCTTTTGAAATAACAATAAAAGATAAACAACTATACAAGAAAAAAGAATACAATAAAAGAGAATAAATTACAATAAAAGATAACAAACAACAATACAAGCAACAAGAATACAATAAAAGATAATAAATTACAATAAAAGATAACAAACAACAATACAAGCAACAATAATACAATGTATTGTATTCTTTTGAAATAAAAGATAACAAACAACTATACAAGAAAAAAATACAATAAAAGATAATAAATGACAATAAAAGATAACAAACAACAATACAATGTATTCTATTCTTTTGAAATAACAATAAAAGATAAACAACTATACAAGAAAAACGAATACAATACAAGATAATAAATTACAATAAAAGATAACAACAATAAAAGAAAAAAAAAAACAATAAAAGATAATAAATTACAATAAAAGATAAACAACAATACAAGCAACAATAATACAATGTATTGTATTCTTTTGAAATAATAAAAGATAAACAACTATACAAGAAAAAAGAATACAATAAAAGATAATAAATTACAATAAAAGATAACAAACAACAATACAAGCAACAAGAATACAATGAAAGATAATAAATTACAATAAAAGATAACAAACAACAATACAAGAAAAAAGAATACAATAAAAGATATAAATTACAATAAAAGATAACAAACAACAATACAAGCAACAATAATACAATGTATTGTATTCTTTTGAAATAACAATAAAAGATAAGAAATTACAATACAAGATAAACAATTACAATACAAGATAAAAAAATAAAAATACAAGATAAAAAAATACAATACCAAACAGCAATTCATCCCCCTTTGTCAGAAACATCACTCATAGAATATGAGGACTAAAAGACAAAATAGGGGAAGCGAGAGTTACGAGGCTGCCGAAAGATAACCAAAGGTCAACTTTCTACTCTCCTAGCGATATGTACATCGCCGTCGGATCACTGGAATACACTGCCCTCAGATCACTGGAATACATCTCCGTCAGATCCGTGGAGTACATCGCCGTCAGATCACGTGAATACATAGCCGTCAGATCCCTGGAATATATCGCCATTAGAACACTGGAATACATCGTATTCGATCACTACAATGCATCACTATTAGATTGAAACTAAAAAAAAAATGAAATTTGATCCAAATTATACGAGTTATTAGCCATAAAATATAGATAAATCTTTTCTAATTGACTTAAGTGACTGACCTTGGAAAATCCGTTCGTTGCCATATATCGTTGATCTGACACGATTTTGTATAACTATTTATCTATGGTGGGATGGCATTTTCAAGCAGACAGAAACTGAAAAAAAAATGAAATTTGTTCCAAATTATACGAGTTATTAGCCATAAAACATAGATAAATCTTTTCTAATTGACTTAGGTGACTCACCTTCGAAAATCTGTTCGTTGCCATATATCGTTGATCTGACAGGATTTTGTATTACTATTGTGATGTCGTGGGATGGTATTTTCAAGCAGACAGAAACTTAAACAAATACCAGTTATTAGCCATACAAGATAAAAATTACAATAAAAGATAAAAAATTACAATACAAGAAAAAAGAATACAATACAAGATAGACAATTACATTAAAAGACAAAGAATTTCAATACAAGAAAAAAGAATACAATAGAAGATAAAAATTACAATAAAAGATAAGAAATTACAATACAAGAAAAAAGAATACAATACAAGATGAAAAATAAAAGATAAAAATTTACAATATAAGATAAAAATTTAAAATAAAAGATAAATATTTACAATACAAGATAAAAATTTACAATAAAGATAAAAATTTTCAATAAAAGATAAAAATTTACAATATATGATAAAAATTTACAATATAAGATACAAAATTTAAAATAAAAGTTAAAAATTTACAATAAAAGATAAACAACAATAAAAGCAACAAGAATACAATAAAAGAAAACAATTAAAATAAAAGATAAACAACAATACAAGCAACAAGAATACAAGATAAAAAATTACAATAAAAAGTAACAAGCAACAATACAAGCAACAATAATACAATGTATTGTATTTTTTTGAAATAAGAATAAAAGATAACAAACAACTATACAAGAAAAAAGACTACAATAAAAGATAATAAATTACAATAAAAGATAACAAACAACAATACAAGCAACAAGAATACAATAAAAGATAATAAATTACAATAAAAGATAACAAACAACAATACAAGCAACAATACAATGTATTGTATTCTTTTGAAATAAGAATAAAAGATAACAAACAACTATACAAGAAAAAAAAACAATAAAAGATAATAAATTACAATAAAAGATAAACAACAATACAAGCAACAATAATACAATGTATTCTATTCTTTTGAAATAACAATAAAAGATAAACTATACAAGAAAAACGAATACAATAAAAGATAATAAATTACAATAAAAGTTAACAAACAACAATACAAGAAAAAAAGATTACAATAAAAGATAATAAATTACAATAAAAGTTAACAAACAACAATACAAGAAAAAAAGACTACAATAAAAGATAATAAATTACAATAAAAGATAAAAACAACAATACAAGCAACAACAATACAATAAAAGATAAATTACAATAAAAGATAACAAACAACAATACAAGCAACAATAGAATGTATTGTATTCTTTTGAAATAACAATAAAAGATAACAGACAACTATACAAGAAAAAAAAATACAATAAAAGATAATAAATTACAATAAAAGATAAACAATACAAGCAACAATAATACAATGTATTCTATTCTTTTGAAATAACAATAAAAGATAAACAACTATACAAGAAAAACGAATACAATAAAAGATAATAAATTACAATAAAAGATAAACAACAATACAAGCAACAAGAATACAATAAAAGATAATAAATTACAATAAAAGATAACAAACAACAATACAAGCAACAATAATACAATGTATTGTATTCTTTGGAAATAATAAAAGATAACAAACAACTATACAAGAAAAAAATACAATAAAAGATAATAAATTACAATAAAAGATAACAAACAAAAATACAAGCAACAATAATACAATGTATTCTATTCTTTTGAAATAACAATAAAAGATAAACAACTATACAAGAAAAACGAATACAATAAAAGATAATAAATTACAATAAAAGATAACAAACAACAATACAAGTAACAATAATACAATGTATTGTATTCTTTTGAAATAATAAAAGATAAACAACTATACAAGAAAAAAGAATACAATAAAAGATAATAAATTACAATAAAAGATAACAAACAACAATACAAGCAACAAGAATACAATGAAAGATAATAAATTACAATAAAAAATAACAAACAACAATACAAGAAAAAAGAATACAATAAAAGATAATAAATTACAATAAAAGATAACAAACAATACAAGCAACAATAATACAATGTATTGTATTCTTTTGAAATAACAATAAAAGATAAGAAATTACAATACAAGATAAACAATTACAATACAAGATAAAAAAATAAAAATACAAGATAAAAAAATACAATACCAAACAGCAATTCATCCCCCTTTGTCAGAAACATCACTCATAGAATATGAGGACTAAAAGACAAAATAGGGGAAGCGAGAGTTACGAGGCTGCCGAAAGATAACCAAAGGTCAACTTTCTACTCTCCTAGCGATATGTACATCGCCGTCGGATCACTGGAATACACTGCCCTCAGATCACTGGAATACATCTTTGTCAGATACGTGGAGTACATCGCCGTCAGATCACGTGAATACATAGCTGTCAGATCCCTGGAATACATCGCCATTAGAACACTGGAATACATCGTCATTCGATCACTACAATGCATCACTATTAGATTGAAACTAAAAAAAAATGAAATTTGATCCAAATTATACGAGTTATTAGCCATAAAACATAGATAAATCTTTTCTAATTGACTTAGGTGACTGACCTTGGAAAATCCGTTCGTTGCCATATATCGTTGATCTGACAGGATTTTGTATAACTATTTATCTATGGTGGGATGGCATTTTCAAGCGGACAGAAACTGAAATAAAAATGAAATTTGTTCTAAATGATACGAGTTATTAGCCATAAAACATAGATAAATCTTTTCTAATTGACTTAGGTGACTCACCTTGGAAAATCCGTTCGTTGCCATATATCGTTGATCTGACAGAATTTTGTATTACTACTGTGATGTGGTGGGATGGCATTTTCAAGCAGACAGAAACTGAAAAAAATACTAGTTATTAGCCATACAAGATAAAAATTACAATAAAAGAAAAAAATTACAATAAAAGAAAAAAATTACAATAAAAGAAAAAATAATACAATACAAGATAAACAATTACATTAAAAGAAAAAAGAATACAATAGAAGATAAAAGATTACAATAAAAGATAACAAACAACAATACAAGCAACAATAATACAATGTATGGTATTCTTTTGAAATAACAATAAAAGATAAGAAATTACAATATAAGATAAAAAAAATTACAATACAAGATAAAAAAAATTACAATACAAGATAAAAAAAATTACAATACAAGATAAAAAAAATTACAATACAAGATAAACAATTACAATACAAGATAAACAATTACAATACAAGATAAAAAATAAAAATACAAGATAAAAAATACAATACCAAACAGCAATTTATCCCGCTTTGTCAGAAACATCGCTCATGGAATATGAGGACTAAAAGACAAAATAGGGGAAGCGAGAGTTACGAGGCTGCCGAAAGATAACCAAAGGTCAACTTTCTACTCTCCTAGCGATATGTACACTGCCGTCGGATCACTTGAATACATCTCCGTCAGATCCGTGGAGTACATCGCCGTCAGATCACTTGAATACATCGCCTTCAGATCCCTGGAATACATCGCCATTAGATCACTGGAATACATCGTCATTCGATCACAACAATGCATCGCCATTAGATCGAAACTGAAAAAAAAAAAAAATTTGATCTAAATTATACGAGTTATTACCCATAAAACATAGATAAATCTCTTGTAATTGACATAGGTTACTTACCTGGGAAAATCTGTTCGTTGCCATATATCGTTGATCTGACAGGATTTTGTATAACTATCAGGATATGGTGGGATGGCATTTTGAAACCAACAGAAACTGAAAAAAAAATGAAATTTGATCCAAATTATACGAGTTATTAGCCATAAGTCATAGATAAATCTCTTCTAATACGGAAACAAACACATTTATGGCAACGAACAGATTTTCCAAGGTTAGTCACCTAAGACTTACCTTGGAAAATCTGTTCGTTGCCATATATTGTAGATCTGACAGGATTTTGTATTACTATTGGGATATGGTGGGATGGCATTTTCAAGCAGACAGAAACTGAAAAAAAAATAACATTTGATCTAAATTATACGAGTTATTACCCATAAAACATAGATAAATCTCTTCTAATTGACATAGGTGACTTACCTTGGAAAATCCGTTCATTGCCATATATCGTTGATCTGACAGGATTTTGTATTACTATCGTGATGTGGTGGGATGGCATTTTCAAGCCAACAGAAACTGAAAAAAAAATGAAATTTGATCTAAATGATACGAGTTATTAGCCATAAAACATAGATAAATCTTTTCTAATTGACTTAGGTTACTCACCTTGGAAAATCTGTTCGTTGCCATATATCGTTGATCTAACAGGATTTTGTATTACTATTGGGATATGGTGGGATGGCATTTTCAAGCAGACAGAAACTAAAAAAAAAAAAAATTTGATCTAAATTATACGAGTTATTACCCATAAAACATAGATAAATCTCTTCTAATTTACATAGGTGACTTACCTTGAAAAATCTGTTCGTTGCCCTATATCGTTGATCTAACAGGATTTTGTGGGCTGAAAAATCCTGGAGGCAGTGCAATACCAGGCCAACCCGTGGAAAAGGGGGAGCAAGCTCCTAACCCTTGACCGGAGTTACAAAAATCAGTTTAATATCGTGATCCCTCCAAGCGAGGGACCTATCAGATATTAAGCTGATAAGAACAGATACTACACTTTGATCTTAGCCAAAAGGCCGAGAAGCGATGACAATAAAAGTGTAAAAATTTGGGAATTTTCTTGCCTTTGTACATTTAGTGTATGTGAATTTTCATCTTAACCCTATTAAGGGCATATGATTTCAGTATACTGGCATTTATCATGGAATTAGTTAAACCTTTGCACAAAATTTATATTTGATAGATTCTATAAGTGTGTAGAATTTCAGCATCATTAGTCAAGGCAACCCAGAGATCCAGAAAGTTCAATCATGAAATCATGTTATCTGTACGAAGTACGTATGTGCCACCCTGTATCTCAACTATTTGATGGATTCAGCTGAATTTTGCCAGAGATAGAGGTTCTAGGGTCTAGTTGATGGCATTTTAATTTCAGTTTACCATATACCTTAGTTCTTAAAAAAATTGTTCTAGTTTGAATTGTATCATGAGTAAATATACACTCATGATAATTTAAAAAAAAATATTTACCTGCGAATATTGGAAGAAACATTGATTAGTCAAACTACCAACTATATCAGTTATGAGAAGGCATTGTATAGAGCATAGCCTGTACAAAAGTAGTGACATTCCATGAAAAATGTCAGTATACTGAAATCATATGCCCTTAATAGGGTTAAGATCAAAATTCATATACACTAAATGTACAAAAGCAAGGAAATTCCCAAATTTTTACACTTTTATTGTCATTAAGGGTATGCGAGCACAACAGGGCTATGTATTTTACTGGTAGGAATTTTTCTTCAACGCACCTCACACACTTCATCCACTCATGCATAGAGATTTATACTGTAGTGATGTGATGTGATAATGAAATGGGTTGATTGATATGTAGTCATACCCTTAATGACAATAAAAGTGTAAATATTTTGCAATTTCCTTACTTTTGTATATTTAGTGTATATGAATTTTCATCTTAACCCTATTAAGGGCATATGATTTCAGTATACTGGCATTTTTCATGGAATACTCTTATATTTCGTAGTCAACTATACTTCTTCATTATGAACCAGTATTTACTTTTGTGTAATATATTTTACAGTAGGGCCGGATTAAGGGGCCAAGGGGCTGGGGCCCTGGGCCACCCACCAAGAGGGGTCCCCCCACCAATTTTTAACATAATTTCTGATTTCAAAAACGCTTGTTTGGATTTTATTTTGTTTACAACTTAATTTTCTATTCCTGGTACTAATGGTACTATAATAAATATTTACCAAATTTAAACTACCAGTTAAAATAAATCTATTGACCATAATAACATCTTAATATGATTTAAATTAATGTTACCTTGTAAAAAGAAAAAAAATGAAAATGTATAACTTCGCTCAAGTGGTGAGGGAAACAAAGCCTCAATGCTTTTCCTGCTTGGTGAAAGAGATTGTCAGTGTATCTGTCTTTTTTTGTCAACTTACCAAATATATATTTTTAAATATTATTAATTCACACTATTTAATATCATAAATTATCAATTAAATAATTATAATTCAAATGATGTAATGTAAACACAAAATTAATTCACGTTGTTGTTGTTCTGTCAGCTTCTTTTAAAGATATTTTTTTAATTCATAAAAGTGTTGTCTTCATTCAAAAGATAGAAATGAATACTAGCAACCTAAATTATTTTCAAATGAAACTGGGAATTAGTTTAAAAAATTATTTTTGTATTTTATCACGAATCTCAAATACGTTTTTTTCTTTTTGTTGTCACTTGCAACTGTTAATTAAAAAAATTGTGAATGTTACATTCAAAATTTTTGAAATTAACATAGAAAAAAATCCCAGATTTCACCGAGATGAAGTTGAAAGAAAGGCGAGCAAAAAAAGGCTTGTGATGTAGGGTGGGATTAAGTGAATTTGTGAATCCAATGTTTTTTCACACATATGTGAGAAGTGGAAGTCAAGGACTTTGGCATCAGTTATTTCTTTGGTTTTGATTTTGCATGTCTGTGTGAAGTAATAGTGAAAAGAAATGTTAAAATAAATAAAGAGTAGATAGGGAGATAAAATAAAAGTATAATAAAAAAGATTCTTGGTATTGAAACAGTTTAGTTACATTTGCATTTTCTTAGAGACAACTACTCTTAGAAAGACTAGAGGAAATTTTGACCAACATAAATGTAAGTGCATATATTTCTTTTCTTTTTTGTTAACTCTATTTTAAAGAAATTTAAAATGTGTTCTTAGAAAAAAAATAATTACTAATAGTATTTTTTTTAATTATTAATCTTTAGCCACTTAGTGGCTAAGCCCCCCTCCAATATGTTTAAATAACTGAAAATCGTGGGCTTCAGATAAAATAGGCTATGCCATCCTCCAATATTTGTAAATAAATATTTTTTAAATAAGTATTTATTAATACGCTGTTGTTTTGAAGCAAATTAAATCGATTTATCTACATTAAGTTTTTTTTAAAGAAGCAAACACTAGTCTCGCTTGTTTGGAAGTTTTCTTGAAGAACTCTATTCATTTATTGCTGTAACTTTTACAACAAAACAATAAATAACAATACAACGAACATTTTTTGGGTAAAGAAAATAAAACTTAACGAAAAGTAGCCCGTCTTTACAAAATCAAAGCAAAATGTTTAAAATTAGTTCAAAAGAGAACGTCAAACAATAAAGTTAATCTAATCATAATGTTAATTATTAATTATGAACTTAATTATAGAGTTCTGGATTAATATTTCTTGATAAACTTGTCTTTTCTTGTGAGATTCCTTTTAAATTATTTGAGAAAGGAGAAATTACTATAAGTCTCGATGTCTTGCTTCTAAATACCCCCTATTTAGAAGCAGGGCTTTACGCGCTCCACTACTTTTGGAGCTGCTCCCGCTCCTGCTCCAACGCTCAAAATTGGAGCTGGCTCCTCTCACGCACCCTATTTTCAAAAAGGAGCCGCTCCAGCTCAAACTCCTATAAAAAAGGAGCGGCTCTTTTTCAGCGCTCCATAACGAAAATGTACCTTTTTTTATAAACATTATATTCTGCCAATGAGTGGTCGAAGGATAGGGGTGGGCGTCAAAGGATCTCGTCAATATGGGTGGGGATGTCACTTTAAGTGTAGGACCGTAAGATAATATTTGACAACATCTCGCTAATATTTTCAGATGTGCTAAGGGGTATAGGAGAACATGTCGGATGAAGCATACGTAAATTTTCGTTTCCTGAGGTATAAAATAGAAATAGAAAAATCCCTAGAGTATTTTAAAACAATTTTAATTTTCATTACATTAACAACCTATTTTTTCAGGGGAGAAAAAGTTTGACCCGATATTTTTTCTATTTTTTTTTTTGGAAGAGAATTTTGATTTTTTTTTAAGTAAATAAAGTTTTACTTTTAAACATTATTAGTGATTATTTTCTTTTTAAACAAAACATTTCTCTGGGAGAGAAGAGACAGCCAGGGCAACATTAATCGTCGTACTGTTGTTTAATATTTGTTTGCTTTACGAACGTAACTATATTGTATAATGTATATTATTATTTACCACAGAGAAACGCGCAAGTACTTTCAAACAAATCGATGTATCCATTTTTTTAGTACATTTTGCGACGAAAAAAACCCAATGAAGTTTATTTTTTAAAAATTAAATAAAAAAATATTTTTCATGAGTGTACGAACCGGGCTATTTTTAGATAAGATTTTCAAGTTAAATTACATTTTTAGGATATCTTTTTGTTTATTAAATTGTTAGGTGAAAGTACAGAATAGTTAACAAAGCCTCCCTCACTCCATGTTAAGAATGGCTTTCTAAATAATGTTATTTCAACCCGGTTCGTAATTACGTTACGAAACTAAAGGTTTGGACCGGGTTATTTTTTACATAAAATTTTCCAGTTAAATTGAATTTTTACGATATCTTCTGTTTATTAAATCATGGACGGCGGCACCGGGGGGGGGGGGGTTGAGAGGTCTTCAGCCCCCCACTTTTTGACTTGCCCCCCCCCACTTTACAGTCATCAATAATTAAGTTGATATGCATGTGTTTAACCAGCCCCCCCCACACTTTTTAGGAGAGCCCCCCACTTTTATAACTGTCCCGCCGGTCCTGTAAATTGTTATGTGAAAGTACAGAATAGTTAATAAAGAGCCCCCCCCCATTTTTAAATCGTTTCAGCGGACTTTAACCGAGCGCTCTTTTGGTATGCTTTTTTTTTTATTTATGAAGTGAGACAAAATGATAAATACATTTATTAAAATTAAATATTTAAAATTATTCCGGAGGACTTTAAAGAAGAATATTTAAAAATGTTAAGTTAATCTTGTAATGAATGTAGAATAGCATTTTCACATAACTAGAAAAATGAATGTTATTTTTTTATTATTTACATGAAGGAGGGCTTTAAAGAATACTATTTGGAAAGTTGGGAATATTTTACTATAATCAAAAGGATTAAAGAAACAAATGCATTATACAATAAATGTCAACAATCACGCGAAAATGTAATGTTCTATCAGTTTCTATCAGTATATTGTTTAGTTTTCGATTTTTTTATCGATTTTCAAGTCCTGGCCATGGACGAGCCTCCATTTTGAATTTCTTTTCGAGCAGTCAACACCGACTGTTTTGAACAAGAAAACCACCATTTAAAATAAGTTAAAACACAAATAAAATTATCCAGGCAGGTAGATGAGTAACTTAACTTGCTTTTGCTAACATTTATTTGTTGCACATTTGTTTTTAAATCCTTTTTTCGTTCTGTTGATTATAGTAAAAGATTCCCGAAAAGTTTATATTTAAAGATTTATAATATAAAACTTTAATCTTCTTAATGCACTCTCATTATTAAAAATTGGTTACACGTTATTTCCTACGCTATCTGGTCCGGAAGTGGTTGATCATTACATTTTATGTTAAATTTATATAGGAAAGTGATCCTCCACACTAAAGTCTAAAATATTGAATTTTTTTTTAATTCCTTTTTTTGCGGGTATTTTACCAGACTGTTTACATGTAATCGCCTAAAAAAGTAGAACTTCATTTTTATTTTTTGCTAAAATTAAAATACGATGGATAAAACTAAATGATCCAGTAATACCAAGTTTTCTTATTAAAAACAATGTTTGAACAAATAAAAGAAGTGCATTTTTTTAGAAAGTGTCGGTTTTATCGTAAAGAACACATCACAAAATAATATGAATTTATAAAAGTTGAAAATATT
Source organism: Sepiola atlantica (assembly GCA_963556195.1). Taxonomy (NCBI): domain Eukaryota; kingdom Metazoa; phylum Mollusca; class Cephalopoda; order Sepiida; family Sepiolidae; genus Sepiola; species Sepiola atlantica. The sequence goes on along the minus strand of OY744525.1, from coordinate 74,762,305 downwards.
TTACGGCGTCGAAAGTATAAAATTTACCAATATACAGATAGGCATTTAAAAGATGTTGATAGATGTATTGTAAAATTTTAGTTAACTTACAGTTTCGGGGCGAAAAAATATTTTCGTCGGTGTAGCAGGAGAGGAGGGACTTGCGAAGATACTACACTTTGAACAGCAGACAAAAACACAGTTCTATTTTCAAGAGTTAAAGCGATATGTAGTATTATTTCGTTGGGTGAGGAATAATATATACTGGGTAGGAGTCAAATGTTATGAAAACAAAAAATTCTTTAGTTATTATTACCCTTAAAGATTTTTTTAATACCTTTATTTGAAGAAGAAGAAGAAGAGCAGTAAGATTTAGTACAAAAATAAATTGTCTGTAAATTAAAAGAAAAATTGGCTTATTTATTCAATCAACAATAAAACATCTTTTTCATAAATACAAAAAAGTTCAAATCTATAAGAAAA